>BOPP01000136.1:631437-701143 GCA_017312745.1 Gryllus bimaculatus | reverse complement strand
TATATATATATATATATATATATATATAGTTTTGTTCTTAACTATACCCAGATATGAGCATGCGCTAGGAAAATTAGCCTGTTACACTGATGAATCCTTAGTAGACTATCCTGAACGTGATCTATTTCAAGGGCGCTACATTTAACCTTTTGTACTTAACATTGTTTAGTTGTTAATTACATAAAATGTAGACATTCGACATGAAAATACCCTGACAATCACCTGGGATTAAGACGCTAATAACAGTACCATTGCGTACTCTGTGGGGAATATTTATTGCTTTATTTGTCTATGATTATCAGTGCATATTTAGATCTGACAATCAAAGCAACATAACAAGATGATCAGTCAAAATAAATGCTGTATTTGCTTATAACTGAAAAATTATTAAAATCAGTTTACCAGGCAAGGTGTTAAGCATTGGTAATTTCATTTTTATATATGAAGAGGCAACAATGATAACTCTTATCACACAACCAAAATGAAGATTTTGTAGTTTTTCCAAAACTGACATTATGGTCAAAACAGTACAAGTGTGCTCCTGGAACTGCAATAGGTTTATAGGAAGCAACATGATGGGTATTCACAAACCAAGGAAGAATGAATTCACGTAAACTCTCTTTTTACTCTACCTTACAAAAATGAGATTTATCACTACATTGCCTCATCTTCATATACAGATAAATATTGCAAAGAAGAAAAGAATCAATGAAACACGAAATTTCAATAGTTTTATTTTCTAAATTGATGGACTGAGTTCATAAGGTAACATTAAAGGTACGGTTAGCCCACCAATTGTATTTACATAAACAATCTAGAGATATAAAAATAATATATTAACAAGTACATGTACGTTATGTAATTATCATTTGTGAAAATTTACAATTATTTATTTTTTATATATGAGTATGTATTAATGGTTCTTTCACTCACTGGCCAAAAGTTGGTCCCAAACTTAAAATATTTAACATATATGGAAAAATCTTGTATCAACACCTTTCTCTCTTCAAGATGCAGCAATTTACTTCAATTACTAAAGTAATGCATCTGGTAATTCATTCCTGTAAGGAAAACTTGATTGTGTTCCTGGTGACTGCACAGAAATAGTGGCAACAGAGCATGCTCTATGAACTATCTCCTTCAAGGAAAGTTGTGGATGGTAGGCCATATAATATGCCATTGCACCTAGGAAAGCATCACCAGCACCCTACAAAATAATGAAAGAAAAGAATTGTATAAAGGATTTTTTTTTTAACCCGGGAGTGCCTGCAATGGTAGACTCATGCCAGTGCCCACAATGTATCTCTAGATATAGCTGCAACGTTTTGTGAATGTGAATGATCTGAAGCTCTAATTACTGAAATATGTATTTTATTTAGTTTGTACAGGTCCCCCAATGCAATTGTTAATGAATCCTACACTGCAGAAACCTTGTCTGAATACTTATGGTGAGAAAGGTAAAATTAGACTAAGTACACACAAACCTCAGGACACATTTTATCATCTTATTAAATGATATTAAATACAATTTCCACAAATGATTTTGGGATGTTCTGAACATTTTGCACAAAAATATGTAGAAAGTCTGTTTGTTTGTTTTTTTCTAATTTTCTAGGTTTGCATTTCTTTTCATTTCCCTGCAAACATCTCCTGCACATCGTTCTCTTTGGGAAGAAGTTGTGACAATTGATTCTAGATGAGACAAATGATTTCATTTTTTGAAGGCTTTTGTCATAGCCATGGCTGAAAGTAATGCCATGATATGTACCACTTACACCAGGAGCTTACAATGCACTTGCGCCACTGAATACAATGTATCTAACAGATATTGTGTAGTGCAGCAATCAAGTTCCAACATGCTCACAGGAAATGATTCAGCAAAAGGATAAAAATAGAAGGCCAGGCATTCTCAAAAAAGTACAATGAACAAATACATGAAATATTACAACTAATGCATCACATTGCAACAATTGGCATGATTTGGATCTCACAGATTGTAGGTACTCCCAGGTTAACAAAATACATATATTTCATTTTCTTAAAACTAATTAATAATATATTTTAATGTTGTAATTAACTACCACCAAATATCTAAAAACTGAGAGTTAATACTCTTCATTGGAAACACAAGAAAATAAAAATGATTATTCGATTTTGTGGTAAATACTTCCCTTTACCATTTACTTTCTCGAATACTACTAAGTAGTATAGAGAAGTACTGTAAAGCTACAGGAAATAGTGATAATTTTTCTACAAAAATATTCAGGACACTGATTCTGAAAATGTTGCATTTTTGCTCCCATATATACAAAATGACTTTCTCGAATAAATAGTGTAATCACTATCTGCATTTTAAGGGACCTTGATGTTCAAGATTTTTTCAAAAATAGTTACAAATGTTTTGAAAGGAGCAAAATATACTTGTAATCATGGCAATGGTCTGATTTTCTTAAAAACTTATAAATTTTAAGAAATTGTGAAAGTTAAAAATTTTGTTGACCCATTTCACTAACTACATTAAAGAGAATTTTCTTTCTTAATGAAATCAAGAACTTCAAACACAGACCTTTCAAGAATGTTAAGTGCAATTTTTATAAATAGCAACACTGCAACTAGTGGCTGCATGAATATCATTGTTAGGGTGGGATGGTTGTTGCTTTTTACAATACTGGTTTGATTGTTGAATTTGTGTTGATTTGCTTTTAAAGTTTTAGTTTGATAATAAACAACATTTCTATAGTCTACAGATTTAATATTTAAAAAATAAAAGATGATGGGTTGGTAAACTTATTTTCAACCACTTCTAAAAAGATGTATATTGGATGACATTTTGGCTCTGGAAGTTTCATTGATTGATGTTATCCTCGAGAAGATTCGATCGCTGATTATGGTATAATCATTTAATAGTTGGGAGTTTTCTTCACTGTAACCAAGGCAAGCTTGTGTGAAGTTGTGCTTACTAGTCTCATTTGTGTGTAGGTGGGAAGGAAATGGTTACTGTTCCTGGCTGCCAAAATAACTACCATGCTTGAATCGCACACACTCCATTTGTTTAGTAGGTTTTTCAACTGATAACTGAAGTAGTTCAGAAATTGCTACTTTATAATCCTAAGTAACTTACAAATAATACAAGAAAGTATGGACTGTTATAGTGCCACTAGTTTTAAATTATCAAATGGTTATGTATTAAAACTTAATTTCAGTCTTCAGATATTCACAGATGCTTGGCATTTTTAAATCTTATCCCCTGATATAGTGGTTTAATTGGTAATCCCCCAAGATGACCATGGTATCTAAAAAACATGACAACTTAATTAAGCATGTACTTACTGTAGTATCCACAGGTTGCACCTTTTTAACAGGAATGTGGTAAGGTGTTGGGTCTTCTTGAGTTGAGAGTATAGCACCTTGGCTTCCAAGAGTTATCACAACTGCTGAGCAACCAAGATCACGAAACTTCTCAGCAGCTTTATAGCCATCTTCTATGGATTTTACAGGAATTTTTAACAATTCTTCAGCCTAGAAAGGAAATAATTAAAGAAGTTCATATTTGGAACAGGACTTTAAATCTGATCATCCACTCTATAATAATTATACTCACTTCAGTCTCATTGATACAGAAAATATCTGATTCAGTAAAAAGGGCAGTGTCTTTTAATACTGCTGGGGCAGCATTCACTATTCTCTTCCCTGTATGTCCAAAAAATGCAATTTCGTAAACAGTATGTTGCAAACAAAAACATAATTTCATGCTTATAAAATAAATCTATGTGTAAGAATTAAAAATTAATTAAACATCTGTAATTTTCAAAAATTCATATTTGAATGAAAATCATACTCTAACCACATTATTAAGTCTCAGCATCAACCATCCCAAAAATGTGTGATTCCATCAGCAACTTCAAATTGTTTATTAAATGATCACATATTGTCTTCTACATTACTTATACAAGAAAATGAAATTAATTTTAAATATTATATTGTAGCAAAATTATAGAATATTAGGGGTTTTGCTTTTGTCTTTGTTACTTTAAGTAAATTACATTCATGATCAAAAGGTACCTTATTTACATCGCAAACCACCAACCTTTCCCTTTAGCCAATTTCAGAGCAGCCAAAGTAGCTTCAACTGGAGTCTCAAGCTGAAATAACAGAACTTTAGCTGCTTCAATCGTCTCCTTAGCTAATTGGACATCCTCTACACACAGATTTCTATTGGCTCCCGGGACAATAACAATTTGATTTTCACCTGTAAGAAAATGTACGAACTAATGTAACAATTAATTGTAACACTAAAAAGAAAATTAAGGGATTGCAAAGAATGAACATTATTTCACTTTCTGCAGCACATACATTTTATAAATTCACAATTGTGCACTATCATAGTTTTTACTTTGAAAACTTTATTTATATAAAAATCAATTCATTGACTTACAGATGTTATAAACTGAGAAGTGTGTATCTTTTGCAATTTTTGAGTGAATTTGTGCTTAAGAATGCTTCCATTAGACCATATATCTTTTTGAATGAATTTTTTTCACAGCAAAACATAAATATTCTACATTCAAAAGTAGTAGTGCAGATCACTGAACACATCAACTGTTATTTTTCTTGGGGAAAAGAAATCGTAAAATAATATTTACATGTTCCACAATTAAAATACCACATGATTCAATCTTAACCATCATCCATCTTATCTAGTAATGATAATATAATCACTATAATATGATGTATGCAGGCATGCATACATCATATAAAATGTATGATGTATGCACATGTCCTCCTGAGCTCCAGATTTGCTACTTTCTCTTACTACTTACTATTATGAGTAAAGATAGAAAGCAGCATTTTAATATAAAAATATAGTTCACCACCATGTGACAAAACTGCAAGCAACATTCAATTTTGATTTTGCTAACAAATAATTAACCTTTCGCTTGTCTCGTGTCTATCAAAAGGGAGCTCAAGAAAACTTGGGCAGAGTAAAGTTACATTGACTGTCCAGAAATCAATGCAAGGGGGCCATCTCAGCATTTGCTCTAAGGATAAAGGCCAACTGGACAAAAACCCAGATTGAGTTAGTAGCATATGTGGAAATTGAAGCTTCTTTCTTCATCATACGTCATGTGTGTCACAAGTACACTACACATGAGAATATAACCTCAGGTATTGGAAACTGTGAATTAACATAATTAAATATTTGCAATTTTCAAGCAGAATCAAAATTATTTTATGTTTTAGTATTTTTCTAGATTTCCTGGATGTGTAACAAAATGACTGACCCCTCTCATTTGCCCAGAGTCTGCTTAGTTTATCATCAATTTATGTGTATATTTGAAATTAGTAATATAGATACTGTTGTGCCTACAAATAGTAATCTCACATACCACACTCTGCCACAACAATTTGTGCCATACCAGTGTGCATTTCTTTTGTGATTGACACATAACCAGTTTGTACACCTTCTTTATTTAGAGCTTTCAGGTATTCATGGCCAAACGAATCATCCCCTAACTGAAAAATACAAAAATTGGGAGTTCAAATTAGATAATTCCTTATATGTAAAAGAAGAGATTGAAATAGAACTGCATAGATTTGCAACATCATACGTGAACCTTGTATTTTGATGCTCTACAAGATCTTTAGGTATTATCTACAAAAGAAACACATTCAAAACAGAGTTCTGAACAAAATAATGCCATTTTACTGACAGTGTTGTTATGAACAAAATCAGTCTCAGTTTATAGTTATTAGCTCTGAAAGTTTGAATGATTTTGATAAAAGAACCATTGTCAGGAATCTTTTTTAGTTAAAGAAACCATAGTCCTTAAAATGTAAGGTTTTTCTGTGATTATTTCTCAAGAATAACTAATCACAATCTGCAACGGCTGATAATGATTGATTGTGAATGTGGTTATTCTGCACAACCAGTAGTTTTGTTCTGTAAGTTTGGTGATAGTGTATAACCAGTTCTTTGGCATGTATGTCCTTTGTGTTATGAATCTGAGCAAGGGAGAAAGAAACAGCTAAAAAATGGATTCTATGTCCGATATTAGAAAGAACATAGGAGAAGAGATTTAAACAAAGAAAAAAAAAGGAAAGTGGAGTGTTAGTAACAGCAAGAAGGTTAAAGGAGAAGCACATTTTAATCAGAAAGGAATCTTCAGAAGTCTAAATATTTTCAGTTTACTGCAAACAGAAATTTGTATCTATATTTGTCATTAGTGGCAGATGCCTAATGCAAAACAAAAACACTGATAATGATGATAACAGGCATTGGTTTAAGCATTCAATAATATTCCAAATTGATTCAGAGCATTAATTTCTTGCATTATTCGTTTAAATATTGTAAGTGCGTAATATAATTTTTGATATACATATTTCTCTTCTTTTTTTTTTTAAACCATCATAGTCCATATATACCCCACTTTATCCAATAACTTTCACAATACATTCAAGTTGGAACTACACTCAAGCGTTCATTTAGTATTTACAATAGCTAGAGAAAGTGCACAAAATTTTCATGCTTCATATGTCTACCAATTTCACCATGAAAAGTTTTTTCGCTCGCCTGGAAAATTGTTTTTGGCTATGGTTGTTTATGTTTTTTCAATAAAAATCACATTAATTATGGAAATATATTACAAGCAAAAAGTAAATGCTATGAAATAAAATCAACCATATGATCCCTCATAACAGTACTTCTTTAAACTAGAATGGAGAAGCTACATCATTTTACACTACAACATCTTAAGGATGAGTTTTTTCATTTCAATAAAAATTTGCCTAACATATTGTTTAATAGCTGATTTACCCCATTACACCCAGGTATTTATTTATCACAATCACATATTGTACAGGTGTGCACAACCTAAATTGAGAGGGGGTTGAACTGTATTTGTCAGCCCCTTTACCCATTTATCTTCTTTTACAATATGACACATTACTTGTACAATTTTCAGGATATTTTTGAATTTTAAATTTTTTGGTAGGAGGGATCAACTTTGCCCTTGAACTAACTTTTTCGTGATTTGACATTTTCAGCAAGTTTCTGCCAGTTTTTTAATTTCTTTCTCATATTCAGGGACTTTAAACTGGTCTCCTTTCAAGAGAACATTGGAAAGTTGCTTCACATGCCTCTAATTCTTCCATTAAACTCTAGTGCACCATGGACAATTTCCAACTTTTTCAGTTTTTAAAAATATAAGAAAGTTTTCATGTGCTTCATTTCATGTTTTTTGTAGTGCATTTAAAACAATTTAATAAATTGTATTCAATGACATCTCAACGTAACGCAAGTTATATTTTATGAAAATGAAATTGCGTACATTGACTACCTGCAATTCATAAATGTCAACATACAATTTCAAGTAACACAGTTTCGAAGGTACAATATCAATATTGAAAATATAAAGTGTATTCAAAACAGGAAATTATTTTGCAATTGTTGGCATATACTTTTGTAAAAATTAAAAAAGTTATAAACAAAGAAAAATAATTTTAATTGTTTAAAAATAGTGAGTAAACAAGTTAATGACTACAACACTTGTTAATATTAGTCATTTGAATTCAAATTTGATCTCCCTACACAACATTAATTCGTACTCAAACATATAAATACAGTAAGAAGATAGACTGGTTCTTCTGTTTCTCATTATCACTGAACATTTTAAAATCTTTAAGTCATTTTTATTTGGGATTTAACATATTGTTGGAAATAAAATGTTTTACTACAAAAAGTTACAGAACATCTTTAAAAATGTTCAGGGTGGTCATGCCCCCTCCCCACCCAAGCACAAGCCTTAACCTTTTACTTTATGAAGTGGAGGGGTATCATTTGAACTTCCCACTTTGGGTTTCATCATTGGATACATGGTATGCCTGTACATTTGCATGCCAGCTCCTCATAAACATTAAGCATACTATGTAAGTATTTTATGATTTGATTGAAACTTGTATGATGAAAGTGAGTGTTCATTACTTCATGTAGAGGTAGAACATTCCTTTCATCCACTTAAAATCCATTTTGAGACCTACTGGCAACAGTTTTTGTTTGGAAATTTAAATATGTTTTTTAGGGAGTAATTTTAACACAAACATGAATTTTTATTTTACATATTTTCTATTGTTTCTTACATATTTTGGAAAACATAAAATTCATATTTATGTACAGATTTTGCTTTTTTTCTTTATAAATTTCGTTCCCAAGTTACGATAGAGGAAGGCATAATTCTTCGTGATGAGTCATCACTGCCAGCAATATTTCCAGAAATCTTTTTATTTCATGGCAGTGCCTCGCATGAATGACTCAAGATAGTACATGATTCATCTTTGCAACTGACAATGTTCCGTAGGGAAAGATGCATGAACATTGCAGCCACTGAAGGAGAAACACAAGAGTGTGTTTCCTCCTTATGGGAGTAAAGCAAGTTGATTCATCTGATAGATTACACAAGTCTCTTCTTGCTCAGTGGCATTTCAGAACATAGTGGTTTGTCTCCGAGCTTCAATGTGGTTGTGCAGCTGTGTGGTTTTTGGTTTGTGTATGGTTCAAGAGTGATTCAGGAGGGAAGGAGGCTTCAAAACAAAAATGTTTAATCTTCTGAATTATTTAGCAAGTTAGATACGAAATACACTTTCCTATTCCCAACATAAAATATTTTAAATACTAAATTAATTCAATTATAAACAATTATCACGAAGTTTGCTTTTTGCATCAATTAAAAAGAGAAAGTTTACTGTCAAACATTCCATAATTTATATTTTTAAAATCATGATACAACCAAACTGATGTATCCTTCATCATAGCCCATCAGAAGTTACTAAAATTCATTAAATCCAATAATTTTAACTGAAATAATAAAATGTTCAAAATCCACTATTGTTGCTATTATTTTATTATTATTATTATTATTATTATTATTATTATTATTATTATGATAGTAGTAGAAGTATTATTACTGTTATTAAAATTGGGAGCAGAATGCACTTGGAATTTACTACACTTGGAACCCTAATTAATGGGGTGCCTAATATATCTTTTTTCTTTCAGCAAAAAAAAATTTGTGCATCAAATTCATTTACTGGAGTATCAAATACTAATACATCTAAATAGTACATACCAATTCCATTTCCTTTCTCAAATATTACTTACAAACTTTATAAAATTATATTTTTAAAAGAGGTCTAAATCTTAAATAAACGTAAAGATTAAGGAAACAATTTTTAAATATATGTCAATAATTAAATAATTTTTGGGTAATTTTTAACATACTCTGGCAATAAGAGCAGTCTCTGCTCCAAGTCTTGCAGCAGCTACACATTGATTTGCACCTTTTCCACCAAAGCCTTGCTGAAATTTTCTTCCAGTCAAAGTTTCTCCTGCACGAGGTAGCCTAGGAGCATAACTGGAAAAGGAATTAACCAATAAGGGAAATTAAGATACTTATCTACCTCAACATTATGTTTTTCCCTGAAACATTTGAATTTTGGTTTTTGATTATTTTTCCCTACGTCCCGGAATGAACTTAATGAAATGTTCAGGGGGGTTCGTATCTGTAAAATAATAAATACATTTTCATTTGTATAAAAATGTACTGTATCATAATTACCGCTGTGTTGTCTGTGTTTGCACAACTGGAGGGCATTTTTTCGGAGAAGGGCCCAGCCGTACCTAAATCCGTGCTGCGTTAAAAGAGGGTGGTCGTGCCACTCGAATTTCCGGTCTCCCGAGAAGTTCCATTTATTTAGGTCTGTGTTACACGAGCGATAAGAAACTCCCATGAGCGCATGTGTGCCGTTTCGCATAAGATAGATTGTTAATCTACGACGCGCGTCAACGCAACGCTGGTGTAACATAAGCCTTTGGAAACCTCTCGGTCACAAACACCGACCCCAGTACCCCTGGATCCTTCCGCCACTGAATCACATCAAGGTACGGATCAAGTGCATCCTTTCCTTCATAGAAGACCTTTCTTGCACGCGAAGCGTCGCCCCTCTGTTGGTCCACGTTCCATGCGTTCCTTACCATTTTCTAAGTCTTCAAACTGATGCAATAAAGGAAAGAAGGACATAAGCTACTAATTGAGCTATTGAGCATTTGGGAAAATAAAAATCAGAGTTAATGTTTACCCAAACATTTCATAACTGAAGCAACATTTAATTAAATACAGCATTAATTAGATCCTGGATGTCGTATCTGAAAATCCGTGTGGGTCATTTGCATGTCCTATAACTAAAATGACGGCTGGATACGAACGTAATATTTTTCACGAGCACGAGAAATGAAGGATATAATTCGATGACAGCAATGGATATTTAATGTCAAGACAAGGACTACCCATTGAAAACAGTATTTCAAACAGTCTCAAAAAGATAACACATTGAGTGCGGGCCACAGCAACCAAAGTTACTGAGAACGCGTAGAATGAGGATTTATATTAGGGACGACAAATTTAGGCATCTCAAGGGAATTTTCGTCGCTCCCTCTCATTTCTGCACGCTAACACTAAATGTCAAGCTTTGGGGTCTGCATACGGAAGGGGAAAATCACGGGGCACAGGCTGTCGGGAGCAGAGAGTATGGGCAAATACTATGTAGCCTCTATAGTATTTGGTATCGGTAGAGGCGAACATGATCCTTCTCAATAAAAGTCCCCACGGTACAACATTAACTCGACTTTGTTATAACAATGAAAACTTGGATAGTCATCATAGTTACAACTTCATTCTTGATTCTCAAACTTCCTAACCGCGGCCCAGGTGAACAAAAGTCAAATCGTCCATCGGAATATTTATGTGGTATCTCTCGAAAAGCACTACGCCGAAATTCAATTTACATAATCATTATGAACGAGAGGAACTTCGAAAACAGTGAACAATGTAATCATTTTGACGAAATCTAACACTACTGTGCAAAATAAACCTTTCATAATTACAATAGTACATTAGTCCAAACCACATCAATCTAAAGTTAAGATTAATCTAAAACTCATATATCAAACACTGTGCCACCCTGGATGAATATAGTAGCGCCATAGGTCCATGGTGATACCCTCAAGAACGTCCTCAAGGGCACCAAATTTAGGTACACCACATAGTTACTGACATAAAAATGTAAAATCACAAACACAAAGGAAGATTGAATACTAAAAGTGAGGGACATTTTATTTTTCTTTATTTGTAGCCAATACAATACATTTTTAATCCATCCTATTTTCGTTTCACAAGGGGAGAACAATGGGTTTTTCTGCTATATTTTATTAAGAAAATAAACATGCAGAAAATTACCATACAATCTGTTTTCATTGAATGCAAAATTATGTTGAATTTATTCACATAATAGAACAGTCTTTAAAATGGCGAATTGATGTTTTCAATTATTTTAAAATCTCAAAACATTAATTTCACCAACCTTTCAATTTTGATCAACTATTAATAATTAATTATTACTATTTTGAGATGTACTTTTATTATCTAATTATTTGATGAAACAGAAAGAATTATATTGGTAACCACACTGGGACATAATTCTACCTACAATATTTTTTTTCATTTATCAAAGATAGTTCAGCAAGAAATAAAGCATAAACTCAAAGAAATTAAGTGTCGGCTCAATCACTGCCAGGACTTTAAGCAAATATTAAGGAAGAATTTGGAGGATGAGTCATTGCAAAATAAATCCCATATATCTAGCTTTAAAAAATGAACAAAAATTTGAAGACAATTCTTAAATTGATTATCTAACATTATCAAGTTCCGAAAGTGATTAGGGACTGTTTTCTTCTTCACAACAAGGGTACAAAGCACCACTTATGTTTTTTCCTACTGAAGCAATTTCAAGGTGATATGTTTGATAACATCCTTTTAAATTTTGAAGCAATGACACCATACATTACATTACCATTAGTGACTAATATAATCTGCACTATAATTGTATAAGAAATTTTAAAAACTGGTAATAGTGGGATCAAAAAAATGCTTTAAAAATATTTTTTTAAGGCAAATGAATCAATTCCAAAACTTTATGTTAAACAAATACAAAAATGTAATCATTCGAACATCTATTTTGTAAACATTTAAAATATTTGAGCAACATATTGCATCAGAAAAACACTGTAAGCATGTGTGATAAATGAGATTTTATATTAATTCTGATTAAAAGTCTCTTCTAAAATGTCTCTTTTTCATAATCCTTCCATACTTCCATCACCTAGGACCAATTTCTCAACAGCTAAGTGATATTCCACCTGAAGGTCAGTTACACGAACCAATTGCTTTCATACATGGGTATCTAATTGCAAATTATTTTCTTCCAGTTCTAGAGGTAAGATTGCAATACATTTGTAAAACTTACCAACATTTGTAAGAATTGCTGAACTTATACCTAATTTCTATGAAAGAGAGGATGTCTGAATTATAAGGATATTGAACACCTATTATCGTTCTGAACATTGATGGTGAAAATCAAAACATATGGCAACAAAACAATAAGGAACAAAACATAATGCAACTAAAATTATCTACAAATTATTGTAACTCAAATATTTCCCCCAAATACAATTAAATAATTTTGAGTGCTTTTCAATGTTCACAATTATTTGAACAAATTGCATATCTTCTCATACATAACTTCAGACAACAGTATTGAGGAGTGTTCTGCCCTCAAATTTGTCATCAGAAAGTTATTTCGAATTTACACTTCAAAGTTAACTTATTTTGATAGGCCCTACATTTATTTCTACAATAATACGTATGAAACGTAGTAATTAAATAACTTGTAAGCAATTTTAAAGCAATCACCTAATGTAAAATACACGCACGTGTCTAAAATATATTTTTAACAATAATTATTACGCATCCAATTCGCTTATGTAAGTTTATTTTCCTTATGTTACACTTTTTCTTCAATTCTCACCTCACGAGATCTATCATACACGAACCAACAACAACTACACGTGGTTTTGAAACCTCCATTTTCGTTCTTTTCCAGAGCTGACGAAAAAACGCACTCGCTGGAGCTGCCACAATCTTATACAAGGGCGAAAATATGTTTGTAGTGATTGCTCATTCATATATCAGGAGCATATCGCATGATTACAACAAAATGACAGGGACTACTGATAAGGTCGTAATGTCACATTCTACATAATTTTCACTTGTTATCGCGTGGTATTAGATAACAGCTCATCCCTCGACATACCGCAATGATCCGAATACGACCAAAATAGATCGAGTTGCTCATGCACACTAGTGCACTAGGAGTGAAACAGGACTAATTACAGTGTTAATTCCCGAAAGGTTTGCGTCTTGTCTGTGTAATGCGCAGTAGTTGGTGACGAGTGCGTGTTAAATTTCGTGAGCTTGTACAAAGCCTGTATCATTGAAAGGGTCTTTCACTTCTCCACTTAATCAAGAACAGATCAAGGTGTTACGTGGATCGGATTCTCTCACACCGTGACTGTCTCCCATCGATACACAAAAAAGACAGCTTGTATTATGTGTCTATGCTGTGCGTGCCCTTAACGCAACGAGTCGATTCCGAATTCGCGAAATCGGTGAACGAAAGCGAAGAACGAGTGTAGGGAACGAATGTTTTGTGTGCGAATACATAAATCATCCATGATTCTGCCCAACGAATACTCACCTACACTAGCGGCTAAACCGTTCAACCGATTTTCTGCAACATTGATATTTCTCTATCGATCTGGCGGATGACACAGCTCCTTGAATCTGAAATCTAATGAGGGGTACTTTGCATGAAGCCTTTGGGACATTTTCAAAATTTTTAAATTAATAGCTCCAACGTTTTTTATTAAACTTTGTTATTGTATTGTGTGAAGAAAAATGAAGAGAATAGAGCAGGTCTTCTGTTCGTTTAAAACCTGGTTTTTCGAAAATTACGAAAGTTCAAACTTTTTTGGCGTCTTTCCACAAATACAATATTAAAAATAAATATTTTTCTCTTAATGAAATATGTTCCTTAAAGATAGATTTTGAAATAAGATCACGTACAAATTTTCGGAAATTTCAGTGCTTTTGGCGTAATTTTGCGTGAAATATAAGCAGTTTTTAATTTTGTTTAAGCATTTTTTCTCAAAAATCTCACCAACAATTTTGAAGAAATTTGTTTGACGTCTAGAACTCTTAAGAGAATGTTGTATGTCTCATGTTAATTGAAAATTCCAATTTTTGAAAATTGCAAAAACTCAAAAATTTTCAGCGCCTTCCTACAACTACAATAATGAAGATAAACTTTCTTTTCTTAATGAAATGTGTTCATCAGAAACATAATTTTAAATCATGTCTTTTTTTCGAAAATATTAGTATTTTTGCGAAATTTTGTGTTAAACATTTAAAACAGCAAATTTTCTTTAAACCATTTTCTCTTAAAAATGACTCACATTTTTTTTATTAAATTTACACAGTAGATAGAGTATTGGATGCTTAAGAGAATGGTGCAAGTGTCATGTTCGTTGAAATGCTTGATATTCTTTTTTAATTTAAAAAAAAAATCAGCATCTTCCTTCAACTACAATTGTGGAGGTACATTTTTTTGTTGTCGTGAAATGCGTTTATCAAAACAGATCTTCAGTTAAGGTCACGTTGAATTTTTCAAAAACATGAGTATTTTTGTGTAAGTTCCTGACAAAAATAATCGCCCGCTCCGTGCGGTCATGCTTCGTGAACGTAATAGACATAGGTAAAAGACAATGGTAATAGAGGTGATTCCAGGTAGTTGGATGCTCCGTAAGTTAGAATTTGTACATTATTTCATATTTCTTTGTTCGTTTCTTCCATTCCACCTTTTGTAATATGATTACAAATTAATATTTTAGAAGTTATTTAAAAGCTATTTGAAATATATGAAAGAAAAATCGCAAGCTATAAAGGAATATCATGTTGGAATACAGCAAAGGCCTTCCCCGCGGCCAGACAGCAGCTGAATTTCTGTGAATTGCATCTCATTGTTGGGACATGATTTAGCGGTAGGAAAAGCAGTTATGATGGTCAAATTTGTGTTGATATTTGCTCAAAAATATTTAGTTTTTGCATGAAATATTCTACGATTTGTAACTAGTTTTACAAAAAATGATGGCTGAGATGTGTTGATCCGCAGAGAATTTGAGGTATAAATAGTGTTATATAACCATTACTAAGAGCGAGAAGGTCGGTATTACAAAGAAGCCGATCGGTTCCCATCGGCTAGCGTAGTTTTCCTCAATCAGATATCTCCCACCAGCGGGGCACCGCCTCAGCCGGGACAAGCTCTAAGCCCCCGGCCGGTCTCCCTGCTTATATAGTAATGTAGTGCATTTAAGCGTAAGTGTGTGTAAGGGTGAGGAAGGGCAAGGAAGAGGGAGGAAAGATTGCGCGCAGCCATGGCTCGATTGTTAGGGTACTACTCCGACATTCGTTTGGTGTTGATCGGAGAAACCACGGAAAACGACCTATCTGGGCAGCTGGTTGCTAGAATTCTTCTCAAGACAGCGGCTGATTTGGACCTAGTTAGTGTCAAAAATTCTGCCAACGCAGAAACCCGAACCCTAGGACCTGCCGGTCAGAGAAACTGCAGTGACGTCAGTTGATGGCCTGAGCCACCTCAGCCGGTGATTGAAACCTCGCCTGCAGTACAAGTGCGAATTATTCTCTTCTCATTGATTTGCAGTTGAGAAAAAATGTTATGTGGTTATGGTTCATAAGAGTAACTATGAATGGCACAAATATGCTTATTATGAATACCAAATAAAATATTTAAAAGCTAATCTTTTTTTAGCGCAAACATACTGCAAATGACATGAGCAGCCACCGTTTGGACACGATACAAAATATATTTTGTCGTTTATTGTACTGAGGTAATATAAATTTAAAGTACATCAAGATATAAAAGTTTGACAAACACCACAAAGAATCTTTAAAAAAAAGACGCTTACAACAATTTGTTACCATTACAAAAAATTTAAAATCAAATTATTCGAATTCTTTAATTCTAGATTAGAATTATCAAATCATCTCAGTAAATCAACATCACGAATTATAATTATTTCAGATTGACAGAGAAAAGATTGTGCATCAACAATTCTCTTTTTAAAAGCGCTGGTAGCTTGGTAGCGTCAAGCTGATATTTTCTAACTGCATGCAAACATATACTGCGCAAACTAGGGAGAAGATCTAGCACGTATGCTTTCTTGTTTTTCAAAGAAAAGAACACTGCTGTATTTTCAACAAGACATATCATATCCAAGTAGTCAGGGGGTGTTAATCCTTTGAACCACACTTGTTTCCAGTTATTCTGGGCAAAGGAATACCTCAACGCGACCTCATTCAGTGTTATATTACCAAATTTCTCTCGGAGGTCAATATCGTCAACCCGTTCGTCGTTAAGAACAAAATATAAGTCATCACGGTAAATAAATGTCATCCACAGCCTCTTCGCAAATACTGTAGTAGCAGGAAGTTGCAGCCTCTCCCATGTTTCGGTGGCCAAATCAAAGTGCATTATGGCGTAATCATGGGTCTTGTAGTAATAATTTAGGCATTCGAACAGCACATAAAGTCGGTTCTTATACAGGTAAATGCATCGTGGGGTGAGGTCTTTGTCGGGCTTCCGAGTGGCCACAATCTTCCAATGCAAGTTCCTCAAATCCAATGCCCAGAGATAAGTTGCATCGCTGGAAATGAAATTTTCAGCATACATGTACACGAATCCATCATCCTCACACGTACACAGCCCCGTCCACATGTACCCGTAGCCTGAAGGCACGTCGCCAGTCGTGGTCGCACAGCTCCACTGCAAAGTCCGCGTGTCGAAGGCGTGAATTTGGCCTCCCTTCAGGGTTTTAAATTCTCCAACGCACACGTACACCTTCCCCTTGTGCGCCTTGGCGAAATGCACCACCTGGCCTTTCGGGGCCCAAACAGCCTCCTTGCTTCCCTCTTTCCGGCACGAGGGATTGATGACACTGCAGGTGTGGGATTTTGGATGGAAGATGACGACCTGAATGACGTCCTCTTCACACGTTTTGTTGTAGCCAAACATGAAGACCTGGTCATCCACTGTCACTGCATGGGTTTGGCGATTGCAAGACCAATCATTGATCGGTAGATCACTCATACAGTCGGTCCACGCCATCTCTGGATGTGGATCAATCTTGGTGTTTCTGGAAAGAACGGGATACATGCGAAATTGAACTACGCATCAAGTCTAAAAAAAAAACTATCCTCTAAAGATAACCTACAGATTGTCTGATGTTTCTATTATAGGTGGATCCCACAATTACTTTTTTCTTTGTTTTATTTCTAGACATTTGTGAACCTGAAGAAGTGGACGCATCGTGCTATGAAACATTCAATTTTGTATCTAACAATTGTTCATATAAAAAAGCTATCATCTAAAATTATTTTTATTGTCGTTAATTAATTGTGGGAACCATATAAAATTATTTCAAGTAAAACTCAGCAAAAAAACTATACTTAATAGAATCCAGTTCATGAGGCATCATTTTTGACTAGTAAAACTTTGGCGACAATCAAAGGATTTACTTTCTAAAAAATATAAAGATACAGTAATTCCACTTACACACAATCTTAAACAAATCTACACAATAAAAATAAGTAAAAAATTCCCGATAAGGATAAAAGAATGTGCGAGTGAGTGTCGTGGTCATACACTGAACTGTACAAATGGTGCTATGAATTTTATCAGTTTCATCTTTGATTTCGACTTCGACATAATTACATATTGATAAAAACAGCATAACGGAAATTAAATGCTTTCATGAATTATCGTAAACTGTATTTGACACACGAATTGACCATCGGACTTCTCCGGATTGTAATTCACCTAGTGTGGACAGTCCAGCTTATTCAACTAGATAACTGTTTCGCTAATGACAACCCTATAACTCAAACCAAAGACGATAGTTGGATTTAAATAGTCAGTTGACGTAAATCAGCTGTTGCAGTGTCATCCAATCGGGAGCTTAACGTCACCATGGTGACGACGCCGTAATGACGTTTAAGCTCCCGATTGGATGACACTGCAGCAGGTGACAAATGAAGCTCTAAATAAAAGATACTGCAAAGCACATGATAACGTCACTTGAAGCGGACGTTCATGGTACATCCCACTTGGCAGTTAGACACTCAACACTAACACTCAGTTCAGGCTAAGGGATGACGATTTTGAAAGGTAAACGAATTGAGCATCGCCAAACGCAAATCGCTCCACAAAATTAATTTCTCCGCGATCCAACTGAGGTGGGTGCCGGCTGATAATTCGTGTGAAGTGTCAGCATGCTGAATGCAGTGAGGGTTTTCTAGAATGATTTCTCATACGTTGTTCCGACAGCGTCGCTAAAATTAATGCTGTTAGTATTGATACAGATCGTGTCGAAAATAATGTGAGAATATTAAAATTTAATCTTTGACGGAAAATTTAAAGTGAGTTCATTCACGTTGGCAAACGGAACAATCACCGAATACCGAGCCTGCGCTGTTCTCATTCATCACGCTTCAACTGAATTTGCAAAGACTAACATTTAAACAAATAATGATCAATGTAAAAATTTTTGCCTAAATTAAAGTTTTTAAGTGAAATTTTCTTGGGATTCTAGCACCATAAACAGTTTTCATACAAACATTTCAGTTTGGCGGAATAACAATAATAATAGGGAGCACCACAGCCCACACACAATTTGACCAACGTTCGAGAAATGAAACGAATTACTCATAGGCTACGGCGCTCTATTTAGTTCGTCGTGAATACGCTCACATGGATGGACCAAGTATACAAGTAACGAGGCAAATGAATCGGCGTCAGGGGCAGTTGCTCCTTAAGGGCACAGGGCGGCGCCCTCTCTTGAAAAACCAACTCGGAAAGAGTTGCAGAAAGTATTAAACTGGCAATAAATCGACTCTCGTTTAATTTGTGTGTACCCCCAGCGCAATATTGAGGACGAATTTAGGTTTATGTGCCCACTTAAGCGAAAGGTATATGTTTTTGGAATGGGCCGTATCGTGGACAATTGCGAGTCCGTCCGTAGCTGGTGCATGCGAGACAAAGGCAGCTTGGGGAAAAGGGCGGCTGCTGGGATTTGGGTAACAGTAGTGTGCTGATATTAGGGGTTTGTTCGACAGTCCGCGCTTATTAACCTAGCTAAGAATGCCGTCCCTTTCGTCTGATTTGTTTTGTTTGCTGGGAATTACTTTTTTAAAATCTCTTATTTTCACGCGAGCAGAATAATAGCTTCCTTTATCAACACAAAAGTTGTCTTAAAGATAAAAATCCCGATGCGAGCAAATCGACTATACACTACATGCTATAGCTTTCCTCGTTCAAGAAATATTTTGAAGAGGTAAAATGTACGTGACATTTCGGACATATTTGCCGCCCCTCCTAATTGCAACCCGCCGGCCGCCAGTGATCAACGTGCAATGGTCACGAGTGCAACAGCTCTGGCCATTACGGCCCACGTGTGAACATGGCCACGCCCGGCCGCGCGTGACGTAACTCATGACAGCGGCCAATCGATATTACTGCAAACGCTTTTATCTGAAATTAATTCTTATCGGCCCTCGGGGATTCTAGGTATCTTTCGTAGCCTGTCGGAAACATTTTGAATCTAGTCATTTTGTTGTTAAAATCTCCATTGCTTTTTTTAGGTAAACAATTATTTCTTATTTTCTGCAAGTATTGCGTACATTTAGTTGCAAGTTTTTATTTATACTATCTTTTTTTAATCGTATGCATGGGTACTTCCAGTTTAGAGGTTTTGTAAGTATTTTTTAATATTATAAAAATATATATTTTAATTTATTTTTCTGATTCCTCCTGTACTTATGAGTTTCGTGAAAAAGACAAGAGGTTTTCCGACCATATATTTTTGCGAATCAATAGTAAATAGGGGTCTAACGAGATCCCAGAGCTGCAGCTGAACGGACGATGAACGGGAAAGGGCGTCCGAAACCGTGGTCTAGCGCTGCTTAGCGGGAAATAAGGGGGACTAGGGGAGGGTCCGATCAGAAATGCTTTGCGGGGAAATATTAAATTGAAAAGATTTGGGGTCCAAAATGAAATCTCCACGAGAGGTAAGAATTAAGAAGGATTCTCCTCTTGTATTTCGAGTTTCCTGGCATCGTGATTACTTTGGTATTTAGTCCCATGATGCATCACGCGTTGCAGACGGAAGGTGGTGGTGTTCTCCCGCCGGTACGTGAGATTCAATGCCGACCTTCACATCTGTTTTCCTCTCCAGGCATCTCCCCAGCGGAACACCGCCTCAGCCAACACGAAGCTCCTGACTGGTCTCCCGATATACATGAGCGTATCGTTCATGAAAGCGCGCGCGCGTGTGTGTGTGGGGAGAGGAGGGACAGGGATGAAGAAGGAAAGATCGCGCAGTCCTAGCTCCGTTTGTTAGAGTACCTAGCTCCGGCATCTCCCTGTTATCGGTTCAAAAATCACAGAAAACTATCGATCAGAGCAGCCGATAGCTAGAACTATTTTCCTGACAGCTACTGAATTGCCCAAGCTAATATATATGGGCTCGTTTATGAGCTATTCGTACGACCAAGCTTTATAATTAGTGTCGAAAATCTGTCACAGGGGGATTCGAACCCTATAACTTCCCTGTCAGAGACGCTGCAGCAAGGATTATTTTATTGAGCTACATCAGCCCGTCCCCTATTCGTGAGCAGGAGAAATTCAACCAGCCGCTGATCGCGGGATAAGGATACAAAACTAGTGATGCTCAAAAGCACATATTTTCTCACAAGTTCCAATTTTTTTCTTTAATTTGTTTCCACAATTAAACTAGGGACGCTTTATATATTTCTAAATTTACAGTTTTCGAAAATGAGGCTCACACCATTCTTGGAAGCGTCCCTTGTTTAACCGTGGGGAAAAAAATGAAAGAAAAAATTTGGAACAGTCTTTGAGAAAAAATGTATTTTTAATTGCATTACTTTTCGAACAGAAATTACGGGGACGCGACCTATTTTTTCAAAACGTGTACACTAACATTTTTTAAAGAAGTGATTTATTTGAGAACATATTTTGTTTAAGGCAAACATTTCTATCTTCAATGTTCTAGTTTTCAAATGTGAACTCTTTGCAATTTTCGAAAATTCAGAGAAATCGTCGGAAACGAGACTAGCAAAATTTTTTTTTTACCATCCAGAGATACAGACTAAGAGAAAATTTAATGAAAAAATTTGGAGCCTTTTTTGAGAAAACAATTTTTTTAAAAGTTTCAAAATTCAGTATATATCATACAAAATTACGCGAAACCCACTCATATTTTCTAAAAATTGGCACAGGATATTATTTCAAGATCTGCCTATAAAGGACAGATTTTATGAAGGGGAATAATACCCATCTCCAATATTGTAGTTGTAGGACGCAGCCGAACAAAAAATTAACTTTTGCATTTTCAGAAAAATCGGCGATTTCAACGAAAATTAGACCTGCACCATTCTCCTTTCTCTGCGCCCTTTACACTAACAGAGGACAATGTTTAAAGGATAGCGTTGGTGGCACTGGTGCGACGTGGTGCAAGGCCTGGGAGAACGCTGGTAGGGCTTGCTTTGGTTCAAAATCATTTCATATGCATCGATATAGTTGCACTTTCTTGAATATTGAATGTTATTAAAAGGGATATGTTTATTTCTAATACAGTATATTGTAAGATGTTTTTCGATTATCTGGGCGTTGGGCAACCGCGCAACCTAAGCCCGAGCCGCTATTGCCATCAACAGGGTCGCTTTCACGAAGGACACTTCAATTAGTTTCCCCTATGCCACTGATTTTACTTTCTCACACAAAGAAAGTTATGTAATGCAGCACGCAAAAACGGTGAATTGTCGACAGAAAACTTTTTTCATAGGGCCTTGGTAACGAAAAAGCGGATAAATCTAGTTGCTAAATTTAGAAAAAAATCCTCTAACACAAAGTGTAGCCAGAATTCATGTGTTGTGGGTCCTTGATAGAGAAAAATAAAATGACGGCGAAATACGAGCGAGAAAGTACGTGCTGTTTTAGTTCTATTAGTTTATTAAGTCTTTATTCTGAAAGAACAGGCAATGGAGAATGATTTCGCAGAATAATTTGAGTTCTCCCAGCGTCCTTGAGATGTGGTACCTCACGCCTATTGTACTTTTTCGAATACCTAGTATAGAGAGTTATGAGATACTGCGGAAAATTGGTGACATTTAAATCGAAATACACATTTTGGGGTCCTCTGATACAGAAAAAGTATTTTTTGCAAGACATCTGCTTGGCCGTCTGTGAACAATACTAGCGTCTAAACCTACCATAGGATTTTTTCTAAAATTATTATTCCACAATTGATCTCACCCGACACGAGACCCTGCGAATTTTAAATGAATTATTTAATTTTGGGAATACTTCACATAAAGCTCTTGGAACTTTTTTGAATTGCCACGCACATACCCCTCCGAAGTTTCCAACATTGGATAAGTTTATTTTTTTGGACCCCTTTATGTAACTACATTACTGAAGATAGATATTTTTTAAGTTTCCGCAACATCCTATAATTTTCACTACACAAAAGTATGTATTCCATATATACTACGAATACGAGAAAGTAACTACTAGTGCAAATAAAATGACGCAGACTTTCTCGTACTAGTTGTCACACACCCTCCCCGGTGTCGTCGCTCGGCGTCTGAGAGACAGATCGGGCAGAGCGTAACGACATGAGCGCGGGCCCTCCCGCAAACCATTTATCCGAGCCCCGTTTATAACAGAGCAAAGCTAACACAAGTAGTGTTAGTACATTAAATAATAAAAATATCCCCTAAAACGGGCCCTCTTTTGTCTTCATTGCAGGCCCGAACGGTACGCCGCTGAAACCAGGGATTCCCGCGGTAAAGTACCCCGAATTCAGATTTAGCGATTTTCTCAGAGTAACACCCTTGTCTATTTATCAACTCTATTAGGAACATTTATTTTACTTATTTTGAAAATAATGTTTCCCTAGGTATAAAAATATTCCCTGATGCTTTCCCTCCCCTTGTTCAGTGTATAAAAAAAAAGCCGTCTAGCTCTACCGCCATCGGTACTTCTAAAAAACTTCGCTCTAGAACACGAGGAATCATTCACGATATTTCTGAATTTCTGACCAGTCACAGACTAGGATGTGGTGTGCTCTCCTAGAAACATTTGCGATTATCAGCAAAACAATATTATCTGTAGGGGCATTTCCACTGTGCACCGCCGATATTAGGGGTTCACACCAACGCGGTAAACAGCGCGAGTAATGCAAAACGGCCTGAGTCTCACCTCTCCTGTCGCGTGTTTGCGTGAGCGTGGAAGGTGTTTCACAATGCTGCGCCAACATCGGCCGCCATTCTCCTCTCCAGATCCGTCACCCCACTTCGAAGGAGTCTTCCTCCTCCCTTCCTCACGCGGCGCCTGGCGCGAGCGCTGTGATGCACACGGCGCCATCTCTTGTCGTGGAATGCGCACTGGCTGCACTTCAAGTTCCGTTTGTGAGGCGCTACTGTCGCAAAGAATTTCTATTTGTCTCGTGGATGCCCATAGTGACGCATCAGGCAACACCGAAAAATATGTGGAAAAACGAAAAATAGGAAATGTCTGCCCTCCTTCACTTACTTGAGTTTTTTCTCTCGCCTCTTTCTCACTCGTGGGTGGAAGAGTAGTCTTCTTTTCCCATTGTATAGAGACGTCCAGCACAATATATTGTAAACATTGCATGTATTTTACACTATATTCACAAGGTGTGTATGTATATTTATGCTCTATCTTCATAGTATGTGATAATGTAGCATTATATAAATGTGGTAAAACTGCATGCTAATAACAGCTGTTTCATTTTCCTTTGTCTCCCCCGTATAACAAAAAATAAATTTCAATTAGATTGTACCACGAAGTTATAAAATGTGATTATGTCACTGGATTTAATAAATATTTGACTACTTTACCTTTTTTGTCCTTCAATATATACGTAATTCCTATATTTTCGTAAAGTTTTAATACTTTTTTATAATTTGATAGTAAAAATATTACATTCTTTGCGACGATGATAAAATGTTAAAGTTTACAGAAAAACACAAGTTTTCAAATTAAATTTGTTCATTTCAAATTTCCCGGTTGGCTTCACGCGATTGGCCGTAGATTTCGTCTAAATCACGGAGGTTACAAATAAACCTTCACCAATTAGAATTGGGTGCCGTCTCTTTCCCATGCTCTGTGGCCCAGAGTAACATCACGTTGGGCGGGAAAGTGGGCGGTCAGCTCCGGAGTGCGTGCAAGCGTTTTATAGAGCGTAGTGAGTTTTTGGTGGTATTGGGCAAGATGCGTATTTCTTGTCAGGTTTATTTACAATGATTCTTTCTTCATTTTCATTTGTTTAGTTACTGACTGCACATATCCCTCACACATCTGTGACGCGGTTGGGCAGTCCCGGATGCAGATGGGGGGATGGGGCCATGCCCCCCCTCCCCAGGGTTAGAGTTTCGTTTGACACCTTCCTTATGTTGACAAAAATTTATTAAAATATTTATATATATTAGAGTTATGAAATTATTTTAAAAAATAATATCGTATAGTGTCTACACTCAAAACATTATATACAATATAATAATAAATTATTATTATTTAACAAAAATCTATGATGGCGCCCTTCAAGATGATCGGCTAAATCCACCCCAGCGGTCGGGCCAGGAATCCACTTCGGAGAAATGAACTCAATGATTTCGTTAATGCCCTCAGGCGGTGGCAGTGCCATCTTCATAGATGAGGCGTATAAAGCCTGGCCCTGTCAGCAGGTGCTCTGGGGGGATTGCTTTCGTGTCGAGGTCCCCCCTCCGGAAGCTGATGTAAATATTTGTTATTCATTACACACAAAATAAAACAGTTAAAATATGCACGATGAGGTAGGTCTAATTCAGAAGAATATATTGTACATAGAAAGACTAACAAGAGTGAAATACTGAGAAATTACTGCGACACTGCTGTTGTTTGAAAAAAGAGAAGAAAAAATTGAGAGAGGAGAACAGCTTTCAGGAGGGCTTTAGATGTACCCCGTTGGCTAGAGGGCGGAAAAGGTTCTACCAGCGTTTCCTTGCCGTCGTTAGTCCGTCATTGTCAAGTGCAGTCCGATAAACCAAGCACCCGGCCGTCGGCCCTCCGTAGAGATGATTGGCGGGGCCTTGTTGGCTGCAGCCTGCTAGTGGGAGAGATGATTCTATCAACCTCACCTCACCGTCATAGAACTGTCGTTGTCAACCGCTGCCCGACAGCACGGAGTGTGCTTGATTGTGGGCGAACCTGTACCAAGGCTAGAGGATAGTTAAAAAAATTGCAGAAATCAGGGTGAAAATACGCAAAAGGACTAAAAGAACAGGTGATTCTCAACGAGGAGAACACCAAACAGTGCGGAAAGATACCAAACGAACAATAGGAGTGGAACAGAACCAGCTGAGTAGAGCTGTGCGGGGCGTGCGATGCTCTGAAGATCGCCCCGTGCTGCGGACTGTTTCTGCCGCATTGGCGCGAGGGCGTCTTCGCGGTGCGTGAAGAGCGCTGCCCAGCGGAACGGAGCCAGAAATAAATACACATATGTTCATATTTTGATTCTTTCATTACAATGAATTCCGAACTCGATATATAATAAATATATGGTTATTTAAAAATATAAATGAACGTTACACCGTTATTCTTCATCTCCTCTTTAAATTTTCTGTGCTGAATTCGTATTTTCATGATTGAATTTCAATTTTCAAGCAACGTGTTAAAAATAGGTTATTTTGTGCCTAAAAATTGAGGTATTTTGGGTAATTCACGCCCACGTTGGTTCGGTATTTTACATAATTCAAGCTCGTTGGTTGCTATGCTCGTGAATGTTTTTCATGAAAATATTTTTTTTTTAAATTGACAATAAAGAACACTAGTGCATTTTTTCTCTTGAATCTCGGAGGTTTCATTATAAAAAGAAAGTTTGTGACAAAAATTTAAAAAAAAGAAACTGCAGTTGTGACTTTCTTATTATATTCTGTCTTTTTATGCTTCAGTTTTTTCGCCTGGAACTGATTAAAAATACTTTTGGTGTGTTATTCATAGAAAAAATTGACAAAAACATTAATTTACAAAACGAAATGTTAAATTTTTAAAATGTTTAATAGCGAAGAATGGAGAATATATTGTTCTCAAGAAAATGTGCGCGGATAATGCAAATTATTTACATTATTTTTAATGTAGTTTCTCAAAATCTGAACAGTTTTCGCAAACACGGCAAATGTGCTCAAAAATGCACATTTTCAGAAACGCTTAAAGGACTGATAGAGGTTCCAAATTTTTCAATAAAAATTTACATATTGAGCCAGATTTTACTATACTATCATATTCTTAGTCATAATGAGACCGAAAAATTGAGAAAATGTGAAACAATTATTTTTGATCGAAGGAACGTTTATAGAATGTCGGCATTTTGGAATCCTATATAAAAATTTGATTCATAATAAACTAGTCTAGTTTCCTTCACAATTTCAATTCCGGTATTATCTCACATTTTAAATGAAATTGATGCCGGAGAAAATCAAACACAACGTTAATTATTATTCTTTACAATAATGAAGATCAGGCTTGTCGACTGGCACAGTGACGTCACATGGGTAGTCATCGCGGAAAACTCATCTTTCGTCGGCTACTCACTGTCAGTACGTTTTTTTATCTTCTTTGTCGCTTCAATAATATTTTACAGAAATTAATTTTCGCAACACTTTGTTGCATTCTATTCAATTAACAGTCAATATTAGCTCAAAAGAGATGAACGACTTGAAGATTTTAAATTTAAAGTATCGCCATATATTTAAAATATTGAGCTTTTCTGAGAGGCACGTATCTTTGAGGCATACTAAATGATACTGCATGCAAAACACATTTTCAATATCAGGAAAATTAATTTCTTGTTAATCTTGATTTAAGAAGTTGTTTCTTAAGCACTTCAAGAGGTACATACGGTCAAAAGGAAAACGGAATTTTCTGTGAGATTCGCATAAGTTATTTCATGTTTTGGAGTATCGGAACATAATGAAATCGCTTTTCCGTTAACAAGATTGTTGTCAAAATCACTCTAAAACCAATATTTTCAAGCTCTACAATTATGATTTTGATATAATGGTTTAGCAACTCACCTGTCAATTTTCTGACTGGTAATATATGAACCACATCTTTATCTGAAGAAATCATACTAATTACCTTAAACACCCAAGCAGCTGATGAATTTTCCTTTTCATTTATGGCAGTTCCGACTATACTTCCACCTTTATAGTCAACATTTGCCTCCAAGAATATTTAATCCATTAAGAGTACTACAGTCTTGTCCTTTTCATTCAACAAACTCAATTTTCTTCCTATGTAGTATAACGCATGCTATGGATTTTTCTCCACTTTGGGGATACTGAATTTTGTCGAAAGCAATTTAATAGAAGTGCACGGCAACTTCACGTAACCCGAACGTCTAAACGTTTTTAAAAATTGTTACAAGTACTTCCCTGTAACAAAGTTGTTCTGCTACAAATATCTCCCAATGTTATTTTGGCACATACTTAAATCATAGATATTATTGCACAATGAAATAGATAAAAACTGTTCTCAAGAATTTCTATACACGACTTTCATAGTTCATACTGATTTATTCGCAGACCTCGCTTTTGAAACGATATAATGTTATGACTACAACGTGGATCACGAGAGAGTGGGTAATGGACTACAAGTAGTGACGTCAGAACCAAGATGGCCGCCTGCCTAAATACCTGATGTTTTAGATGGCATTGGCTTAAAGCGCATGCCGCGCGTTTAGTTCAAACGATCACCACCAACAATGGAAATATGCTGGATCCAGCAGAGGTTTTATTCTAATATATGCTCTGCTAAGACTCTAGAAAACGATTACTTCCTCGAAAGAATATTCCTCTCAAAACTTACGTATCAAAAGCTGTGACGTTGGGTGTTGCAAACGGAAGTAAGTAAAGTTCTTATACTACAAGCTTTTGCAGTAAAAACCAATGTATTGGTAAATAAAACTTAAGTTCTAGGTTTTCCTTGTAGTGAATACTTAATTCTGTAGTAAGAACTGATTTAGCATTTAAGCTAGCATTTAATTAAAATGGTGTGAATGAAAATGAGCTTTTGCTTCATTTCATGTGTGAAAACTTAAATTATCGACCACGGAAGTGATAGGGCTTAAGTTAGATTTTACTGTCATGAACAGCCAGTGTGGTTGTGTTCGAGACAACAGAAATTGTATACGCATGCATGCTTAAATATGCGTTTAAGAACATATAATTCTGTGATAATAATTGCGGATGAATCCCCCGAAAACGACTATTTCGATGAATCCTTCAAATACGACATATTTTGTATGCTTAACATTTCTCAAATTTCCTTATTTTTACTTTCTCGACCCTTTTTATGCTAGTGAAACCTTCATTCAGGAAAGGGAGAAAAATAGGATGTAATAATAAAACATCACATTGCTAAAATTATTAGTTGTTTATTTCAACTGAACTTGTTTTTAAAACGTTTCTGCATTAACATTGTCTTTATGTGGAAAAAAGCTTTAAAACCCGCAAAAATATGTTATACATCACAAGACGTGACTGAGTCGTATTTCAAACAAACAATATCACTCTCATTTAAGTTATTCATTTGTAATTGTTGTTACATGTATGTATGTATATATAATTAATAATATTCTATGTACTTATACTTAAAATGTACTTATTATATATTATAAATAATAGTATATATTAAGCTATATTATTATATAAGTATATATTATTATGTACTTATAATCAATAATATATATGAACTTAATAAAATTTTAATTATTAAATTTTTTTTTCGCTGGCTACCCTCCAGATTTGAAGTTTCACTTGAAAAAACATGTCCAGGCACCCTAAAAAGATATTTAAATTAATGGCATTTTTTCGATATTTTTTACATTATTAACTACTAAGTACAATAATGTCATTCAAATAACATCTCCGATTGGATATGTGGTGCCCAGATAGTTGCTTTTTAAGACCATAACACTCATAAAGCTTTATCATTACACTTCAGTAACTAAAAAGTCCCTAGAAGTTCCTATTTACTATTTGCAATTTTTTAGACATTTTCATATTTAATCGGTTATAACTTCAATATTTCTATTGAAAATGAGTTCTCTGTAAATACGTTAAGAAGACAACATTATATTTTAAACCTATGATACTAGCAAGTATAAAACATTAAATTTTAAGATTAAAAAATCCCTAGAGATCGTAATTTTTCTCAATTTGTATCGTTTTTTAACATTTATCAACTACTCTTTAAGGTGGTATTATTAAAATTTTACCACCTGTAGTGTATTTTTGGCCTGCTGCATTATTTCACAAGTTAGTGACGCAGAAAAAGTCATCTAACAAGATTTCAGTAACTAAAAATTCCCCTGAATTTATTATTTTTTACATTTTTCAACTTTTTTCGTATTTACTCACCATAAATGTTCAATGTTTTCAATTAATATTAGTTCTCAGTTAAAATGGTAACTAGAGAACATGATTCTTTGGACCTATGATACAAACAAACTGGAAACATAATAATCTGATACCAAAAAATCCCTAGAAATATAAGATTATCAAAAGCAAGAATAACTGTTTTTGTAACACGTGCATAGAAATAGTATATTGTTGCCGATGGCGCCACCGGCGCACGCATGATTTCCTCTCAAAAAAGAGAAAATTAAATATTTAATGGAAAATAATACTTGGATAACACAAGGTATTTGAACATCGTGTAAAAACAAACGAAGGAAAAAGTTTCAATGCATTTTTGCATTTCAAATCAGCAATCGCATGCTCCATTGAAAATGAACAATATACAATTACGTGATGTTCAGGTTATAAAATTTCTAGGTTTCTCAATTCAGTCAAACTTCAAGTGGAATGTACATACAACAAAATTGAACACTAAATTATGTTCATTATATTACGCATTCAGAATTCTTTCAAATTGTGTCAGCCTTCATGCAGCTCGTTGTGTATATTTTGCAAATGTGCATTCCCTCCTGAGATATGGCGTAATATTCTGGTGAAACTCATTATGTAGTACTCAAACCTTTAGATTGCAAAAGAAAATTATTCGAGTAATGAACAAACGCCATCCGTGTGATCCCTGCAAGCCTCTCTTCATTGAACTTGGAATCTTACAAATGCCTTATCTATATATTTACGAATCTAATATTTGTCAAATGTGTCTTACTTAACTGTGGGAACATATTTTCATGCAATACTGATATTTATAATTACATCACACGTCGTAAAAATCACGTTCAAGTGTCGGTATCAACTGCTTACTATCAGAAATCCACATACATGTACGTTTCTTTACAACGCACTGCCATTAAACAATTAAAGTCTATTCACAAATTTAAGTTACAAGTAAAATCTTTTCTGCTGCATAACTGTTTCTATACAATTAGATACTGTACTGTTTATCAAAAAGAAAAATGTTTTCCAATTATTCAGTTCAATCAAACTACGACTACTAATCTAAACTGGATATAGTACTGGGCAAATGTGTAGAAGTTAAGGTGGTTAGAGTGAGATATTTCTAGTAGATAGAGAGTCCATATTACGTTCAAAAATAATTATTTGAGAGATAAGTGGGTATTGTGAGACCTACATAAACCAAATAGGGACTTTTCTACTGAGTTTTATTTAATTATTCGAATTAATTTTGTTTAATAGATGTAAAATAAATATATTTTAATACCACGTAAAAAGCTACCGTTGACTAGTATCCTAACTAGTACCAACAGATCGCGTGGCCCGGAATGAAACATTAAAGCATAAGATTGAACATAAAAAAGCACTATTACCCAATTAGTACGAGCAAAATCATAAAAAGTAACATTATAGGCACATATCTATATACGTGATTGCTTGATTGCAGTGATTGCTAATAATGGCAAAAATTTCCATGTATGAGTGAGGCGAAAAATCTTGAGTAAATTGGGCAACGCCGTAATGTCCTTGAGATGGGCATGATTGCTCAGGGCTCATGTTTCTTCAAAGTTTCGTTGTTTGGAATCACTTTGTATACTGTTCGTTGCCTGGTCTACACGCGTTAAATATGTGAAATATATAAAGTGTATCTTTGGAAATATTAATTGAATTAAGATTTTCATTCAGTTCGCACTAATAATTATATCCATCAAATTCCAGCTTTTCTAATTATCTGTTTACTATCAAAGACAATGTTCTCCCGGAGTGAGGATATTTTAATTACTCCCAGAAGATCTACAGGAATGTAGCAACCTTGCAGAGGGCTTGTCACTCGAGAATGAAGCGCGTTGCGCGCGCAGTGTTGCCGAAAACACGTCATAGTCCCGACCTCTAGCGAGCGCGCGAACGTCTTCCTTTGGACTGGTTTAGGCTTATAATTTTGCAAAATTTTCCCATTTGAAGCGGTAGATTTCCCTCAACTGGGATATTGATTCTTGGAGATGCTAGCTACCAAAAGAAGGATTTTTAAAAATAAGTTCAACAATTAATTTTCTCACAATTTTAAAATTTCATGTCAGACGGGTCAGGTCACCATAAGAGCCCTTGTTAAAACAGTAAACTTTACGGTCTCGTTACTCGAAAACTAGACGGTATAATATATTCAAACTCTACCAGAATATAGAAGAACCTCTTATCTTTCGATAAATACAATAAAGAAGGCATGTTAAACATAACAATTATCGCACTCGAACCACCTTAAATACCAGTTTTTTTAAAAAATTTCAGATTATAAAAGAATTTGAAGATTTAACACTTTTTTGAAGGTTTTAGGCTGTGAAAACTGCTAGCTTTAAGCCATGAGGTAAATACACATTTTTTATTTGTCTTTTGACAGACAACATTGGAAGCTTTTACGAACGTCTAGGATAAGGTGAACATATTTTGAAAATATTAAAACGGGTATTTCAGTTTTGGTCTTAAAGAAGAAAGGTAAAATAAGGATATTGAACCCTATTTTTATATTTAGGTTTGGAAATTAAGCTTAAATAAATGAATAAATAAATACTTTTAACTTTCTTGATGAATTAAAATTTCATTCATGTCAACCAAAGAATCCCTTAGAAAGGAACATTTAAAATATGCGCATTTGTTGTATTTGTATTTTTATTCATTCCGAAGTAGGACAGTATTTCTCAACGGAGATAGCGAACTAAATCGTACAGAATGGGGAGTTTGTGCACGCCATAGCGTCAGCACTATCGATCTTCTGCGCACGCGCAGATGCACTGAAGTGGGTCAACACTTGAACTACGCATGCGCATAAGATCGATAGTGCTGCCTTAACTTCGAAGGTAGCACAAACTCCCTAAACTTTCAGGAGCAGGAGGAACGGATTATTGAATTTTTCGATATTGATAAAGTATGTACCAGCTCGAATGACGCCACAGCTGCATTTTCCCTTTCTAGAAACCACCTTCCACTAAACACTCTTATGTGGCATTTCAGTTTCTTTTTTTTTAACTAATGCAAAGCAAACGCAACACATCATGACAAAATGTACATGGTTAATTTAATATTGTGACAGCATTCTATGCCGAAAAGTGGAGTCACAGAAAAGGGACATTTTGGCGTTCTATTTTCCTATCAAAAAATATGGGGCAGTGTCTGGAATTAAGAGACAGACCCGGCGAAAACGGAACTCTTGCATGTTTGTGATCATCCGTCCTGGACATTTCCATCTCGTATTATGATTCGCATCCTTGCCGTGATTGGTCCCTTGGCCGCAAGAGGTGTAGTTTGCATCCGCTCTGACAGAGCGCAGTGCCGCAGAGCGCCTGTGTGCTGGGGAAGGGGAATGGTTATTGGCGGTGCGCCGCTCCGCGCCAGTCTTCCGTTCCCTCTCCGACAGTCGGGAGTGTCATGGCGTCTGTCGGTGGCGATCTGGGAGCGAGCAACGGCGGTGCGTCGGCTGATTCCGTGCCGGCGGGCGACGAGAAGCTCGACATGGACATGGAGGCGGAGGGCAGCGGCGCGGGCAAGGCGGGCGACTACGTGCGCGAGCTACTCAACGAGAAGCAAAGCTTGGACCCGTCGCAGTGGCCCAACGCTACCCGGCTTCTGGATCAAGGTAGGAATCTCGGCGCGGCGCAATCAATACGCCATCGTCCTCGCCACTGCTCCTGCGCGTGCCGGCTTTGTGCCCGTGGGCCCACGCGGTACCCCTAACAATTTCCTTCCAATCGCGTCAGCATTAATTATAACATTATTAGAGGTTAAATTCGCTTTATTTTTCACTGAATTCGAAAAACCTACGAGAAAAGAATAGCGACTAAAGTGTAGAAAACGTAGAGTTCGTAGAATTCATTGTTTCATCCGTTGATCTCGTGAAAATTAATGTTTAAAGAATGCTGAGAGTGTAACGTTCATTGTGGCAGACCTTCGGAATTCCGCAATTTATTTTGGTTTCCATAACTCGTAACCGCCTGAGCTTATATTCCACTACGTATATTTCCCCCATACTTCCTAGTGCGGCATGTAGAGGGCACCAGCAAGTGTTGCGTGAAGTGAAGAGTGGCGAATTGCAAGGATTGTAACATGTGTGTCATTTCCACTGGGTTGTAATGTATCTTGCCACCGCTAGTCGATGGAGCAAGCGGCGACCCGCGCCGGCCGGGTCTTGCGGCCTCCCATGCTGCTCAGTGCGTTCCGGAAAGGGGGGGGGGATGGCCGGGACATTTGCAAATCCGAAAGAAAACATTTGTAGAAGTCGTGTACATAATTATGAAAATCGGAAGGAAGAAACTTTTCATAAAATGGGCTCTTTTGTGAAGATTCCAATATGCAAATGTCCATGTAAAAGCAAAACACATTTAACAGCTCGTAATAATTATATAATATTAGCAGATTTGAGTGGTTTAGAAGGAAAAATTTTGATGAATCTGATCAGATATACCCTGTCCCTACGAAAAACGGGTGCGATTAGTATCAATACTAAGGGAAGATTTGTAAAAAAGAAACCTAAGAAGAATTTGCAGTATTATATATAAATTGATTTAAAACGTACCTAACCAATGAAACAAAATGTGATTATCACGGATAAAATTCCTGGTTGCGGTTCGAAAGTGGCAGGCAAACTTACTTCAGGTAGTTTATAACATTCACAACGATTACACCGTTTCCGAAAATGAAAATAAAACTTGACCCTCACGGAATATAGAGATCATAATCCGATTAGTTTTCCATTGTTGCGTTGTCCAAAGTTTGCTCTTTCAGGTAGCTGAAAAACAAACCCTTTGTTGCCTGTAAGAACGTGTTGTAGCGGAAGAACCCCCTTTCGTGACAGATAAACAGAAGGGCGTGCTTATGTCACCATTGTGCGAATTTTATTGTCTGTGCGTGGTTGCTTATCGCTCACGTATTAACGGATTTTAAAATTAAAAATAAATCTATTTGGAGGTGTTGGTGCCATATGACATAACATCCTGACAAATCTATCCATCAAAATATCCTGAAAATTTTTACCCCATATACTTCTTTCCTATATTTATAAAACTATGTTTAATGAAACTTTCTAAAATTGACCATGCCAGTTTTAAAAACCTGCTTAGATTTTAAAAGTTTGATGTTTGGGATAGGAAAAACCCATTAATACTTTAATATAGTATTAGAATGCAAAATTTACATTCTTAGCACCTAAATGAAATAATTTTCGTTAGAATGCTAAGAGAACTCCAAATCATTTTACCCCAAAATGTTAAGTAATTGCATCGTAAAAAATACTACACTAACTTCTACTCATTACCATACATTTATGTGTCTATGCAGTGGTATTAAAATATTTAATCCTTTTTCGAGTATGAGCAAACTGTGACCCAGATAGTAAAGATCAGACAACTGCGGAAATTTGACTCCCAAGGAAAGAAAAAAATGCCACTTCATTCTCTATCGTCATGGTGTAAGATTTCTTACAGAGTGGCATCGATCTCAAATTGATTCCTGACGTCGCAAGATCAGTGATGGATACACGGTCATTCTGTTTCGTAGTTGGAAAGAGAATCGCATGTTTTAATTAATTATTAAAAGAAACAAATCAAATTAAAAAAAAAAATAAGTGAAAACTATTATTTTTGGCAAATATTCCACACATACTTAAGGTTTTAGAAATTTATAACAAAGAGCAATTTACAAATTTAAACTCAAATGAATTAAATCTAAGAACGCATAAGTACGGTACACTACTACTAAAATATTTAAGTAATACAATTTCGACTACCCCAGTTCGACATCTTATATTATAGTGCTAAGATATATATTTAACTTGGGTCACCCTATCAGAACATAACCTAAGCAGAGTCTGTGTATAATACTCTTTTGAAGGTACATAATCAAGAACCATAGTTTTGCCTTGGTACTTAATTATAAGCCTTTTCTCATAATTACTGTAAGAAACAGCACATTTATTTATGAAGTGCATTTTCTAAAGTGTGACCAGACACTCCATGTCAGTTGTAATACTTTTTTTTACTATTTATTGATGATTATTTTACCACTTAGTTCAGTTGATTAACAATGAAAAGTGCAAATATATATATATATATATATAATGCGCGTGTGTGCGTGTGGTGCGCGGGCGTGTGTGAATGCGCGTGTTGTGCGTGTGTGCGCGCGCGTGTGTGACATGCGCGTGTGGTGCGCGCGGGCGTGTGTGTGTGCGCGCGTGTGTGTGTGTGGCGCCGTGCTGCTGATGTGTGCGCGCGCGGTGTGTGGTGCGCGCCGGCGTGTGTGTGCGGCCCGGTGTGTCGCGCGCGGCGTGGGTTGCGGTCGACGCGTCGGCTGTGTTGTGCGCGCGCGCGTGTGTGTGCGGCGCGCGCGGTGTGTGTGTGCCGGCGCGTGTGTGTGTGCGCGCGCGTCGTGTGTGTGCCCGCGCGCGTGTTCTGTGTAATGTGCGCGCGCGGTCAGTGTGGCGCTGTGTAGAATCGCGCGCAGGTCTCTGTTGCGCGAACGCGTCGGGTGTGTGCGCCGGCGCGTGTGTGTGGCCGCGGCGCGTGTGTGGGCGCGCGCACCTGACTGTGTGTGCGCGCGCGTGACGTGTTTGCGCGGCCGCTGTGGTTTGCGCGTGTGTGGCGCCGCAGCGCGTGTGTTGCGTCAGCGCGCGCTGTGTGTGTGCCGCGGCGCGTCGGTGTGTGCGCGCGCGTCCGTGTGTGTGCGGGTCGTCGTGTGTGCGCGCGAAAATTAAATCAGACTGTGTGTCGTGCGCGCGCAACGTCCTGTGTGTGTGCGCGCGCGCGTCGCTGATGTGTGCGCGCGGGTTTCAGCGCGCGCTGTGTGTGTGCGCGTTGGTGTGTGCGCTGGTGTGTGTGTGCGCGCGTGTGACTGTAGGCGCGCGCGCGTGTTTGTGGCCGTGTGTGTGTGCCGCGGCGGCGTTGTGTGTGTGTGGCCGCCCGTGTGGTGTGCGCGCGTGCAGTGTGTGTGGTGCTGCGCGCGCTGTGGCGCGCCGTGCTGTGTGGCCGCGCGCGTGGCGTGTGGGCGTGTGTGGCGCGCGGCCGGCGTGTGTGTGCGCGCGCGCGTGTGTTGCGCGCGTGTGTGTGTGTTTCGCGCGCGGCCTGTGTCGGGGTGTGTGTGTCGCGCGCGCGGTGTCTGGTCGGCGGTGTGTGTGTCGGTTCTGCGCGCGCGGTGTGTTGTGCTATAGGTGCGCGCGGCGCGGGTGTTGCGCTGGTGTGTGGCCGCGTGTCGCGCGCGTGTTGGGCGCCGCGTGGTTGTGTGCGCGCGCGCGCGTCGTGGTGTGTGCGCGCGCCGCGGCGTGTGTGTGCGCTGCTTGCGCGCGTCGGGTGCTGTGTCGCGCGCGCGCCACGCGTGTGTGTGCGCGCGCGCGGCGCGCGTGTGTGCGCGCGCGCGCGCGTGTGTGTGCGCGCGCGCGGTACGTGACCACACGTGGTGTGTGCGCGCGCGCGCGCGCTGTGTGTGCGCGCGCGCCCTGCGTCGTGTGTGCGCCCAGTGTGTCAGCGGCGCGCGTGTGTGGCGTGTGCGCATCTGTGTGTCTGCGGTGCGCGCGTGTGTGTGTGCGTCGTGCGCGCGTGTGTGTGTGCGGGGCGCGCGCGTGTGTGTGTGCGCGCGCGCGCGTGTGTGTGTGCGCGCGCGCGCGTGTGTGTGTGTGCGCGCGGCCGTGTGGTGTTGCGCGCGCGCGTGGTGTGGCGGGTGCGCGCGCGCGCGTGTGTCGTGCCGTGTGCGCGCGCGCGTGGTGTGGTGTGTGGCGCGCGCGCGACGTGTGCGGTGTCGCGCGCGCGCGTGTGTCGTGTTGCGTCGGCGCGTGTGTGCGCGCGCGCCGCGCGCGTGTGCGGGTTACGTGTGTGGTGTGTGTGTGTAAACCTGAATAATCGTGTTGTAATAATGACTCTCATTGGAAAGAAACAAAACTGAACTTCTACGACTAAGCAGAAGAAATATGTAATTGCATAAAAATCCAATCTCTACTGGTAACATAAACTTTCGTTAATGTTATTACTTTTAGATAATAAAGTAACGATACGTAGCAAAGTTGAAAAAACAAGTTCGCATTTTACCGTAAGTTTATTTGTTACTCGAGTTGGTAGTAATGAACAAACTCCATCCGCGTGATCCCTGCAAGCCTCTCCTAAATGAACTTGGAATCTTACAAATACCTTATCTATGTATTTACGAACCTAATATTTGTCAAATGTGTCTTACTTAGCCGTGGGAATATATTTTCATGCAATACTGATATTTATAATTACACCACACGTCGTAAAAATCACGTTCAAATGTCGTTGTCAACTGCTTACTATCAGAAATACATGTACGTTACTTTACAACGCACTTCGAGATGACATTTAACAATTAGTCGGTTCACAAATTTAAGTTAAAAGTGAAATCTTTTTTGCTGCACAAGTGTTTCTATACAAGTAGAGATTATAATGATTATCAAAAAAGTTTATTTTAACAAAACGGTGATAAATAATGAATTAGTTTACATTTGTATTGTATATTTTTTTAAAGACTAAATGTTTGTAAAAATGATGTACTTTCCTCCGGGTCAATGACCATGTCGATCAGGTTTTTGTCAAGTTTCCCTGATCCATTGAGCAAATGCTGATATGGCCCCTTGTTTTCCTTCTGGACGTAAATGTAGCTTCACTGTGCGCACGTTTTCTTGAACTCTCCTTTTGCTTGTAATGGTATGAATAGAGGTAAGGGCGAGTTTCTATTTTTATTAGCAATTCAGAAAAATCATACTTGCAATTCGTGTACTGATGCAAATAAGTTTTCTATGACTTAGAAAAGAAAATGACTATTTTTTCAAATATCGCTAATCTTACGATTTTTAAAATTGACTTTTATGTTAAACTTTTACTCGTGTTTCAACTATTTGTAGTTAAAATGACGGGAAGAGATTCTGGAACTCAAGAAAATGTGCGCAGATGATCTTCTCCCCCCTACTAGATACCGTTTTTACTTTTTTTACTAAATAAATCTAAATCTAAACATAATACTCCAATACCATGTAACAAATTCCTTTAATATTACAAACAATTTTTTAAAGAAATCCGCCTGCTTACGTACACATGCCACGTTACATATACATCAAACACAAACTAAATCACATCATTGGAATTAATTCTGTGCCACTTCCTATTCTATTTTTTTTTCTTAATTCCCATTTTCCTGCTGTAAAGCAAAACATGTGGGCAAACGCGTTCCTGTGCTCTACACTCAGCGGTCGCCTGCCCTCAGTCGCGCCCCCCACTCCGGCCGCTGTTGGCAATCTGCATATTCATTCGGCGCGGGGCACGAAACGCGAAAGAAGCGACTGAGTAATTTCGTTGCACTAGTTTCGCGGTAACCAGAACGCGCAACTCTAGTTTAAGCCGTATATCAGAAATGCCCCTGTTTTATCCCAAGGATTATCGTAGAGATGCGTAATTTAAATCGCAAACATAAATTAAAAATTTCTGCCTCTTCTTAAGTTGGCACATTAAACCTTATTTTGCATTGGAAGTACACATAACGTAAAAGTAGCATCTCAAGTAATTTCTTAAGTTATAATTACTCCCATTTAAATTGTGAACATTGCCCTGCAGATGGTATTATTACATAAGGAGGCTTTATTATTGTTATTATTATAATTATAATTGTTATTATTATTATAATTATAATAATTATTATTATTGTTATTATTATTATTGTTATTATAATAATTATTATTATTGTTATTATTATTATTGTTATTATTATAATTATTATTATTATTATAATTATTATTATTATAATAATTATTATTATTATAATTGTTATTATTATTATAATTATAATTGTTATTGTTTTCATCCACCAGTTAATATCAGACTTTTTGTTGAATGTTTGGAAAGCTCGGTGGTTCGTTATCTCGACACATTTTCGTTGGTCGTTGTCTGTAACGTTGTGACTTGTATGTTTTGTTTTTGAATGTACATTAAATGCAATTTTACGAAGTTTATAAGGGCGAGCATATTCTCGTTTTATCAATTCAAAATGCGAAATCTTCGTGATGAAACTACAAAATTCATGGATGTTACGTATCAACGTTTCTACAATTTCAGAAATTATTCGGCATAGTAACTTCACTAACTTAATGGAGATCTGCGTAATCTCAAAAAAGATTTAATTTATATACGTTTAATAGATATACAATAAAATTATGTGAAAGATATAAAAGAAATTACATTTCTTTATAAGATTGCACGAGAAATTTAACATCTTTTGCAATCTTTTAGAACAAACCCGAAAGGATGGAGTTGCGGAAAATCTTTAAACTTAGAGTTATTTAGTCAAAAATAGTAAAAACTTTGTGACGTTTGAGGGGAGAAGATTATCTTAATTCTAGTATTAGCATCTTCATAAGAGGAGGGATTGGTAAGCGTCTCTTCGATTCATTTATTCTTACGTCGATGAAGGGAATATTTACAACAGTGATTTTACGAAAACTAAACTGGCTTCTGAATTATTCTTCGTTGTTTATTTACAATGTATTATCAATATCTCTGATACCCTTCGTTACGCGGACGATATTTTAAGTGTCAAACATATACACTCTAAGAAATCATAATCGTTGTTTGCGATGTCGTGTAAACTTGCGTGTTCGTAGTCTTAACTTAACGAAAGATGGCTACCCCTCTGGCGAATAAGAAATTCGTAAGGCTACAGACGGCCTACCTTATACGAACGAGTGGTTGCTCATTTGTCACTCATTTCATAACGACTCTTTATGAATCGGAATCTCTTACTTAAGAAGTCGTTATAAGAAACGACTATGAATTGGGCCCAGCAATACGTAACTCGCATCGGTCTACCTGATTGATGTTTTGAGGAAAGTGAAGGAAGCGTAGAGGCTCTGCATCGCGACTCCTGTCTCTGGTCTCGCTCACGCGCCCTGGAGTGCGTTTTTTTTTTGTCCGGGTTCAAAAAATGTAATTTATAACTAGTGAAAAATGACGGGCGAAATGAAAACGTTCGTATTGATAACACTGGTCTGCAAATTTTAACTTTTGGCTGAGGTTTTTATTTAATAGGTGAATAACTTGAATGTGACGATTCTGAATATAAATTTGAAGTCGGTCTTGCTCCATAACGTGTCTGGTATATACAATGCAAGAAATAATAAAAGTATAGCTTTACTTTTTACTCAAATATATTTATTTCTTAAAATGCAATAAATGAACAAAAAGAGTGTAGGAAATTTTCCTTTACACTCATATTACACCCTTGCTGTCGAATCTTTTCAAGCATATTTTTTAGAATAATTTTATAGTTTAGATCCTTGCGATCTCCTATGAAGTTTTTAATGACTTCTTTGTGAGCCGTTCATGTTTGTTTTTCGGTCTCTGTCATAGTCTTCAAATATAGTACATTTTTCCAACTTCCTTATCTGTGGTTCAACAAATATTTCCTCTTTAATATTTGCATTAGATATTCCTGGAAATGTCTTGCATATATATTTGTGACAGTTACCATCCTTGTTTAAAGACTTAACAAATTGCATTATAAGTTCCAATTTTATTTGTAAAGGGGGAAAGAGAACACTTTTGGGGTTCACAAGACTGCCATACAGTATATGTTTGGTCTCTGGAACGGTAATCTCTCTGCTTCCAATATTGTTTTAGCATTGATCACAGGATTTGAGCAGCAACTTTAGAAAGACCTAAGTCCTTTACCAAATCATCAAGTTCGTTTTGTGTGAACTGTTGTGACTGTTTGACGTCCTCTTCTTGAACTGGATATAAAACACTGAATTATCTTAAGAGGTTGAGTCTGGAGATAATTCGTTTCCAAATGCTTCTGATAGGGAAGGCACGGGAAAATCCGGTTGATGAGCGACAGGCCTTTTTACTAACAGATTTAGATAAACGATATTTTTCAGGTTTTTTGAATTGTAGCCTGCAGCATCACATACACAGAAATAACAATCCTGTACATGATTTCGAGGGTCATACCAAATCATTGGAACACCAAAAGGCATGATTATTTTCTTCCTTTGACTCCATTTCCTGAATTAACATAAGTATGACACTTTTTTGGAAGCCCATTTTTTGTCCAGATCTCCTAGTTCCTTACCAAAGTAGTTATGATACGATTTTTTAACAAAGTTCGTGATATTCGTCTTTTCTTGACACAAACATCCCACATGTGACAAAAAGTCAGGATTAATTTTACATTTTCTGGAAGGAATATTATTTCAAACTGCACACAACGAACACAAATAAAGCGTCCACTCAGAAATGTAACTGCTCACTTAGTGAAAACTGATAGTATAGTAAACATAAATCGAGGTAAGTGTAAGAGAAATGTTGCATGCTACAGTGTTGCCAAACTAACAATTTCAACAATGAATTTAACGATATTTGCTTGCTTTCAACAGAAGTAACATACGTCCAATATATTGCTCATAAAAGTAGTAATTGTGAAAAAATGCTACGTAATAGGGAAAAACCGTTCGTAGTTTCAAAATCGGTATTATGTACTTAATAAAGAAGACGTATTTTGAAGAAAACCCCAGAATCATGCAGTGTAATTATAATGAACTAGTGGACCCGGCAATGCTCTGCCATTGCAATGTATTACACTTCATACGCTACTGTTCAAGTGAATGTTAATCACGTTTTCCGCTACGCTCTACAAACATTTTAACAATGACTTCAAGCGAGTATGTTTTTTTTCTATATCCTCATTTAGACACGGTTGCCAAGTATCCTATTGTTAAAACATTACCCCTCAAGTTTGGGCATGCATTCGCTCTGACACTATCTTGAAAGTAGATTTACTTGTCGGAGTCTGCGTTCAAGTAATAATACCGGTCGGTATTTTACAATCGCAGGGGCAGAATTTGCAGCGAAGATGCCCTTTATACTTCCTGGTGCGGCGGGTTGCGTGGAGGTTGTTCAGGGGCACTTGATTCGGCACCAACACATCGAACCATCAACTCGCGTCCATGTGCGACACACATAAGGACATTTCCCATTGTACCATGTATATGTTCTTCGCGCAAGCGCAAGCAATGAGTTGATAAGTTTTATCGCAATCGGATGAATGGTTCGGAAACGCTTAAAATAAACCGTCATTTCTGTGTATTAGATATGAAATACAATTAAATTTTCTTTATTGTCCAGGAATAAGTTGTCGAACCGCGGTACTGTGGGAAACAGCGAAGTTATTTCAGAGACTCTGAAGGGGCCCCCGTAATATTTTCGGCCATTTGCAATCGTTGCTTCCCGTTACTACTCGCATGAAGGAATCCGATTTAGTTCCTCTGATATTTGTTATAGTGATTTAGGCACACGGCATTCTCAGACTCCCATGAATGTGTATCGAAATTAGGTAAGACTTCTGTGGTTTCAGAAATGTTCGCAGTTTGTGAAGTCAAGACTTTGCGTTTCAGTTGTGATTGTGTTCATCTGTATGTAAAATATCTATTCTTTGTTTTTATGACTGTAACTCGGATATTCAAGAGTTTGTCAAAATGATTTATTAATATTAGCATATGCTTATTGTAGTTCATTTGCAAGTGTCGCAAAGTTTTTAAAAATTTGAGAGACCGCAGTGCTAGAATTAGTTGTGACCAAGAATAAGCAATTTACCTTATCTATTTCATGCATTCATAAGCATTTGTCCTTTTCTATCCGGCACTTCATGCGGCATAAAACAAGACAGTTGCTTATCATTAATCGTAGTCGTGAGTGTGAAACATACTCTCTGATCGTGAGTACATGTGCCGGCCCTTATGGTGTATTTGATTTGCATTCAGAGAATATATTAATAAAGGACAGACAATTCAGTTCACATAAGTATGTCCTTTATTAATATTTTTTCTGAAGGCTAACCGAATACGGCATTAATTTTGTTACATTTTTACGTTTAAAAGCACACAAGAAGTTTTAACAAGACGGGCATTACGTTTCTTTTTTATATGATTTTGCTTTTAATTTTTACATTAATTCAGTTGAAAATCAATTTAAATTCAACTTAAAATTATTTTTACAGTAAAAGATAGATTTTCCGGGCTGGTAGGCCATGGTCCAGGTGGCCCTTCAATACAAACTGGACCACGGCCTATCAGCCCGGAAAATCTATCTTCTATTGACATCGGCCGTGAAACCCTACGACACTATATTTTCACAGTATTTCTATTTCAAATGAAAAAAAAAACTTTATTTTTTGCGTTTTCAAATCTTTTTGAAAACGCCATCTGATGGACTAATTAATTGAATTGAAAATGAGGAATCAGGCTATTATCATTAAAATAGCAGTAAAAACGTTAGTAAAATTCGGGCGAGAGGGTGATGTAGCGATAATGTTAATTAAAAATTATTAAATATATTATCAAAAATACAAATACAAAGTATCGAATTTACAGCGACTTTCTCCAGAATGGTAAGAGGACACATGCGACTAAGATTTTATAGCCCTTTATGTACCAAACTTAGGACACTTAGGCTCGACAGAAAACATGCGCGTGACACTTTAACAGCAAACGCACAACTTTTCTATACATTTAAAAATTTAAACGTTAACCCCCACCTACATTTACTTTAACTATATTGTTAAGTATTCCTTTGAAGGAAACTGTCAGGAGTTTCGTTACCATTTCGTAAGCTAAAACTGTTACGCGTCGGTCAACGCAGTTCATGTTATATTGATACAAATAAAAAGGTTAATTAATAATGCCAAAAGAAAAGGGGCCAAAGTTTCAGCAAACCTTCCGTAAAAAATGGCTAACAGAAAATATTTTAAAGGACTGGATTATGGAGATTGCAAATAATCTTCAAAAAGTTCGATGCAGGTAATTATTTTAACGGACATGGATTTGTTTATATAAATACATATAGAGAAGTGTTTTGTTGATTCAACAAAATCATTTTATTTTTATTTAAGCGTCAACGCTGTTTTATTAAATCATAAAAATATACCTTCATCATAAATGCTTTGTTGATTTCACAAATTTTTGTTTTGTCAAAAAAAGTCAACAAAACCAAAGGTTATTTTCAATCAGTTGAAGCAACGCCTAACTGATAATATTGAAACGTTAGAAACCATGTCTACGTTATCAATCATACACTGTTTAAGTGCAATAAAACCAAAACTCACTCCGCTTTTCAATTTACACAATATGTCCGATTTAATTGCTAATATTGAATTTCAATATGATTGCTATCATCTGGCCTGATGGAATGAAAACGAAAACACTGTCTCATTTTGGAATGAGGTGAATAATGTCGACGCTGCTGGACTAAAACCTTTCAAAGAATTATCGGATTTTGCTCTTTTCCTTTTTGGTTTAACCACATTCAAATGCCGAAATAGAGAGGATCTTCAGCCAAGTGAATGTGGTTAAAAATAAGCATAGAAACAAAATGAACACTGAATTATTAAACGCGATTTTGTCAGTACGTTTTGAAGTAAAAAGAGAGGGTAACTGTTGTTATAATTACTCGTTCCCACCTGAAGTTTTAAAACAGATAACTCAAAAAGACACGTATGAATCCAAGAAAACTAGTGATAATGCGAACGATGATGAGTTATCAGTTTTCGTTAACCTTTCGTAATAAGTTTTGCACAGATGTTGTATATTTTTAAAATTTCTAAATCCATGTTACTAGCAAGAATAAATAATATAATACTTATATAATAAATTATATAATACCTGAAATCAATTATTGTTTTTCAAATTTTCACCCAAGTAATTCATTCTAAATTATCTAAAAATTGAATTGCAGGTTCAATATAGCCACTGTATTTCGCAATCATATTTTTGTTTTAATAGAATAAATTAATAGAACATTTAAATATGGAAAAATAATTTATTTTATGTTTAGCGGATTTAGGCGGGAAATATAAAACCCGTTCAGCGGATTTTCGGCGGAAACTGAAACGAATATGGCGGAATCCCTCTAAACACATCTGACAACAGTCTGTGACGACAGTGTGTGCCGTGCTAACCTCAAAAATCTCACTATGCCACATTGCTTGTACGCATTTGACAAGACTGACTGACAAAACCAACATGTTGCTTCATTGGAACATGTAAGTCAGCAGCATACTGCCGCCACATTTGGGAGCCAATTAATAGTATACTGATCACGTGACTTGTATAGGGCAGGAAAAAGCCACGTGATTTCACTCGCTAGAGTAGCGACTGTTTTGGATGACATCCTGTAGAACAGGAAACAAAAATTGTCATCCTATTGTTATTGCAGGCAACTTAAATATACTTAGCGTGAGATGGAAGGGAGCCGTGAGCGAGAGGAGAGTCCAAACACTGGTTAACGACTAGATTTATTAATAATTCTGCAATTAAGTTTGAGACTTGGTGGCAGAATACACTAACGTGACATTACTGAACTTAACAACTTTACAAAATCTACAAACTTTACAAATTAACATGAACATTTCACCGTGCTATCTTTCATAGCACTCCACTTCGCCACACTCCACTTCGCCACACTCCACTTCGCCACACTCCACTTCGCCACACTCCACTTCGCCACACTCCACTCCGCCACACTCCACTCCGCCACTGCACTGCACATAATTAATGATAACGTTAATAATACCTAATTACATAGAAGACGTAGTTCCTTACACTGAATATCAAAGATATTTATAACACACATATGAACATTCAGGGAACTAACTTATTTTCAAGTTTACTCAGGCTTTGAGGAAAGGGATCGAAGATTGTCACAGGCAAACCGTTCCAGTCTCTAATAGTTCGATTCGCGAATATAAGCCTACGTCCGTTTTCTGAATTCTTGTCTAAATTTTGTGCATGTGATCCGCTCTGCCGATGTAGGTTTCCCTAATCGACTTTGAATGTCTTTCCACGCTCGAAGGCCTGTGTACGCTTTATACATTACTAGTTTGGGACAACGGATTAGCTCAGGTTGTATGGAGCGTGTCGCGATTCTGGATGTTTACCTAATTAGGTAGAAATAACTTTTCATCTCTAATGACGTTGTTCAGGGCATTATCGATCACAATGCGGTTCTCTTTTACTTAGACGTATTTCAAGAATGGTATTACGCTAAGAACAAAGGTACGGCAGTACAAGAAAGCAAATGTAGATGGGCTTCAAGTTTTTTTAGGGGACTATATATTTCTCAGAACAGAGAGAGGGTTGGAAGTATGGTGCGCGTACAAATGAAATGAAAAGTTCTGGGGGAAAAATCCGGATGTAGCATACTACAATGCAAAAAACAGGAGATTGAAGATATCAAGAAAAGTATTTGAAAACAAAACTCAGCAGCCAGTATATGAATGTTTTTCGAAATTCAAAAAAAATCGGAGTGAGAAAATGGCTCAAGAGTCTTAGTAAAAAAAAAAATATTCTAGACGAGAAGAGATTCCTGGATAGGAGTTTATTGATATGTTCGCAGCAGAAAGGAAAATAAATATCTTATCCCAGTTTATGAAAATGAAAACTCGCCACTATTATTATTACACTTTTATATACCCTATTTATGTAAATAACTGCCAATGGGCAATACACAATTGCAGTTTAAATAAATATGTTACTTTATTTTTCTGTCGACTCTTAACGCAGGGTTTCCCAACGAGATGGGAATCGACCCTTTGGGGACGATGAACTTTTGGAGAGGGGTAAATGATGGGAGTCAAAAGGGGGATATTAACTTATTATTAAACAATATAGTCAAGATAAAGATCCCATTGATTAAAAATTTGCATATATTCTTTCGTATCCATAGTTCATGTTGTTTAGAAAATTCGGGTAAATTGTAACTAGGGGCGAATTTTAATGAAATGTCATTTTCCTTTTTTCTCATTAGAACAATGTCTTTTAGTATAGATATCAATTTTGTTATGACAAAAGAAAATATCCCATTTTTATGACTTGCATTTTTCGTTGATTTCGACTACTAGGTAATTATCTTTTCAGTTATTTTTAAAACATTTTTAGCCGATTTCGTAGATTTTAATAACATTGTAATGATACTTGCTTCAAATGCATGATTTACGATTAAATAAAATGTCCGCAGAATTGCTGGTAGCCTATTAGATTTCTTCGGCCAGAAATTGTAATATCGGCCGTTGCGTGTAATATCGGGTTCCGGTGACACCTATTAGCGGCATAGTCGAGTCTGCTGATTTTCTGATAACTAATGACTGCGATTTGCTCGTGAAGAACAGTCCCAACCAAAATTTTGCAAGCTCAGTTCACGTGAACGCTCAAGAGGCTTAGATAACAGTAAATTATGTACGAGTACATCCAGAAGCTTGAGTTGTTCATCTGAACTGGTTTTGATCAATTTTTTATTGTAATTTGTCTTTGCTTTTAGGACATTTTTAACACATTTTAAACATTTTGATAATTTTTGGAGATGTTTTAGATCAAAATCCGCCCCCTAATTAGAAGTTACTCTTCATCGCTAGAAAATGCATTTCCCACAGGAGACCTGTTACGCCCAGCTCTAAAAAATACTTTATCGTTTTGAACAATTGCACTAATATGAATATTGGAAACTCGGAATAGAAATCATCTTCGATTATTGCAAATCGTGATAATTACAAAAATATTAGCGTGCAATTTTCTGTAAGACACTTGGGTATGATTATTTCTTTTATGATTATGTATGCTGCATATTCGTGAGAAAAATGTAAAGGAGCTATGAAGTAAATTCGTAGAAAAGGGTGCGATTAATGAAAAAGTAAAGAATTCCTGCTTTAACGTAACATTGGAGTTCGTGCGTGCGGAGAGGCGCAAAAGCGAGTTGTCGTATGCATCAAGGTCTACCTTTCGCCACAGTTGGTAAGCACCGCGTCCAAAAGGTGTTCTCAAAGGTGTTGCTACCTGGAATATGCTTCATATTATAGTGATCTAATAAAGTTAATGACTTGATCCGTTCGTTTTCAACCCAGAGTTCGTCCTCTTCCAGCCCTCAATTCCGAGCATGTAAGGTGGCATTCGTCACGTCGGTTTCTGGGGGGAACATTTTTCCGCCGTAGCCTTCCACAACATTGGAAGAGAATTTTGCATGCAAATGTAATTGGGTGGGGGTTAAGTACGTAAAACGCGTCTGGGGCTGTGTTTTGGGAAGCTACAGAGATTATGCATAGCTCATTTACTTTCTTCCTAGAAGACGTATAGATTGGCCTTGCTTTGGTTGGATTTTGGTAGAATATCGTGGAATTCTTCCAGAAATGGGTGCCGTCAAATCCCCAAAACACATCAGCGATGACACACTGAATTATAAAAATACTTTTCCGAGGTGAAGTGAATAGCTTTTACTTAATTTATTCTATGTGTAATAATTAATCCTAACTTGGTAATGAAGTATTTCTCATTCTTTAAAGTGTATCATCTACCCTTTTTCATGTAACTGTTCGTGTCTAAGCTTGGAGTGAACGTTTAGTTATGAACTTGCTTAGCAGAATCAAACTAGTGGTGCTAAAACAGCACGTACATTCTCGGCCGTACTTTCATGCAAAATTACGCGAAAAGCATACCGAAATTTACGAAAAATTGTACATAACCTTATTTCAAAATGTATTTTTAAGGAACAAATTTCATTAAGAAAAAAAAAATCTCTTAGAGTATGACGACGAGTAAGACGAACATGAGACTTAAACTGTCCTCTTAAATTTCCTTCACGCTATTCAACAAAATTTAATCAAAAACGATGGAGCCATTTTTTTGAAAATTTGGAAAATGTCCCATAGGTTTAATGTGAAGTATCACTCAAAATTAAACATCGTTTTTAAATTCAAGCGGCCGCGGCATCAGAAAGATCGATTAGAGAATATCAATTTGAAGAAAATATGCTTGGCCGGTAGAGTTGTTCATGGATGGACAGACGGACGTGTTATGCCGTAATTGGAATTTTCGGTGTCAAGGATCCACAAAACCTGGATTCGGGGTGCGTTATAGGACTTTTTTCTAGATTTATCCTAGAGTTTTTTCGTTACCACGGCCCTGTAGTAAGATTTTCCGCCTAAATTTCGCAGTTTTATGGCACAGTATTACAAGGCCTTTTTCTCTTGTTCGTAAAGATAAAGCAAAATTGTTACCGGTGAGTTTAAGCCCAGCGTAACGTACAGTAGTTGTGCTGGATTAGAGAGAAATAGGGTGAGAGGTATTTTGATGACACCAATATGTCAAATCTGTAGCTAGTTTCTCGATGTAAAATATTTATTATCACACAGGAGCGACCATTTCTGGTTATGAGATTTTAACAACAAGGCTCGTTGCTCTTATTTATTCTTAATTCTACTGATGTTGGTAAACGGGTGGGGCTAAAGGAAGCGTGCGCGTGTTGTGGCTACTGTGCTTAAACCTCTTGTGTGAAAATACCCCCCGGAGGCTGGGATGTCAAATTGGGCGGAAAGGGGCCGTCGACTTGTGAGAAAACATTGCATTTTGCGGATTTCCGCCCTTGGGCGGATTGAGTTGTTTCCTGGGAGGAGTTTGCGCGATGCGATTTGTTTCTACTTAAATCAATAGTACAATAACTTTTCCTACACATTTTACAAATATTGAGGACTTCTGAAGCATATGCTCCATACACAAACATTTTAATTTTGAACGTTTTGCACATAAGCAGCTATTACGAAGAAATGTCGGTAGCTGCTTTTTATTTTTAACTAGTGGACCCGGCGATGTTACGCTATTACAGTGTGTTACGCATAACACGCCACTGACCACGTGGTTGTTGATCACGTTTTACTCTATGTTGAGTGAAAATTCTAATTGACGAAAGACTTTCTTGCAAGTATGGATTTGTTCTGTCTTGGTTTGGGCATGTTCGTCAAGCATTCTTTTGTCAAAACGATCTTCATCAAATTTGGGTACGCGTTCGCCAAGACCCTACCTTGGAGAAATTTGATTTACTTGGCTGGGATCCAAGTAATACCTCCGGCCAATATTTCACAACCGCAGGGGCAGAATACTTGCAATCAGTGAAAATGTGCTTCTAGACTGTGCACCGGGTTGCGGAGAGTTCAGGTCGCGCCTGTCTCCATAAATGAATGAATCAACGCCCTAGCTTATCCGACTTAATCCAACCCCCTCTTTAAACACATTGCCGTTAAGATCAAAGTGTGAATGTTTGAGCGAAGTCCGAAGCTTTTTCGTGCGTTGCAGAGGTGACGAAGGAGGTGGCGCGCATCCAGAGCGGCGGGAAGCCCACGGCACGCGACAGCAAGTACGTGGACATCTACCGCGAGAAGCCCATCCGCGTGGCCGTCAAGGTGCTTGTGCCCATCAAGGAGCACCCCAAGGTGAGTGGAGTGCCCGACGCGCTTCTGCTGCTGGGATTTGAATTGATTTACTTGGTTTTTGAAATGGACATAAAAACCACTATATTGTACACGTCAATTTTTCCTAAAATGTTTGGGCTGACCGCTGTCGGGAATACTTTGTACCAACATTACTGTTTCCGAGTGTTGTCTTGCAGTACGGTCATAAATCAAAGGGAAGCGGCGTTGACAAGATTCAAGTGAAGGTTCTTCTGATACTTCGCAACAGTTCTAAATGCATCGTACCGAAAGTGCCAAATAATTATATATTATTTAATTAAATTTAAAATATGAAAGGCAATTGATCATTGAGCGTAGCATAGACGGACGACGATTGTGGTTTGTTAGTAATTATTTTGGCTTTCATCCCAATATTACAGTATTGGGAACAGAAAATAGTAGTGGGGATTACTTTCTTCTAATCATTATTTTATATAGATACATAACCTGAAGTGTTTGCTGAAGGTCATGCTCATCGAACTTACTGTAGAGAAAATTCCTCAGCCTCTTCGCAGCTAGATTACAAGAATTGTATTTTATTTGTAATATCTCCTAGTGTTAATTGGTTTAACTATTGATTTGTGTAATTATGGCATTCCTAAATAGAACCTCAAGGATAGTGTAAAGAACGCAATGACCGCGACGAAACGTTTGTGAAGAACGTGAACGGGCAGTGCGAAACAGCAAACGACTGTGTTAAGCGGTTTCTGAGTTGAGCTTACGCTGGTGAACTCGGAACAGTTCCACTGCCTTTCAGTTTGGTGAATTGTAGTTGATAGTGTGAAGTTTCGAAGTTGAATTCAGTCTCGTGATCTAATGTTCAATAATGTAGATAAAAACAATTTACTGATATTAAATGTTTATAAAACGTCTAGAGGTCAGTCTAAATTTAGATATCAATCACGGTTTGTGTGAATAGCGTTTTGAAACTATATATTTTTTTCGTTTCAGTTTAATTTTGTGGGCAAACTTCTAGGACCTAAGGGTAATTCCATGAAGCGTCTTCAAGAAGACACGATGACAAAGATGGCTGTGCTAGGACGAGGGTCCATGAAAGACAAGCAGAAGGTAAGTGCTACAGTGTGTTATATTGAACAAAGCAATCTACGCGAACCTTTGCACACCGTGAATGTGCAGTAGCTATCAATAAAATAGCCATCATGCCATGATAAAGAAATTACGGCACGAGTGTTGCAAATCTTTATTTATAAATAAATAACACATCTTTTATTTTGTACTCGATATGGAAGCAAATTAACCTCTACGTGACATTCAGACGGAAATAATTTTAGAAATAAGTATTTGTATTTGTACAGTAACCCGTCTGTGATGAATGTGCTGTGACAAGGTGTTGGTCCGAGACTCCGCTACCCGCGCGGCGATGAAGGAGTACTTTTCTCCTTACAGTTCGTAATACGTCTTTCTGCTAAATTGAACCCAAAAGTAAATATTATATATTTCAATTTCCTTATGCGTAGAACTAAAACTTGTCAAGTACAAGGTTTGAATATTTTTTAAGGAAAGAAATGATTCAAATGTAATGAATGTTGCCCTTCGAAAAATGGATAGTGGAATCAAGAGAAAGAACTAACTTTTCTATACTGTTCATGAATTGTAGGAAATCTAAGACGTAAAGAAAGGTATCTATGAGATAATGTTTCTGTGAGGATAAAATAACAAAATTCCGTCTTGACTTTTAGATCTATTAAAATAATTTAAAAAAACATAACTCGGGGTTCTTTTCTTCATTATTGCTGCATTTAAATGCAAAAAAATGCGCTCATTTCAGCACACGCAGTGTTATTAATGTGTTAACTGAGAAAGTATAAGCATTCAGTTGGTGCTTCGAAAGAACTTCGAATTTTAACCAGCTCTTCGTAAACACAATTTCACTAACAAATTCGTTTAAGCATGTAAAGTGTTAGTGTATAACGCCCCCTCTTTACGCGTTAGAGAAGTGGAGTGCGCTGAGGCCACAAAGCCCGCGCTGTTGAGCTTGTCCTGCAGCGACGTGGCTTCTCTCGCAGGAGGAGGAGCTGCGCCTGTCCATGGACCCCAAGTACGCCCACCTGAGCGACGACCTGCACGTGGAGATCGCGGCGTTCGCGCCGCCGGCCGAGGCGCACGCGCGCATCGCCTACGCCCTCGCCGAAGTGCGCAAGTACCTCATCCCGGACTCCAACGACGAGATCCGCCAGGAGCAGATGCGCGAGATGGAGCTGCTGATCCAGACGGTCCCCGGCGGCTGGGACGCGCGTCGCGGATCTGGCGGCGCGGTGCGCGGCGCCGGAGGCGGCCGCGTGGGAGGCGGCGCGGGGGCGCGCGGCGGGCGCGGCGGGCGGCGCGCGGAGCCGGCGGCGGCTGAAGGAGCGCGGCGCGGGGTGCCGGCGCCCGCCGCCTGCCCCCCTGCGCGCGTTCCGCGCCGCTCGATCGGCTGCTGACGCCGCCCCGGCAGCGCGCGGCTGGTGAGCTGCGCAACCGCTATGCCACCGCCCCACCGCCCGCCCCTGCCGCCGCCCCCGCCGCCGCCGCAGGCGCTGCTTCCGCGCCCCACGCCCACCAAGACGAAGGTGCTGAGCATCCTGGAGCGCGCGCGTGCCGCCATGGAGGAGACGGCGTTCGCCTGCGAGGACGACGCGGCCGCGGCCGGGGGCGCCGCGCCCTCCACCTTCTTCGAGTCGGCGCCCTACGACTCGTACGGCGCCGCCACCGGGTGAGTGCACGCGCGCCTTCTCCCAAGGACCGCGATCGTTCAATAGGCAGCGCGTAAATGGGAGTGATGGTCTCTTCAATCGCGCGAGATTTTTTAATAATTTTTTTCGTCTTCCTCTTGGACTCCAAGCCGAGCGTTCTCGGCAAGTTGTAAAATCGCTCCATTCATTTCACGAAGTTGTTGCTTGAGGTAAACTTGTGGTGAAGATGTTCTCATTATTTTGTCGTTCCGCCGGAAAATGGATTGTAGAGAAATACAGTTCGAAGCGTGTTTTCTCGGGATTCTTCAGTTTTCTCGTGTTTCTGCCCATTACTGCTCCATGTTAATCATTCAATCATAAGTGTCTATAGTTAAGTTATACTTATGACAGGTGCTGGAATCGAAATAAAAATTGAGACACCGCCCTTGGAAACGGATTTCCTGGCATTACCGGTGAATGTTGTTAACAAGCCACAAACATGCGGCCGTTAGAAAATGTTTGGAAGCGTAATTTTGTAGATTCGGGACTTCATTGACGTCTATTCTTGCGATGAAGTTGACTGGACGGTAGTCATGAAATGTTTATATATGGGGGAGGGAATTCCAAAACACGTGTTGCAAAGGGTGCAACTTTTGTGCTCGGAAGAGGATGGTGTGCAACTGTAAGTTCTATGAAGTAAACTATTTATTACCAAATATTTTATAACTTGTAAGACAATAGGAGGGAACTGTGTCGTGCGTGTGCCATAGCGGTTGAATTACGAATTAAACGAACATTTCGAAGTAAATCAATTCATTGAAACATTGTTGAACCACGAACCACATTGGGTTTAAAAATAAGCGTTTGATGTAAATGTATGGCCTTGGCGCAGGTACCTTCCCATGGCACATCGCTACGGGGGCTACGACGACTACGACGACTCGGCCGGCGACTACTACGACTCACCCGACGTGTACGCCGGCGCAGGTAGGACCGCCGACGGTTTGCTTCTAACGATGCTCTTCCTGTCGCACCCAACCACCTTTGTGTACCACAAGGTTCTTAGAAATTGAAGATGATGCCTGATTACTGGGAAAGTGGATTTCTGTGTTCTGCACATTAGGAACTGGGCATGTATTCATGTCCACTAAATTCTTATAACCAACAAAACACGAACTGTGACTTTTGAATACAAAATATTTCGGCGGGGGGGGGGGAGGCTGTGTATGTGCCTGTATCTGCACTACAAAACTTTCTAAATCAACAGAGTAATTGCTTATAGAATCCAAAATTGGCTCAAATATTTTTGAGCAGGATTGCAATTTGATTCACATGTTGAGTCTCTCTTCAGTTAATGGCTCTTCTTACAGCTCTTAACTAGGTCAGTGGATGTTCTACGCAACAGTTTTCTTAAAAAGGCATAGACGACTCACGATTTTTCACTAATTGTAGGAGTAGATTCTAGACACAATTGTGTAGTCCCAATATTTCAAACTTGCAGAAATACACTGGGGAAATTTATTTCAAAAAGTAAATGATCTCATCATGGAAAAATGATCTCAAAGATGTTCAAATCATGTATCGTAGAAATTGTTGGTCTTCCTCTAGTGCGTATCATTTATGTTAAAGAAATAAAAGTTCACATTAATTTACAGTTAATAATCTTATTCTATTGTAATCTTCAATGAAAAAAAAATATTACAACTGGCTTAACTTATGGGATGAATACCTTTGCAGTGTAGAGATGATTTATTTTTAATTTACATTTTTCTACTTACTACTGCCATAATTCGGTTTGAACTATTTAAAAAATAAAAAATCAATCAATCAATCAGAATTTTATTCTTTACAATGTGAGCAAAGCAAATTTAGCATTTTAGACTTAATATTGTTTTCCTGTTATTCCGTTTCTAACAATGTTCTCCATAATTATTCTTCCACTTATAAATATCTATAATTTAATTAGTTAAATAGAGTATTATGTGCTATTCGTCTATGAATCTTTATTGTAAATTATGTTTTGAATTTTTTTTTCACAATGTCTTATTGTTCACCATAAACAAATAGATATTGTGCACCTAATCACAATTCCTTAAATGAGAGTTTTAATTTATGGATTTATTACATTATATTTAATAGTAATGTAAAATTTAAAAGAAAATAATAATTTAAACATTACATTAAACAAGTTGGATTACTATAAATTTTTACTAATACTACACATGCCAAATATTAGGTATTTTGAATTATAGTTGTAAATAGTATCAGGAAATATATAATTCAATTTTTTAAAATTAAAATATATTAAACTTTAATCTAATTTAATGTTAAAGAAAAGCAAATTCTATGTGCTGAGAGAAAACAATCGGTACCCAATAAACTATAAAATTATACAAATAAATGTAGTTCACTAATAATAAAACATAATATAACATATAATAATAACAATATAATAATAATAACAATGAATAATAATAATAATAATAATAATAATAATAATATAATAATAATAATAATAATAATAATAATAATAATTGCAGCAAATTTGGATAGCTGAAAGCACTGCCAAGTGAATCCCTGGTGTTGGTGAGAAATGCATTGGGAAACTGGTAGTGACGTGAGGCTTTTGTGCCAGACGACGCGGGCACCCTGAAGGCTTCAAGTCTGCAGCGAGCGTGGCTGCGGAGTCGCTCCCGCTTCGCGCCGCCCCTACACGCCCCCTTCCAAGTAACCGCTTTCTCTCTCCTCTCCATAGACCGAGCCCTCCCCGTCGCCTACGCCCCCCCGCCGCATGCGCCCCTTCCCCACACCCCCTCCCTTCCCTCTGCGACGGATGCCTTTGGCCCTGCACACCCGCCGCCCCCGAATTCGCGCCCCCTCCAGAGCCCCCGCGCCACCCGTTGGCCCATCCCAAGTGAAGATGATAATGGACGAGGCAACGAGCAGGGCAGAGTAGCGCCTGACGAAACGTTGCCCCTCGCGACTTTATGGAGTGTTTCATGCCGTCTAAATGTGTAGCGAGACCTTTCAGTGCTTAGAGTTCAATCTCAGTTTGGTCATTTCTTCTTCTGACCCCTCCCTCTCACCCCCTCCCCTCCCTCTCCCTCACCTATACATACACATCCTCTTCCCCGTCCTCACGTCCCCTACCTTTGTATCCCTTGCTGCAGACCGGAGCCGTCCCTGCAGAGCGGCCCCACTGGAACAAAGAGTGCAGACCAGACACCGCACAATGATTGGACAAAACCGATGTATCTGCTTCCAGAAAGGCAATAATTACTATAATTTCCAAAGTCAAACTTCTGATATTCATTAGAGTTCATTTAGGATTTCCTAGCAACAATAATGTCTTCGATATGCGCTGGAAGAAAAAGGGATTCAATGCTATTAGATTTTTTGTTTCAATTAAAATTCCTTGAATTTTGTTCTTTTGTAGTTTTACAATAGTCTTGTGAATGTATTAACAGAAATAGATTGGAGATAGTGTGTTGATGTAGGTCAATGGGTTAAATGACCTACCTTCTGTAGCGATTTATAGCCAGAATGAGGTGTGCCGGTTGAGAAGGATTATTCAGAACAGCCTAATTATGTTAAGTAGACATGCTGAAAATGTTTTGTTTAACCACTTACTAAGTTTTTTTTTATTATCGTGAATAATAATTAACCAAAGTCAGAAAATTTATATATAAATTTTTTTAGCATCACGTTTCAGTATGTACTTCAAATTATCCTAAGAACAAAAGTAATGTTACTTCATTTCAGTTTCAACAATTGCCTCGGGCAATTAGGTTCTTTGTTCTAGAGGGGCTTGCATGTTCCCTTCAGCCCTTGAAGGCTTGTCTGAACATACTGGATATCTGGTTGTGCATCTATTGAGGTTCCCCAGTTATATTAATTTTATTTTGGTTCAGATAAGAATGGGGAAGCAAGTTACAGTACTTATATTATGTTCTCAAAAAAAGTTCACTGATGTCTGATGCTAAGACAGCTTATTTGTTCCTCAATACCTGAGCAGTTGCAAAATAATCTTGATATTTTGTTGGAAAATTACATTTAGTGTTTAGGTGTTCACTCTTCTTGGGAATCATTGATATGACGGTAAAAAAAATTGTATTAATATTATGAAAATTAAGTATTATTGTGAAGGACCTTTATGTATGCTGCATTCATAATGTTTAACCTACATTGGTTCTAGTGCAAGAAGTGATTTCAACAAATGCTTTTCTCCCTGCGGCAAAGTTTTTACCAAGTTTTTGACCACAGCATTGACCTGTGTAGTGTATTTTCATCTCACGATCGACTTTAAAAATGTGATTTTGCTGTAGACGTATTAGGCCTTCATCAGATATCCAGTATATATTGCACCTCTAGTAGTAATCATTTGTAGATGTGTAGGTATCGTGCAACATCAAGGACTGATAATGAAACAAAGAAGATAAATTGAGAGAAATTACACTGTATTTTCCTTGACTTACATTTGTCTGAGGATGAGAATGTGGACCAAGTAGGATGACACAATCCAGACGGTGCTTCTCAAACTAGGATGTTAAAAAAATAAGATGTTTCTTTGACACCAATTAAGAGGATCAGTAAAACTTTTTCACATGTACAGAAACTACATTTCACAGGAAATAAATTGCAATTCTGTTATTGTTAAAAAGTATCGGAATGTTAAGGAATCAAAGTATTGCTGCAAGGCTCCAAATTGTCATTCATATATAGACATCTTTAAAAAAAAATCTTCGTTTCTCAAATCATTTTAAAAGCATGGGGGGGGGGAATGAGTAGGATCTAGAAAACAAAGATAATGCAGAAATTTCACTGAAATGTTCCATCAAGGCCTATTCTTGTAGTATTTATTGTCAGTTCAAATACTAATTAAGCAGATTATTGATTCTTATGCAAGTCAGCTATATACTTAATTCGAGAGTAAGTATATACAAACTCTAGGATGCAATTCTTAAAACAAATTAGGTATTAAACAGGAAAAAATTTTAAGGATACGTGGAAGATCTAATGGATATACCTTGGAAACAAATAATTAGGAACTAGATGTTTAGTGTGATATCCTAATGAAATGGAATTGTGTGTTGATGTCGCAAAAGAAATGTTAATTCAATCTTCAAGACAATTTATTTGAAATTGATAAATCATGGTTGTAGGAATACTGATTCCATTCCTAAGATTTCTTTTGTTACGATAATTGTTCTGTAAAAATGCCTTTCTGTACAACTTTAGAAGCACTCATACCAAATTTAAGCCAAGATGGATGGTGTTAAGATTTAATCCTGTAAATAAATAAGTTTAACCTGAAAATGGTAAAGCCTTCCTCCTAGAGCCATGCTTTTCTGCTGCAAGCATTTGCAGCAAATCAGTAAAAGCCTTTTGAAATGTTCTGCTTTCTGTACATTTAATATAGTTGATATTCTTGCATATGAGCTTGTTTTGTTGTAAAATTATTTTTTTGTTCAAGAAAAATTATCACCTGCTATTTCTGTTTCAATATTTCTTTCTTAACACAGTGTTTATAAGAAAAAAATATTCTGAGAAGCACTGCCTTTCCTATACCGTATCATCAGTGATTTGGCCGACAAATACATAATATCATATGTGATAAAATATTCTGGATTTTTAAGTTTATTTAAAAATAAAAGTTGATTTCTACATTCTTCTACCTTTGTGAAAATCAAAAATCAAGGCTATGGAAATTTAAAAATTATTTTTCATTATACATTCCTATTGTTTCTAATTCTCATAATCCTTTGATAATTGATGTTTTGTACTTTAAGATTTAATCACATTAAAAAAGTATAAGAATGACAAATAACAATTCTCTTGCATTTTAAATTTTTTGTTAAAAGATTAATATTCATAAAATAATCTTCATGTATTGTATACATAATTATTATTTTAGTGTTCAACAATTGCATCCTTTTTTGATAATAATTTCTCTAATTGGTGTTAAATGTAATATGTGAAAATTTCAGTAGCATGTCTTCTTAAAGGTTTATTAGATACTTGACAAATTAGTGTACATTTGATGTAATAAGGCAACAATTTTTTAAATAATTATTCTATTCAAAATCATTGCTATTAGAAATGTCGGAGTTTGACAAATAAAAATAAATACTAAATGACTTAAAACAGTGTTGCAAAAAACTTTGTTCAAAAATCATTGTAACTAGATTTTTTCTGAAAATTCTTGTGAAATAATTGCGATAATTTTAATAATGTCTTTACTCACTGAAAATTCTTGTTAAATTTAGTAATAAATCTTAAATAAAATACTTAAATGTGTTTTTCAGTATGCAAGTATTGACCATTTAGTTTTCTTATTAGTCTAAACACACAATATAAAAACTCTGATATTTTAAACCAATTATTTCCCATGTCAATAATCCTGCAGCATCATTCCTGGAGTCATTTTGGGAACGAAGGTAAATGATCTTTAATTCATTATTAAATTTGACGCAACATGGTAGTTATTGGTTCCTAGAAGAGTAATGCAGAAAATGCTAATTATAAATTCTTACAATGCCACTCACGGCAACATAAATTTAAAATGCTGTAAGGAATGCTTAAACAGAATTTCAAACTTAAAGTTTATTGTAAGTAAAATAATGTAGTGATCCAGTAAATAACATCTTCCCTCATCTCTCTAAAATGTTCTGTCTAAATATTTAATTTAGGAATTTATAGTTAGCAAAAAATGTTAGTTACTCAATTTCCAATTATTTTGTTTGAATAAAATTCTAAATACAAAGTAAATTTTTATTGATTTCAGTTTTGTTTATTTATAGTACATGTTTCTGTTCTGAAATTGGTTTTTAGCTTGTTTTTCATGTAAAATTGTATAAACACTATTGTAGTTCAAAACATGAGAAAGAGCATTTCCATAAACTTTTATCGGTTTGCATGAGTTTTTCTTTTCCCCCTCCACAATATTAAGAGGCGTTTGTTTTCAACTCTGTAGATTCAATTAAAAAATTTGCATGGACCTTACTGTAGTCTTTCAAGTCATTCTAGCTGTTTTCTGATTGTACATTTTACTGATCCTTCTTTTTTTGTATTTTGGCATGGAGCAACATTTTCTTCTATCTGTTGCAATGAGGAGTATCAAAAGAAAGGGTTTATGATAATGAAACTATTCTTATAAATTATTCATATTAGGATTTTGTGTTCTTATGTAATTAAAAACAATAGCACCTATTTACTTACTTGAGGGTGATGCTTCCAGTAGGTATTTTCTTTTTTAAAAGTTTTTGGTTTGCAAGTTCGTGATAAAAATAAATTTTAAACTTATTACAGTTGCCCAGTTAATCCATAACGAGTCTTTGTTACATGAAAAAATATATTAAAATGCTGATTAAATATTTTTTTTTAATTATGAAATTGTTCATCTGATGAATCAAGTTTTAAAGATTAATAAAAATGCTGGGATGAGTGTTGTAATTAAAAAAAACAAACAAAAAACAGTGAGGTGCAGCATCAAAAATGTTTTTCTAACACTCTTCAAGAAATCCTTGAGGAAAGAGGCTAAGAATTTGAGCTAATCTATTTTCTTGTTGAGTGAAATCAAATAAACTGTTGATCACATTTGAAGGTGCCATAAGTCAACCAAAATAAATTGTATTCACTTAAGAAAAAACTAATTTTTTATACAAATTCCTTAAAATATTCTGTGTAAATTGGGAAAAATGATCAATTACTAACCAGGACACATTGACACTTCATTGGTGGATTAAAATGGGTCTTAAATGTGACACACAGGTAACTTGATTATGATTTAAGGATTTAAATTATTCTAATATACGAAAAAAATCTGACACAATAGAAAGGTGAATGAATACAGAAGAAAATAAAAAAAATAATAAATTAAAAGTGAAGCGCATGTGTCTTGCAATAATGCTGCAAAAATTGAAAAGAAATTTATCAGCAATTATATTAAATAGTCTTTCGAAATGTGCATAATGGAAACAAATGAAAAAAACTAATTGGTGTGGAGGATAATTCGTGTAGATAACAATCAATGTCCGTGATTAAATTCCCTGGATCACTAGGTGATTTTTCTTTTTGATTCGATATGCAACAAGGCACTTACCATGTAGTGCAAACATTCACAACTAAGAATGCCCTTTTTTGTTATGCCCGTCTCTTCTCTGCCCTTGAGAAAACACACACAAACACACACACACACGCGCGCGCGCGCACACGCACACGCACACGCACACACACACGCACACACGCGTATGGTTTTGAGGGTTACATTTGTAAGTTTGTACATTGCATAATGAAAATGTTAACAATTCATGAAGTATTATTAAATTAAATACATAATATTAAAAACTTGCCAATAATTATAATACAAGAAAAATGCAGTGTTTGATGCAGTTGATTTCTCTTATTTCCTTGACTTACTGAAAGATTTTTGGGAAATTATGAAAATGGGTAATTTCCTTCTGACATAACAAAAATAATGCCTACACTAAACATCATCTTGCTAATGTGGGGAAAAAAAAATCATTAAAATCCACCCTCTAATCATAAGCCTTTTTCACATTAATTTTTCACTAGTTACAGAAGAAACAATGTGAAATAAAAGTTAGAATGCAAATAAATATTCATTGAAATTATAATTTCATTCCTTTGTTTAAAATTTTCTTAGTTTTCTAATAATACATTTTGCTTCTAACATTATGGAGTTGTACACTATAAGATCTTAGTTGATTTCGTAACAGAAACACACCTGTAGTAGTAAATTATTACAAAATGACAAACCAACCAAATAAGTGTATCAAGACTTTCTTTGAAAGAAAGGAAGGGGAAGAAAGAAATTCTTGAAGTAGGAATAACTAGTATCAATTTTTTTTCCGTAAATGTTTTTATTTAGTGTGTTTCATTTTATCATTTACCTAATCACATTTATTTCTCTTATTTTTCAATTGGTGACTGAATTATGAACAAGTACATAACATAGTATAATGAAATAAAAATTGAGATGATCTTGGGGTACGATGATTTAATTTATTGTTTACTTAAACTAATTCGTAAAAAGTATTTAATGATCATAAAGACTGAAATTTTAGGGTTAATTTGTGTTCTAATTTGTTCTCCTTCTTCTTCGTATTATTTATTGTTATTATTTCAGGATGACCAATTTCTGGAAAACAAAACAAAGCTGGGAAATGAAAGCAAACTAATCATACTGGATAAAAGGCAGAAATGGCTTGCCACATCAAAACACACACACACACACACCACACACTTATGACCAAAATGTCAAGAAGAGAAAAGAGAAAAAGGATTTGGTTCTGAAACAAATTGAAACTTTGAAAATGCAGAACATGTTTAGTGTTCTTCAGATTTTAGGGGTATAAAGTTGTGAGATTGGCAGCACCATTTTTGGAAGGAAAAATAACTGAATAGTTTTAGATCCTGTGCTGATCAGACAAGAAATGTTTTTCAAACAATCGGTTCCAATATTGGTGACCTGTGAAACTGTACACTCTATGGTAATCTTCAATGTAAAATAAGTGTACATGGGGTTCTTGTTTCTCATACTTTTGCTTTACCTTGTAGCAGATTTCCATGCTTAGTCTTCACATAATTTTAAGAATATCTAAAAGTTTGTAGTATGTTTAATTTATATGCAAGAATCCCTTGATGAATTGTAGCACTCACAAACGATTTGTACTGTTTTATGTTTTTGCACAGAAGCAAAAAATCACAAAATATATCTTAATAAACGTTTAGAGCTCCAATGAAGAAACAGGAAGTCGCATCACAATATCACATGAACAGAAAGTTATATTAGTTACAGACTTGTGAAGGTAAGGATCAGAAATGTAGTTTTGTCGTGAGTTAAAGTACTAATTTAAATTTCAAATGCATCTAAGGATACTAACTCATTAGTGACCTGTAAGAGAAAGTGAAAAAACAAACAAATTAAGAATCATGGTATACTGATACTTCTGAGAGAAAAACACGAACATCCTTGGAATTTTGTTTTTTTTTCCCTCGCTCTCTCCATAACAAATGTTTGTATATATGAGCAACAAATAAAATTAAACAACTGTGATCTTATCCCTTTCTCATGATACTCTTTAGTGACAATAAAAGTAAAATGCATTCAGAATTTGTGGTGGTTTTTTTCTAGGGCATTTTCTTTGACAAGTTAAAATTTCCATACATTAGCTCTCCCATGAATATAATGTATTCGAATCTAAAATTTAAATGAGAAAGTTAATAATTCATTTATGCTAAACAAACAAACATATAAATGAAGTTAAAATAAACAAATGAATTTATAAACACACAACTATAAAAAATTATTATAAAATAATGCCTAATAAACAATGTAAATAAACAATAAATAATAAATTATTGCATATGCCACTTTCCAAGTGCAGTGCACCAGGTTTGGATACTTTTTTCATTTATTTATTTTTTTTATTAGCAATTAGAGGTTATTAATATTTTTGTTTTCAAGCCTGAACCCACCTTTTCCCCCTGCATTAACTTGGAAATGAAATCATCCACCTGGTTTTTATTTTCCCCACACTACTCAAATGATCAGTGATTTTTCGTTTATTGTTCCCATTTGTGTTTAATGGTCATGTTTAAAGCTCGTTCACAAAATTCAGGAACCATACAATGCAATAATATAAGTAAGCACAGAAAATGCCTTAGTACTTAATTCTTTTAAATCAGCAGTATTTTGATGGTGATTTTTCTTCTAACTGGAATATATTTTTCCGTTTTGCAGGTGGGTGAAGGTTTTTTTGCGAATCAGTGTGATCTGCAAGGTCTTCTCTCCACACCACAACTCTTAAGTACTTATGCCAAAGACTTTTCAGCTTTCAGATGGACAAGCAACTTCAATAGTGTGGGCTAATTTCTTTGTTCCTTCACTAATTATGATCTCTCCAAGACATTTTGAATTTGTGAGGAAGAAGAAAGATCATGTTAGTCAGCCAGAAATGTTGTGATTGAAAGTAGCATAGCAACATTTTTCATCCTTTTGTATTAATTTTCACAACTATACCATGACTCGCTCAAGAATGGAAGAAGTTGACATTCTTAAGTTTAAAATGAGAGAACTGAAGGTACATGCCTTAAGAATGTGATAATACTTTGGGAAATTATTTTTGTATAAAAAGTAGTTTTGTGTGAGCTAAAATGCTGTCATTTTATGAATGACTTTAATGGACAATTTGTATTATATTTTGCAAAAAGTAAATTGTGAATTTGAGACCAAAGAGCTTGAATAAAAGTTATTACTTTCTTAATTTACTTACATGTTTTCTATTTGAATCCCACAGTATTCATTCGGTGATTTCGTGTTTGAAAGCAATGAACAGAATCGGCCATTGCTTTTAAGGAAGTTCAGTTTTAGCCAATTAGTAAAAATTTGAATTGTAGAACACCCTGGAACTTAAGCTAATTTGAATTATTACTTCATTGTAAATATCAAATTTTGTATTGCAATAAACACTAGCAAATTCCACTATGTTCCACAAGTTTTTTAAATAGTTTCTAAATGTTACTCATGTTCTTTATTTAATGGAAAATTAAACACTTCAATATATCTCACATATTTTGATGTCTTTTGATTTGTCTGTGTGTTACAATTAACCCGTAAAAACCATGAAAAGAAATCCTACAAATGGATTGTCATAATGTGTAAATATTTGAGTCAGAGTCTGGAACCTCTGATCCAGACACATTGTAATAAATGAGCTATGGTGTCAAACATTGCATTGCCTGGTCTTAGTGATCAGCATTCACATAAACGTTTTGCAGTGTCATCCCATTTCATTCATCTTCACCCTTCACGCCAAATGTATTATGAGTAACTAGGGGCCGGTTTCACCAACCAGGATCAAATTCGTAGTTGATCCGAGTTTCGTGATTTCCATCCAGAGAGTATTATTACCTGTCCTGATCCCCTGTGCGTTTCACCAACATTTTGGGACATCGAAGTTAATCCGGATCCCATGATTCGATGAGCAGTCTTGTGAAAATGCGCGGTTGGCAACAATTTGCAATGCATTGTGGGTATTTTCTCGCGTCAGCTGTAGAAAAACGAGTTGTTTTTGATTTCATTTCGTCCGTCTGATGTGGTGTTCTTGTTCGGTGATGATTCACCTGACGTTGAGAAATAAGCATAGACTACGGCCCAATTTCTCTCCAGTTCAATGAGAATTACTCGAAGCTTAATGAGTAAATACAAAGAAAGTTTAATGCTCTTCTCACATCTTCAAAAATAATCGCTTCTTTGGGGAATTACTCGTGGTTTTCTCCCGCCAATAAATCTCAATGACTTCTTAATATAAGATTATTGTCACAATTCGAAAACATACTCTATTTTTCACGACACAAATTACCCCTAACAAGAACAAAAATTGAAAAGTATACTACCACTAAAAAAAAGTATTCCAATAAAACTGTCCCCACGTCAATTGGAATGCCAGATACCACAAAATGCTTTTTTACTAATGCTACCTTCATAATTACACTAATCTGAGCCAAATATATTTAAATTTTACTTCCCAATACCGAGAATTCTAACCTTCAATTGTGTTAACCCTACTTTTTATTTACACATACTATCTTAAAAAACACGTGTTGCTTCCTCAACAAATATTACGCGTTAATCCTACTCTTAACGGAATTACTTCCATAACCGAAATCTAAGTCCAACTACAGGTGTTTACTTAAAAAACACGGAAAAACTGGAATAGCTAGCGACCAAGGACGAAAATAACTCCTGATCTGGCCGTGATCACCACAGCTCGGCGACGGGATCAATTGCCGAGTCAAAATTTGATCCGATTCAGACATGTTGATTTCCGGTTAAAGTGCGTGGAGAAACTACAACGGGATCAACCGAAGTTGATCCGGATCAACTCGGGATCATCATCTTGATTCCTGTTGGTGAAACCGGCCCTAGTAGTGGTAAAACAGCATGTACTTCTTGCTTTTAGTTAGTTTTGCAATTCTATTTACACAATTTCTCTCCAAATTAACACATGTCATATTTATTTGTAAAACTTGTTTGAAATTGTAGAACATTTGGTGCAAAAATTAAATAGTTTCAAAAAATAGATTTTTCATTCTAACCTTTAAATGAAAGCATCTTTGCGGCATTGAATTTGTTTGAGGTGTGCAGTGTATTCACAAACATAACTGAAGAGTTTTTTGCCTTATTTTGTGTAAGCAGTACGTGAGATAGTGATATTATTAAAAGTTATGAATAATACAATACTGATAGCTTTGGCAAACAAATGGAAATCGTTCAAAAAAGATGTAATAGTAACTATTAAAAATATTGTAAAATTCTCCAAAGATGCTCATATTAACACGTTATTCCTTGTCTGAACATGCTATATTAAATGATCTGAAAGATTTCACTCCAAGAAAATTTCCTCCAACTAATGCAACTGCATTCAGAATTCAAAATGTAAACTGGTTAGGGTTGGGATGCAAGAGTTTACGAAAACATTCACAGAATACATTTCTCCCCATAATGCATCACACTCAGTTTTTCTGTCTTTGATGTAAAATAAAAAAAATATATATATAAAATATAACAAAGCCTCATAATGGTTGCATGCCAATGTTCATCAAAGAAAAGAATTCGACAGAATTTCACATTTCATTAACTTATATTGTTAAACAATGAACTTCTGAAATATATAATCATGCATTGTTACCCAAGGCAGCGTATGTAGTAATATAATATTCATATGTTCATAAAAATAAATGGTACACAATTTTTCTTCCATGTAAAGTATTAAATGACACTAATATAAACCAAACTCAACCAATTCAAAGTGCGTGTGTTTACTGCGATGACTAGTAGGCATTTCTACCAGAAATGAAACATGCCATAACCAGTGATCAAAATTTCTTGAAGTAAAAAATTAATTTATTTCTAAGATATATTTATTACCTTCCATCAATGTACTATGTGAATAGCAATAGCTTTGAAACACTTCTCAACTCATGTTCACAAAGCATTGTAAATTTGGAGCTGGTGACTTTGTGGGACGTTACAATAAAAATACTCTTTATTTTCAAAAACTTCAACATGATCTTACTTGAAGTTCTGTTTTTTATGATCAGGTTTTATTAACCCTGGAATGCTGGCGTGGAATAGTGTTTCTTAATGCTCACATGAAGTCAGTGTAACCCCAGTACATCTTAGTAGACAAAGGCAGAGTATGTAATGTTTACTGAGAAATGTTTATTATCACTTTTTTATCATTACAGAATAAATTGTGGTACATAGTTATACTTAAATTAGAAATTAAAAATATTTATTTTGTAAAAATTACATACATTATTCACACAATACTTTCCATATGTTCTTTGCACAATCATTGATTCCAGGTTGCAAAAGAAATGGAGTTTTGTGGCCTGATGAACAGGGGCACACTTCCTACAGCCCACAGGCGTTTTTCGTTCGTGGTTTTGTATCCTCTTCCACTTCAGGCAGATTTTTTTTTGATGACCTCAGGACTCACTGTAGATTCAATGATTTTGTCCGCATTTCCATGTGAACTCTTACAAGACTCATTACAAGTTCTTGGAGGATTTTTCTCCTTGCAATTTTTTTCTTTACTTCTTTTATTTTTGGCAACAATAATATGGGCATTTATTCGAGTGTTGAGAAGCAAAAAGATTACTAGCAACTAACAAATTTTTCTTGATACAGAATACAATGATGATACTTGGACATCAGTGTCGACTTCTCCCTAGGTGGAATTGTTGGTTTCTTTTTCTCTCTCATTACTTCATCAATTTCAGGACCTGCATGCTTTGTTGAATAAAGTAATACACCTCTCCCCTTTTTAAGGCAATAACTTACTATGGTATTATTGTTGTCATCAAAACCAAACGTGCTGGAATGCACTGGTTTTTTGAAGAAATACCAGAGGTTTATTTTTTTGTACCGACAAAAGTAAGTTTTTTTTCTCCAAACGTTCATTGGCCAAACGACTGCTTGTAAACCAGTTGTCTGTCGTTATGTTTCTGTTATAACCAATAATTAGCTGAACAGTGTGTTGAGTTACATTTTTCCTTTCCATGCAAGGAAGCCGGAATGAATAGTAGCTTCAACATGTAAGGCAGACCTGCTGAGTGAGTTGAAAAAATTTTAAAGCTTTCTTATTAGTACATATCATAAATGCTCAAAGTATGTCACTTACACTTGCTGGCAAGTTTTATCTAAATGCTTTGGGTGCTCCATTAGGCACCTCAGGGCATTGTCAGGAAATTTTACTGGGGACTGCATTCCACACAGCTGTTTTTGCAGTCAACATTTCTGGTAAGATGTGCTCTATGCTCCTGTTCATGTCCTTCGTGGGCAAGACTCCAGTATCAGATCCTAATTCCCATCAGCCATTTCATAAACCTATAATAAAATTTGTCAAGTATAGCAAATATCCAATTTAATGTTACTGCAAACAAAAGTAATAGGCCTATACAAAAACTGAGGGGAACAATGTTAAGTAATTAATGCAATGCAAATAATTATCGTAATCATATGAAACCATTCTTAACAAACGTGCAAAATAATAAGCTCACTTACTTTGTAAGTCTTGTATTACCCGTGCCTACCATTCCATTTATATTGCAATTGTGAAGCGAACAACGACAAAAATGTGGCATTTTCCTTCAAAATCTGGAATGTTCAAAACTGCACACAACGAATTCAAAATTCGGAGCCGTTGGGGGCAGGTCAGTTCCGAGTTTTCGCTCAGAGCCAGGGCCTGCTCAGAGCTATCTTCAGATGGCAGGGCTTTTGAAAGGCAGACTTTCTATTTTTTTATTAGTTTGCAAAACTCGCTATAGAGTGCTCTACAATTAGGTGCAGTAATGGCGGACCTACCATAAATGAGCACCCCATTGAGTAGAGATCAGGCCCGGCAACTATCTATCAAAAAATTGGGGGACAAAAGCTCGAGGTTGCCTACTATCGAGGGAGCGCTAGTGGGGGGGGGGGTCGCCGCGGCGCTGCAGGTTTTGGCTCGCCCAAAACTTTTCTTCACATTACCCCCAAAATTGGCTAAATTTGTGAGAAAATTACGAAAAGTGGGTTCTTTTTAAATGCTACAATTATTTCATTAATAATCTACTTATAAGGGAAAAAAACCTCTGAAGAAAAGGGCGCCCACCGAAAAAAACGTTAGCCTCCTGCTG
>BOPP01000136.1:581035-622175 GCA_017312745.1 Gryllus bimaculatus | reverse complement strand
ATGCAACCCACAATGTACGTTCTGTGTGTGATGAGCTCAGTGGGTGAGATGAGCAATGCCAGATATTCACCCAAGAAAATATAAGTAAATAATGAATAGGAAAAAAAATTAATAATTTGTCAAATGTACTCCTCCCCCTGCTTCTTGAAAACTGTGTACTCTGGGACTACAATGAGCAGATGTTTGTGAAGCAGAAGTAATTTCAAACATATTCTTGCTCTGGTTTCAAATGGCACATTCGTTACTCAATCTCAAACTAACAAATGTTTGTTACAGATCATTATCTTATCGCATTGTTTGATGCGGGGAGGTATGTTCCGTTTAACTCCCCCATCCATCACTGGCTACGCGGTACTACTGTTCAGTTGAGCACAAGCTCCTTGTAAATATTGAATATAATACAAATGTATTTTATATTTTGAAAGAAACTCTTGTGTGTGGTGAGGACTAGTGTACAATTACTTTTGTACATTCTGATTAAAGCGGGATGTTTTATTTTTATTTTTTAACGTTTTGGAGAAAATATGTAAAGTGCATATTTTGCAATTTTTCTTTAAATAAATTCTGTTCCCTAATGAATATGTAATGTGTCTGTGCAGTATATTATGGATAAAGTGGAATTCTTGCCAAAACCAGAATTAACCAGTTAACATTTTGTTTTTTGAAAATTGGTTTTATAATGAACAATACTTAATCACAAAAAGGAAATTAAATAATATTGATAAAAAAGGAATTTTTAAAGAAAATGTTGAATCTAGCTAAACAACGTGTTAAGAGGAGTAAGTCATTTACTGCATATAGGAAGAAGAATGATTCCCTTTTTTGGTATCAGAGTTCTGCACTAAGAGTTTTTCTCGTGAAAAGTCACAGTTTTTCCTGCAGCATTACATTACTTTATACTGCATATGCAGTTTGTGAGAAAATAAATGTATATCTATATTCAATACTGAAAAGAATGCTAGAATTCTACGCGTGTAGCAAAAATTACACTAAATGACTTGTATTTTTTAAAAAAATTGTGCGTAACCTTTTGTAAAGAACTGATATTTATAACAGATATCATTTAAAAAAACTTTTATCAATATTGTTGTTTTGCTGGGTTAATTTTATTGCAATTTTCTAAAAATACAGTTTTTACCCAGACTATTGACGAGCTCCAATTTCATTACCGTTCTTCACTACATATGAGGAAAAGAATGAAGAAGGTTTGGTTTTTTAGAAAATAATTGTTTAAAAGTTTTTTTGGAAACATTGTATTGACCTTATTTCAAGTTTGGTTTTTGTGGATTTTATTGAGGAAAAACTTTATTTTCAATAATGTTGACAAAATGAATCTTGCAATTTTTGAAAATTTAGTAATATTAACAAAAATGCGACACGCCCAATTTTTGTTAGAGTCTCTTTTGTTTTAGTAGCAAGGTTCTATTTCCAAATATTTATTTCCTTTTGCTAGCATGTTCGCACAATAAGAGTTTTTCTGTCGAAAAATCACCTTTTTTTTTCTGCAGAATTACAATACTTGCCACATACTGCATACCCAGTATGTGAGAAACTAACAATTTTATTCTTTATCATCAATACTAAAAGAGATGCAAGAATTCTAAAGTTTTGCGATTTTTTAAATTTTAGTGGTTAAAAAGAAATTGGCATGCAGCGTTTTTAGAAGCGAAATTTGCTCAATTTAGAAAGACAGATTTTGAGAAAAAATTTACTTTTGGTACCAAGCGGGTTTTTTTTCCATGAAAATGCTTAACTTTTTCATGCAGCATTACAATACTTTCCCTATGATTCGTATTCAAGAAACTAATTCAGATAAGAAATTTCAATTTGTGTTTATTGGTTACCTTAAAAACATTTGTATAATTTAGTGCTTGAAAAGTTTGTAATTTTTGCTTTTGTTATTTATTTACTTCTGTAGTTATATTTTAATATATTTTGAATGGGTTATTAAATTACAGAATGTTTTTTAATGTTTGTGTGTGTGTCTTTTGTTGTTTTTTTTAGCAACTTCAAGCTGCTTTTCATTGTGTTGAACCTGAGCGACAAGTTCTTTTTCCATTGTTAGTTGTACATTGGGTTGATTATGAAACATGGAGTATGACGACTAGAAATGAAAATGCTGACTTGCCAGTCACTTTGCCAGGTTCTCTTCTTATCCAGACTTTGTTAAGTTTTAATGAACCAATAAAGGTTGGTATTAATGCTCTTAATATTCAACTCAAATAATGCCATTTTAATTTTAGAATGTGATTTAAATTTCAAAAACTTATCAATTTATAGATGTTATTTTTTGTGGTTATATTATAGTTGCCCAATTTCATGAATTTATTTGAAATGGTCGTGATAATTGTTTTCAATTAATAAGTATGCATTGTAGTAGAGTGAGCTTGTTTGATTACCAGAACAGGCTTGAACTTAGAGAAATGAATGAAAATAGAACTTGGAGAATCCTCAATCAAAAACCAGACTTTAAAGAGAGAATTTTTATTCTAAAATGGCCCAAAAATGGAAAAATACATGTAAATTTTAACTTTAACTGATTAAGTTGTCAGGTCTCTTCAATAGCACAATGCACAAAATTTCTTGAATAAAAAACAAACAATTTTTCAACATTGAAAGAAGGTAAATTAATGCTTTTTACTAGTTTTTCAACATCAGGATTTTTGGATAAATTTTGCTCTGGTTTATTCTTTGCAAAACTCTCAAGCATACTGTAAACATCTTCTATCCCATTCTACTGAGACTCCTTTGATAAACATTCCACTTTAAGTTTTGTGAAGGCTTCGAGAAGAAATTTGAAAGGGTTCATTGCATATAAATGTCTAATTATGGGTTCTTTAATAGAGCTTTTGTTTGTGTGCCAGCTACGAATTCATCATTCAAGGACAGCAGATACTCCTTAGTTGTCTTGAAAATTTTCACAGAGAAAAATAACACACAAAATCCATGTTGTTCACCTGGCTATGATGGGAAAATTGGGCAGTGGGAAATCTGCAATCTGTCATTGTGTGTTCTACTAGAAGCTTTAGTGAGCATCGTCTTAAGTTCAGAAATGTAGTTATTGGCAGTATGGTATTCCTACTCCAATTGCCTCACTTACCCTGAGCAATGCATGTTACATGACAGAGTTCTGGGTAAGCTTACATAGTTTTCAATTGTGCAAAAGCTGAATCTTATAAGTTTCTCGATCAGTTACAACTTACTATATTTTGCTCTATGGAATCCCTGGAAACCACAGTATACAGTTACTGTCATTGAAACATTGTGTGATAGTTATACTAATAACTTTTTCTCATATCATAACTTAATTCATATATTGCAAACAACATTGATTTTGATGGATCTCCTGGCAAGAGCAACACAAACATGTTCAAAACTTCTCTTGAAGTACTGTCTGTAGTTTCATCGAGAATAAAGCAATAAGATTGTCTCCAATTTTGTCTTTCACTCTCATATAACAGCTTAAAAGATTAGTTTGAGGTAATTTTTCCTTAGTGTACTTTCATCCTGAAGCAATCTTTCTGTGTATTATTCTAAGATATTTTTCATTGCTGGCTCATTAATATAATGAAGGGGAATGCTGCTTTGCACAATGGCAGGTGCCAAGTGCATTTTGTTACTTACCATTTTCTTTTGCCTTCTATTGAGAAGTGAAAATAAATGATTGCTTTGAAGCTTTACTGCAAATTTCTGTTTTTATGTTACTTTGCATATGTCACGTGTTGCATTATTCTGACTTTTATATGTTTCTTATCTACCTTAATACTGTATTAACATCACACAATGAACCGCAAATAATCTTCCTGTCATTTTGGATAAAATCATCCTTAAAGTTTATCACTACAGTTTATCACTTGATTCTGCTTCCACATGGTTTTGCCATTTTACTAACAAAGTCTGGCACTATCACACTAGTCAATGAAAAGCACAACAAAAGTTGAAATATATATAAATATAGGAAACTACAATTAATATACGTAACTTTCCCTATCGTCCTTTATCTCATTAAGACAGTTTTTACCACTTGAAATTGTCAGTCAGATAATTTTAACTAAGCTGCACAGAAACTGAGAAACACTAGAATGTCTCTGCTGAATTTCTCTCTAGAGGTAGTGATAAAGCATGTGAGATCAAATAACATGAAAGTTGTCTTTTCTCTTCTGCATTTCATTTCTGTGAAAACCTCTCTTGTTACATGTGTCAAATAAGCAACAGATCTTGTTGTACATAATTTTTGGAATGTTTTGCTAATTTCTGAATTTTCACAATATTTTTTTCAAAAAGGAATTTAAAAAAAAAGTTGCAATAAGTTGCAAAAGTGCTAAAAAAAGGGGGGGGTCATTAAAATTGTATTATTGTATTTTGTGACTAGAACACAGTTATGAAATATGCTGTTAATTATTCAACTTTCCGGGGCCAATTTACAAATTAGGAATTCCCTTAAAAATCTGATCTCTGATCATTATAGTGATTCAATTCAATATTACATTTTTTAAGTTTGCCATGAAACATTTTTTTGGTTTTGAAGGTTTAGGAAATTATCGTATAATCCAGTACATTATTATGCTCTATTACATACATGTCTGTAAATTATAACTGATTTTTTACTTGCATGTGAATGCCCAGATTATAAAAGCTTTGCTGGAAATGGACTCCAAACACCTATTGAAATTATTATGTGATCGTTACGGAAGTCATCTTGGAGATGCATTTTTAGATAGTAAAGTTGTGGGAGAAAAACAGAAAACAAAATTTTTCATGAAATTACAAGTAAGTATTATCATGACTTATATTTCCTTTTAGTTTACAATGTGTAGTTTATGGATGTTTTTGTATGTTACAGGGATCATATGTTGCCTTAGTAACATCATTAAATGGCTCAAGGGTTCTTGACAAAATCTGGCTCTGGGCATCACTGAAATGTAAGAAATTTATTTTAAAAGAATTGGCTGCTTCTGAGGATGTGGTGAGGAGTGTTAAAACGGGCTGCATCTTTTCTGAGATACATGGTCTGGCAGTATTTAAGAGGAATCCAGATAATTGGGAAGAGAATCAGAAACGAAAAGAGCGTGCTGAAAAATTATTTGCTGATATTATTGACCCGTAGCCACTGAAACATATATGTAATCCATTAACTTGTAATACATTACAGTTAATAAAATATTTTCTTTGTTAGGACTGTTTTCTATTGTGAAAGTATGTAATGACTAGAGCCTGGAAGTTTGGCAAAATGCCCTTTTATTTCTGATAAAGACTGAAAACTCAATTTTTTTCAGAAATGGCTACAAATTTTTTGAATCCATACTGCTAACTGGACATAGTCACTTCAAAAGAGAAATCCACTGTTTGGAGGGTGCTATAATTTTACTTTCCTGATTTCTTCGAAGTGAATGTTGTTCGCTGCCACTTAAACAGCGTTATTTTGATGAAAACTGTACTAAAGACACAGTGTAAGAAGTATATAGTATCTTAAGCCGTGAATAAAATATTACACAGAAGGCGTTCAGTAAAAAAAATTTTCACTGTGGCGTTCACTATCAACTTTCTCTCTCCGTGACCCCAGGGTTAGTTTTCTGGCATGAAAATATTCAAAAGTAATAATTTTCAGTTCAAGCTGCGAGACGTACAGATAGGGAAATGCATGTCCGTCAGTACAACATTTAATTGAACCATACTGCCACTGTTCCGTCAAGAAAGTGGCTGACAGCTGCATTAAATGAACCTTGGCATCCTCAAATACTCAAATATGTACTTGTATATGTATGTATGTTTATTTTTAAAAACCTGGGCACGAGGATGGAAGTCCTAAGCCTAACTTTGCTAGGAGGAAATCCAGCTCTGCATTCACCTATATCTTGAATGGCTGATATTAACACTAGCAAAAACAGTATTTTATCATTGCAACACATTTGAAGCCACTACACCGTATTTCTTTCTGAATTGAATGCCCACTCAGTAGCAATACCGATTGAGGTGCTGATCTACGCTAGAGATTGTTACTAGAGTCTGTGTAACCATCTTTGGTGCAAAAGACACAATCCACTGTGTATCTCTGTAAGAAAAAAAAGAATATGAATAATTTTTGAATAATTGAATAAATAATCATTGTTCAGGAGCAAGAAACTGACATACGGCACAATACAAAACAATAATATTGAACTCAATGTTTAAAAAATTCTATAAACTCTCAAGATCACCCATTTTTAAATATAGAGTAGTCTCAAAGTGAGTCATTGGGAATATTAATGGAATTAGGATTTCCATACAGATCGCACCAATTATTATATCCATCAAATACCAGTTTTCTGAATATCTGGTTACTATCAAACGCAATGTTCTCAAGGAGTGAGATAATTTTAATTGCTCCCAGCCAATCCAGAGAAATGTACGAACTCTGTAGTTCTAGTCACTCGATTTGAATGAAGCGCTTTGCGCGCGCGGTGTTGCCGAGATGCGCTTCACAGTCCCGACCCTCTAGAGAGCGCGCGAACGTCTCCCTTTGGACTGATTTAGGCTTATAATTTTGCATCATTCTCCCATTTCAAGCGGTAGATTTCCTTCAAATTGCTCATGTTTATCCTTCGAGATGCTAGCTACCAAAAGAAATATTTTTAAAAGCATGTTCAACAGTTAATTTTCTCACAATTTTAAAATCTCAGGTCAAATCTGTCAGGTCACCATAAGAGCCGATGTTAAAACAGCAAACTTTACGGTCTCGTACTGCAAAAACTGGACAGTAAAATGGATTCAAACTCTACCAGAACATAGAGGAACCTCTCATCTTTCGATTAATACAATGAAAATACACATGTTAAACATAACACTTCTATCGCTCTAACCACCTTAAATCGATACTGCCATCTAGGATTGGAAAAATGCATAAAGGTTAAAAACTAGCGTCGAGGTACTCGACAACCTTCCGTAAAATACTAAGTAATGAACGTACTAGTTGGCAGGGTTGCTATAAATACGTAAGGCAGCAAAGGGGGAACAAGGAATCTATACCTGCATTAGAATATAAAAATAAATGTTGTGTGACATCAGGAAAAAGCAGAATGTTTTAATCTGTATTTTCAATCAGTTTTTGGGGAAGCGGTAGTCATTTCGGTAATTACTGAGCCAAACAAAGCAGAGAGGTTTCAGGTACTGTCAAGGATTATACGCAAGCGGATACAAAGCATAGGAATGAACAAATCAGTTAGTTTCGATGGCATTTCAGGAGAACTATTAAAAATAGGGGGGGAACCAATTGTTACATATTTGACACGACTATTTGAAATCAGTGTCAACAATTGTAGCATTCCTCGTGATTGGAAAAGAGCTATTGTGGTGCCTAATTTTAATAGTGGAAATCGCACTTGCGTCTCTAACTATAGACCTGTGAGTTTAACTTCTGTCATTTGTAAGCAAATGGAGCATCTCATAGCTGAGTACTTACGAAATGAATGGGGCAAATTAGGATGGCTGTATGAAGGCCAACATGGTTTTCGTAAATCATTTTCATGCGAGAGCCAAACTATTTCTGTATGTGAAGATATTGTTGACGCACTGGACCCTGGAAAACGGACGGATGCAATCGTAATAGACTTCTCTAAAGCGTTCGATCTTGTTGCATCATGAACATTTTACTTATGAAAATTGCAAGAATAACCGGTATTGGAACGTTAGGGCGGTCGTGAAGTGGATTGCATGATTCCTGAGAGAGCGGTCGCAGAAGTCCGAGTTGGAACAAGTATACTTATCTGGGGAGGCAAAAATTACATTCATGAGTTCCTCAGTGGAAGTGTCTTAGGACCTTGTTATTTTAGCCTTTATAACGTATCTCCCCAATTCCTATTAGATTCATAATGCGCCTTTTGCTGCGCACGATTGGTTCATTACGCCCGAATAAGTAGAATCATGCTGAAATGCACGTCACTGTCAACAGGATTAAATAAAATATATCACATGTGCTTAAGATCAAACAAAATGGAATAAATGCGACAAAAGTAAGACATCAGTTTCACAAACTCTATCTAAGAAATCTCTGGAACACTGATCACGCATGTAATCAGCTGTAAATATTAGGAATAATTTTGGCGTTGCGATTAGGATGGGGGGAACAATAATAAATTATGAGTCAGAAAAAGCTTGGAAATCGTTTCATTTTGTCATGAAATTTTAAGAAGAGGTAAATGGAAAGTTAAGAAAACTTGGCTTAAACTATCTTAGTTAGACCAATCTCTTGAATACTCGTCAGCTTGTGGGATCGTACAGAATAGGTTCACATAAAGAATGTAGCAAAAGATCCAAAAAAGGGCAGTGAAATTCACAATTAGAGGGTTTGCATGGAACGTGACACACAAACACTTCGAATCATTAAGTACCGCAGGTAAGAAGGCAAGATTATCTTGGTATGTTTCAAAGCGTATAATAAATCTCAGCGTGGGAGGGAATAAGTGGGAAGACTAGAACAGTCCCTGGCACGTGTAGGAGAAAATATTCATAAATGGAGAAATGAAAAAAACTCAACGCAGCGATTGGATACGCGGTAATATTTGCATTGTTAAATTGCACAATTAGGAATTGGATACAAATAGCCTGCAACAGTCCATGGAAGCCTTTCGCAAGATGTATAAGTGTTTTAAAAATCGCATAAGAAGTCTTCAAATAGTATTTTTTATTTTTTATCTTTCTTCAAATTATTAAGATATTTTTAGTGAAACTGGAAGTGATCAGTTCAGGAAATTGAAGTGTGATTGCTCAATACGATGTTAAAATACAATAAAGAATATTACGTGGAGTGTGGGGCTGGGCTTTATAATGTAGTGACGCGCAGTAAGACGTAGCAGACAACTGATAGAGTAAAATGAAATAAATTTTAAGATTAGATTAGATACAATAGAATACGATAGAATATAATTAGATTGGTATTTAATTAGCTGTAAGTATACTTTTTGGGGTGTACATATGTGTGTGGTGTGGTGCTACATATGTGTATACCGCGTGGTACAATCGGTGTATATTGCATATGCGTATTTATGTGTATATATAATAATGCTGTGTGTGTGCGTGTGTGTGTTTTTCGTACTTGTGCGTGGTGCGTGCGTGTTTGGGTGTGTGCACAGAGAGTCTGAGTTTCACATGTGTACGCATGAAATGTAGGCTTTCTTGCTATGCTGGGGTATACACTGTTCTAGGTAATGCATTATATTTACTATTACCTTATTGTTCGTTTTCATTGTATAATGAAATGAAATATTTAATGTCACTTCATTTTCATTTGTATAATGTAATTAATTGGTTACCACCTGGCAAAGACGCCAATTGTGGCCAAAATAAATATATTATTATAAAACCTCTCCACTGATGACGATGGTGTGAATGAAGGGCGGGCTCTTGCGTGTCGTTAGAGATAAATCCATTTTTTATTTCTTTTGAAAGAAGAAATCGGGGCCCCAATTTAAGTCGGTGCCTGGGGCAAGCTACCTCTGGGCGCGACTATTCGCACTAGACTGCTGGCACGCCGTGGTTTGCAGGCATCGGCCGAGCGGAGCGCCGCGGAGCGCGGGCCTGCGCCACCGCGCGCCGTCGTCGGGCTGGTCGGGGAGAGCGTGTGGAGCGTCTTGGCGACCGCGCTCTCTGGTCTCATTCCCGGTGCAGCTGGAACGGCAGCGCTAGTGTTGCGCGCGACGGCCGCTCGGGCGTAAATAGCGCTTAGCAGTGTTCTTCGGCACGGGTGTCGGGCGAAATTTCAGCCACGAAGACGGTTCGCGGACGTGTGTGCCACCGCCGCCGCCGTCGCCGCCGCTGCTGCCTACTCGACGGCGGCTGCTGCGAAACCGGCGCCACCCGAATCGCAAGTAAGTGCGTACGTCGCCCGCAAACAACCCCTCCTCCGCCCCCGGCGAGCCGCCATTTTCCCTCTGAAGGCCGGCTGGCAGGTGCCCGGGGGCGGGGCGATAAGCCGGCCGGCTGTCAACGGAGCACGTGCGCGGAGGGTGGCCCTCAGGGCCTGTCCTCTCCCCCCTCACGATGCGTCGCAGTGGACCACTCACGCGACATATTTGCATTCGCACAAATATGACACTTTTCCCTTTCCTTTGATTATAATAATATATAATTTTGTAGATACGTTTAGTGCTGACTTTTATATTAACATACCCAGTAATACGGTTGTTTGCACATAAGATGCAGGAATAAGTTCTGATTCTACTGGTGGTAGTTCGCTCGTGAATATGGATTTGCAGAAGGGGATGAGGGTGTCAAGGTGTTCATATTCATGCTCCCTCTTTATTTTTATTTCTTTTTTTACTTCGCTTTACGTCAACGTTGACATTGGCAAATTACTCGTTCCTCAATCATGGGTTACCCGCCTTACAAATGGTTTTGTAAGGTAATTGTTCCCTTTTTGGCATAGGGAGGATAGTAATTAATTGCGATAAGGTGCGGTAGAGCGCTAAATTAGCAGTATGGCTCTGTGCATGTAAAAGAGAATTAAAAAATTCTACGTACGAAATTGAAACACGAATCAGAGCCAGAAATAAGCCATCATCAGCAGAAATAACAGATTTGGGGGTTAAAACCTATTGAGTGGACGTTGAAATTGAATATTTGTTGGTAAAGCAGATTCGATTGTACTTCGTCAGTAGGGCTGCTCTTTTAACAGTTCGAGTTATTGTATCCTGTAACGAACTCGACGAACGAATCAGCCTCGAGGGCGGAGAACGAGAAACAGAAACGAGAGAGGGAACTTTGCGTAGTTTGAATATCGCTTTACAATTCCACACATCTTAATAAACTACTTGGCTTCAAACTGTTTTGGTATAAAAATGGATATTCGTTCTCGTTGGAGTTATTCCTTCTCGTTGAGAAAAAATATGAGATGAGTTGTTCTTTGTGACTTTACCTCTTGGACGTTTCGCGGGCCACAAGCCACTGCAATTTATGTTTACGAGCAGTGCGATTTTAAAAAAAGTTTAATTTTTATTCTCAAGACTCAAACCATTTATTCGACATAGTATAGTTGCCACAATTATTTTGACGCATGTAGCTCAAGTCCTTTCATTAAAAACTAACAGAAAACATAAAATTTGAAGAATACTGTGTTGGAGAGTTCTTGAAGCACCCTGCAAACAAACATAATCTCAACAGAAGGAAAGTTCGTTTGAATTAACAAGTACTGTTACAAATAAAGGTAGCTCTACCCACATAAGTTATCACACTAAATAAAACTAATTGTTTGTTTTCAAGAGTATGTGACTGATTTATTGAGGGATAAGGGACTTAAACAACTCGGGTCAGTAGTCCACTTTAAGGATGAGTGTCAAGGACACTGCATAATAATTAAAGATATATGCAAACAGGGTATAGGGCATCTAGCGAAAAATTTATAAAATCAAGTGCATAACTATACTTTCAAAAATACAAATTCGTCATGTGAAATTCGATCACATTAGATAGAATTAAATTAATTTAATTTGTTTTTAAATTATGTTATAGACATTGCAAAAGTTACGTAACATTGTGACATCATTGGTTCTCTTAATAATCATGCGAAATGTTGTATGTAGGAAATTTTGGAAATTACCAGCACAGAAAGGAGTTTCAGAATACCTTCCCAACGTTTGAACTATAAATACTTGAAAAGTGAATAAAAGTGAAAAACTCCCGTCCCAAGGCGCAGACGGTGGCGGCAGTCGTTCGCATAGACATGGTCGTCTTCGTTGTTGTCCCTTCACCCCTCGTCATCCTATCAACCTCATAATTCTCACTTCACGGCGTGACAACCTCGTCGTTCTGAGGGATGTACCTGAAAAGATGGTCCTGGGTTTTGATGATGGTGTTAATAATAATAATAATAATAATAATAGCGCGAGATTAGCAACAGTTGTATAAACTATTTCTTTGGCAATCTAAAGGTCTGGGTACTACATGATGAGCTTCCCCAGAATAATATGCTGTAACTCAGGCGGGAATGTACATTTGCAAAATACACGCAACGAGCTGCATGAATGCTGACAGAATTTCGATTTGAAGTTTGATTGAATTTAGATACCTAGAAATTTTGTTACCTGATCATGAGCTAACTGCATATTGTTCATTTTCAATAGAGCGGGCGATTGCCTATTTGAAATGCAAAAATTCATTGACACCGTTTTTCCTTCGTTAACTATTAATTTCGTATTATGAAAACAATTTAAAATTTCTGAAATCGTACTATTTATTGTTTCTTTTTGCAAAGAACTTTTGTATCATCGGCAAACAACTGTTCTGCAATTTTTAATAGACGAGTACATATCGTTTACGTACAACAGAAAGAGGATAGAACCTAAGATCGAGCCTTGCTGGATCCCATATTCAATTGGTAAAGAATTGGAAATATAAGTAAATAATGTCCTTTCGGGCTAGAACGGTATTTCTATTCTTTGAGATAGATACTTACGGTACGAGGTTTTCCAGTCTAGGGCAATACTACGAATTCCATATGAAGGTAGTTTTGAGAACATGATATTACGGTCAATAGGAAGTTTTAGCGCCACGCGTAAGGTAGCGGCGTTGTGCACTAACAGTCGCGTGATGGACCTGAAGTCATAACGTCTTATCTCAGGCCTAAGGTACGACCTTATACCTTCATAAATAGTGCACGCTTGTGGGAGTCTCTACGGTCACCTTACATGCGGCAAAATGGCCGCCTAGAAATATGAGAAGTTGGATTTTTCCAACTCTGGTAAACCGATTCTCGTATGGGAGGCAGTTACAATTATTCCTTACCAACTCCTCAACGCTGGCAAGAATTAACAGGATATGTTGAAGAGGTGACAGGAAATAAATTCGCGAAAAAGGAATTCAAATCATGTCTTCGGGTTAGGTTATGTCTTATGGTAATAACGAACTCTGTTTTAAGGTATTTCATATATTTTCAAGAAAAGCAGATTCCAAATTCCAGACTGCATACTCATCACGGAGGGCCACGAAATGTAAAACTCCAAGCACAATGTATATTTGTTATGACTCGTAACGTGTTTTAAATGACTCACCACAAGTGTATAGTCTTTGAAATACTCGTGTTATGCAATTTCTCTGTTCAACGCTTGAAATGAAAATTCCTTTGTTATAATGCATAACGCAATGTTGCTAAAACTCTTCTGAACGTTGTTCATTACGACCGTATAAAGGAGTTAGTCAAGTGCTCAATAGAGTTTAATGATATCTCCGTACGCCTGGCGCTAAAACTCCCTAATAACGTCTAAAGCTTTCGTAAGATATAAAAATATTCAAATGGGTGCTTCATTTTGGTCCATTAATGAAGCAACATCTTTAAGAAAAGAAAAAAAAGGCAGTTTCTGTAGATTTTGATTTTCTAAAACCGTGTTGTAAGTCTGAAAAAGTTTCCATTTGCGTATAGAAGAGCTTCTCTAATATTTTTGAGAAAACTAACAAAAGAGAAAGTGTCGTGGCAATGGCCCAACACTCTGGGCTAAGAGGAGGGACTTGGTGTCCCGGTGTATGTGAGTGGCGCGTTGTCATACGACAATATTGACTCCAGTAATTTTTAATTTCATTTTTCTTCCCTTGTATAAAAAGTGGTTTATTTTTGTTGTTTTGAAAATATCTGGTAATATTCCCGTGCATAAAGAAGCATTGAAAATGTGAGTTAACGGATGTATAAAGGCAGGTGCACAAGTTTTTAATAAACAATCCGAAAATTCATCCAAACCAGATGAGTGTGTATTGTTTAATTTATTGACTATTCTGAGGATTTTGTTTGAAGAAGTTTCAGAAATAAACATCGCGTCGAACATTTTTGGAAAGCGTATGATGTTGAATTTTGTGAGATCAGCCACAACTCGGGAAAAGTTGGTTGAAGAGACTTTTTCCCGATTACTTTCTTCACTTGTATTTTCTTTTAAAACAACATTCTCTAAAGAATATCGAGATGATGTATTTTTTTCAATAATACACATTGCTGTAGTTTTATTACTAGCATTCAAAATATCTTGAATATTTTTCATTAGTGTTACCTGTACTAGTACGTACCTTAAAATTCTTTTATATTCTTGGAAGTAGACATGGAAACTGGGTGAGACCTTTTCATGTTTAGAAATAAAGTAAAGCGTAGGTTTGTTTTTACTCGATGTACTAATTCCTTGTGTTATCCAAGTAGTACGTTTCCGTGATATGTTCAATTTTCTCTTTTTTTAAGAGGAAAAAACGCGTTAAAATGAAATGAAAGCTTTGAAAAAACTAAATTATATTTTTCATTTGTGTCATTTGTGTTATAAACTACGTCCCATGATTCTTTCAGCAATTGGTCCGTAAATATTTTTATGTTAGCTTTATGAATGATCTTCACGTATGTGTATTGTTTATTGTGTCAGTTTTCATGCTAGTAGTAATTGTGCATCGTAATCACAGAAGAATATCGTATTTGTTTTTCTTGAGCAGTATGCGGGCTTCGTTTTTGAAATTAATTTTGTGTGGTTTCGTTCAGCAGCATATTTGCTACTGCAGGCCACATGTTTAATAATATTCTCGGATATCCCAAGGAAGCATATCTAATAAGATTTCAATCCATGTAAAAAAAAGTGTGAGACTGATGCAATTTCAAAAATATCGTTAAGATTATTGAAACAAGTGAACATTTTCTAAAATGTAGTAACTAAGATCGGCAGATGTTAAAGATTACCTCCAATTCACGTGACAGGACTGCACGCGGATTTAGTGGGTTAGAGTCGACCAGAGTTCCCATTATTCGCGCATATTTTCTTGAACTTTCAACTTTTCTTGAACGTTTTCTTTTCGGCAGAAAAACTATTGAAGGTCCCTGATACAAAAGAAGTGATAATTCTCTTTTCTGAGTGTAGTATATTACTTCTTCTAACATGTTGTGAAGTGCAATTCACGAATTGTGTGTCGTTGATACCGAAAAATTGGTTTACGGCAAAATGTTCTTCAGTGTTATTCACTAGCGGCTTAAACCGCAGGCATGATTTTCACCTAAATTGATATTCCCCGATCGATCTGACTTATGAAATTGCTTATGCCCCTTGAAATTGAAAAGAATATTTCGATTTTGGGGGTCACTTTACCTGAAGTCCAATCGACCTTTTTGAAAGTTTTCTTAAAAATGCCTCCAAATGTTTTCTTCCTTCTTTTTCTCTCGGAGAGGGCAGGGAGATACGGGGACAACCCGCCAGGGGCGCTCGTGAGCGTGAGGCCCTGCTGCAGTGCTGCGAAGCGGAGGCTGGCCGGTGGACCCCGCCCAGGGCTGGGTGCGTCTCGCTGTGAAACTCGAGATTCGGGTGGTCGTTTGAAAGTCTCCACGAGGAACCACCACAACCTACGCAGTCGCGAGAGTCCCCCGCGGGGCAGGTGTATGTGGCGCTAGCCTCTATGCGCACCCGCTGTCGCCGCACGGGTCGGGCCGCCCTGCTAGCTCAGAGCTACTAGCTAACCGGGCTAGTATCGGCGTCAATGGTGTCGTATGGCAACGCGCCACTCACCTGCACCGGGACACCAAGTCCCTTCTCTTTGCCCCGAGGGTTGGGCCACTGCCACGACGATGCCAATGGTGCAACTGGGGGACACCCGAACTAGTGTTCGCGCGGCGCGGAGCCCCCGTCTCATTTAACCATTGCCAGACACTGCATATTGACGTGAACTCGCCAGAACCAGGGCCACCTGACGGGAGGTATCAATTTCCCGCCGGAAATCTGTATGTGGATTCCAGAGTCCCCAGGGGGCCTCCTTCACCCGATCCTGCCCTAAGGTCGGCGCGCCAGGGGCCCAACTGGTGCGTTAGCATCGCCTGCTCACTGCCTTCACCTTCAGGCTAATGACGTGCGTGCCGCCATGAATCTCAGGGTGCGGATGATCGTCTAAAACTTTTCACCAGACAGTGTCCGCTTTCGCAGACACAAGACCCCCTGCGGCGGGGGAGGGGCAGGGCTGCCAGCCGGACAGAAGAAAAAGAAGGGCTGAGACCAATCAAAAAGTTGACGCCTAGTGCGGTAGTGCGTGCCTTGTAGAGAAACGTCGTTACCAACCCTGGGCCTTTTGTTGCAGATATTGGGATTCTGGCTTGGACCGGGGACTTCTTATGAACAGCTACCGTGGAGTGAACTGGGCATATTACACTGGTTTTCTGGCGTCATGCGGCAAGTTGATTTCATTGCCTAACTAAAAAAAGTGTTGAATAATCAAAGTTACAAGTTTGATGTGAAAATTGATTAAATGTTGAAATTAATGGTTTCCTTATTGTAATATTATTTCCAGAGTTAAGATGTTTTCATATATGTTTCGATACAATATATGTATAATATATTTAAATGGAATCTCAGATTTTAAAGATAATTCTTGTAATGACATGTGAAAACGAATTAGCTACAACTGTAAAGAAAACTGAATGATGATAAATATTGTGACATAATAAAATGTACACAGACACGAGCTATAAAGTTTATACAATTTACTTACCGTTTGTATAGCTCTAAGATACATCCCACTTCTCTACTTGCGACCAACGTTCCCTATTGGCTCCTACACCGCGTCGCTTATTGAGGGAATATGGAATTACGAGGTTTGCTAATTAGCATGACGACATGTAACTTGCCATGTCGTGATATTTGGTCGTAGGCAGGTTTGTGTACATTTGGACTGACATTTCTTTGATGGCTATTTCCCACCCACCCTGCGGTGGATCATAGTCTGAGCGACTTCAGCGATTGCACTAAGATTTCTTCTTTTGTTCTTCTAAGACTAGACAGATATGTTACTTCCGATACATTGTTTGCAGCTTTTGTCAAATTTTCCATGCATTGCGACTCTTTCTTAGTTATGTTTGATTTAATTATTACATTAATACGTATATAGTAGTTGGGGGTCAATACCTTTTTTATGAAGTGATTTTTCTCGGAGGCGACACGGGACTCTATTGTGTAGGCAGGATGCAAACAAAAGGCAGGCATTGTAAGGGGAATAAAATACTCATGTACAGCACTGTTTCCATTCTTCCCTTAAAACTGAATTGCAAAATTCTCGCTAAGCTGTGGGGGGCTGTTCGAAGAAAGCGCCAAAACGCGAGAGATCGAAGTGCACAAAGCGTTTGAAAAGTTCCGCATTTGTCCGCTAGATCGGGAGGGCATCGCTAGGCGCTTCGCTGTGGTGAGATGGCGGCAATATGCGTAACTTCCTGTGCTTGTTAACGTTTGATGTCATTCCAGAAGTTACGTGATATACAGCGTGAATGAGTCTGGTGAGAGTATCGTATTAATCAATAACCCACTCTGCAGTGTCACTGACCGGGCAGTCCTAGTGAGCGAGCACCGAGGTGGAAGGATTAGATAGAATTAGATAGGAAGATCGAATTTAGCCGCTTCTGGAGCAGATTTCTAGCGGCCGGCGACTCTGATCGATAGTTTTTTGTGATTTCTCCGATCAATACCATGGGACTGCCGGAGCAGTACCCTAACAAACGAGCAACTTCGAGCTTCAAATAGAAGCAATTTTTTAACAATACTTTTCTCTAAAAAGAGGCTTTAATTTTTTCTTTAAATTTTCTCTTCGTGTGTATTAAAGATCGGTAAAAAAAAGTGGTGCTAGACTCATTCTGGCGATCTTATATTCGTATATTGCAAAAGTTTCATATTGCAAAAGCAAATGACTTAAAGCATTGGAATATAAAAAGTAATAAATACTTGAAATAATATTTTTTATCATTTTGAAGTGTAAAGAAATTCAAGCCGCAGCGAGTGCTGCAAAAGTAACAATAAAATTAGTAAAGAATATTCCTACTTTGTTTTAGTTAAATATGGTGACAAAAGTTTACTGTGCAGGAGTATGGAAAAAGGCGACCTAAAATTAGAGATGAGATTGGGCACTGTCACAGATGAGATAGTGATCCTAGCCAAAGAGTACATAGCTGTACTAGTCACGCTAAGGTTACAAGGAATTGCAAATACGACGTCAACCGGGTCAAACACCCCTTCAATCTAACTATAGGTTAAATTTCGGTCTAAGGACTTTTTATAGAAATTTCAGAAATTCAGTATCATCCCAATGTACCGCCTGATATCAGACATGGCCATTTAATGAAAAATATACTCTGAAACCATATGAAAGGTTTTAGTTGTCACCCTTGAGGCCTTGGCAGTTGGACACCCCTGGTTTAGATGATTGGTTGCTAAGGCGATAAGCGCGTGTTTACCGTCGTAAATAAAAAAAAATGTTTAGACAGTCACTAGTGAAAGTGTTTTGAATGGAGCGTTACCTATTGTGGTCGATGTGCTTCTTTGTTAGAACTCTTCTCTCTTGTGGAAGAAGATAAAGGCTTGACGTATTATTTTATAATACATTTATGTATTATATCAATGAATTCAAGTCGTACATAAAATCAATCGTAAGTGTTGAATGAGAACCGTTTCCGTAATTATATTTGCTGGTTATATTATTATTATTATTATTATTATTATTATTATTATTATTATTATTATTATTATTATTTGTATTCTCGGCCATAAAATCGACTCGTCGTGCCTTTGCACTAGACCATCGTCGTTATGGATGGTCCTTTCAAAGCACGCATGTCGTGCTAACATTTCAATTTTGAACCCTAGTGCTAAAAGTGAAACGACGCTCAAGTTTCCGGATAAATCTTTGAATGCAACAAAGAAAACAAAATTCTTTCCTCTAACCGCTCTGCCTGTCGGCCTCGTGTCGCAACATTTCCTAGTCACAAAATTAGATGTCACTTTTACCACTCGGATCATAAATAACTGTTATATAATAGACAGTCCGGAAAATGTAACTTTAGTGGATGGTGTTGTGTGAAAGAAGTTGATATGTTGGTTAAGTGAGGCGGATCAATTGCCGCGCAAACTCAGTCGATGGGGCGTCGGAAATTTTCCCACCGAGCGCTGCTCGATTGTGTGCGGATGTCACAGAGGCCGCCGGCCCTCAAGAGGTCCCGGTTCGCAAGAAGCCGGTCCGCCCGGTCCGCAAGAGACGTGTCGCCTCGCGCCTGCCCCACGACTTTGATTTAAACGGAGTGACACTTCAAGACCTCGCGCTGGAAGCAGGGGGAGGACATTCCCATCCAATCGGAAGTCCTAGTGTCAAAAAAATATCATCCAATCGGGATTTCCGGTTTAAAAATGCGTACGTCGTAACGAAGCTTCCAAATGGATGACGGTGTCCCCTCTCCGTCCGCTCGTAACCTTCAAGTGCCACTCTGTTTAAATCGGAGTACAAGTGGTGGGGAGGAGGGAGGGGGACGTGGCGCAACATTGCGCAATCGGTGCGAACTTCGTGCTTTTGAGTGTGGGCGATAGCGGCTGAGGAGACTGCATGGATTCCGACCGAAAGGTCCTGGGGTTCGAGCCTCCACTTTGGTGAGTTGTCTACACTAGCTAAATAGTTAGGTCGACTTCGCTCCCTGCCTGGAGGAGAATTCTAGCAGCCGGTTGCGCTGACAGGTGATTCTCCGACCAATACTGTGCGAGTAATTCCTAAACTCACGGGCTACGATTCGAATTTTCCGTTCTCGTCATGTTCCATTCTCTCTTAATGGCCTACGGTTTCATGCACTACATTACTACACATGTCGGGAGGTCAGTCGAGAACTTAGAGCACGAGTCGGCTGGAAGTGGCACTTGTAAGGGAACTTCGCACCCTCCCCGCTAGCGCAGTGTAGGTCGGCGACAGGTCTCGTTTTTTAACACCGACACCTTTTTGCCAGAACACTTACAGAAATAATTACCATAGCAATTGTCACGGGCAGAAACAAAATACTTATTGTGGATTCCAGGGGTGCTGTGACAACTTCGCCCTTCCAGAGGCAGATCGGGGAGTGCATTTAAAAACACGTCGGTATAAGAGGCCCCCAAAAGGTGTGTTTCTGACTAAATTGCAACATCGATTTTTTGCATCATTTGTGAAAATGTCAGGAAATTAATATGTCTACAGGCACTTGCAAAATACAAGAAATAATTTAGTCATGTAATAGTTCTGAATAATATAATTTTAGAGCAAGTTTTCACTCTTAACCACTTACGCTGCAATTTTGAATATTTAATAAAATACGTGATTTATGTCTAGTTAAGAAGATTCCAGAGGATGTGTGGAATAATTAGGAAATCATCAGAAAAGAAAACTCTAAGAGACACTCAATTTCAATTTTACAAAACACTTGCTGACACAATATTAATCTACGGACGTGGAAATTAGACTCCTAAATATAATATAAAAAAATCTAACTGGTGTAATGAAGTTCATACGAAATATAGCAAATTATACTTTATTACATCATAAGACAAATGTGAATATACAAAAAGAACTAAACATTTTTAATCTTTCAAAAAGTGGCTCAAAACAAAACTGGAACACCCATATTATAAAAATGAACGATAACATACTCCCTAAACAACTAATGACGTAGTACTGGCTGGCTATAGAAGAGTTGGAAGCTCAATCTCAGGGTGGCCCAAGGACGTATACAATAAAGCCGTCGAAGGCTCAAGGCTTTCAGGTCTAATTATTGATGTGGAAGAAGAATTTACACTTAGGAAACATTTTACAACATATCAAGGAACTTCTTCTGGACTGTTTTCTGCAGCCAACCCCTCCAACATGACCGTTCCGCCGAATCGATTACTCAGGTTGGTTCCTCCCTTGTGAACAAGCCGCTTTACATTAACTAATGTGTTAAATTGATGTTTACACTAACCAACGTGTTAAAAAAACCACACCCGGTCACCCTAACGACGAGATTCAAACCGCCCTGGGCGAAGATCCTGTCTAGATGCCGCTCTACCTAAATCCCTCGGTTCCACACGTCTTGCCTCCTTACGTAGAGTTCGCGAGAGTTATTTGTGTACTCGGGTGACCAGACAAGCACTCGCATTTTGACGGTCGTCGACTGCACAAATTCCTCAGTTCTCTCCGATTGGTTGAGTGCTTGTTTAGTGATCTCAGGCGCTCACCTGCTAATTTCATTAGTATCGTGCGAATAGTGCATGCTTTTCTCGAGAGAGTGGTGGCGGTGATCTTCCCCTGCTGAATGGCCCAAACAGATATCTCCCTGCAGCGTGGCATGACTCCAGCCGGGACAAGCTCTATGCTCGCATGTGTAGTAGAGTAGTGCATGCAAATGTGTGTGGGTAATGCTAGGACCAGGAAGAGAAAGGCAACATCGCGCGCGGTCCGTGACCCGTTTGTTAAGATACTGCTCCGGCATTCGCCTGATGTTGATCGGAGAAACTACGGGAAACTACCTATCAGAACAGCTGGCCACTAGAATGCTCCTCCATACAACTTCTGAATGAGGCATAGCTCTCTAGTTAGTGCCGAAAATGCTTCCCCCGCCGTCGCGACTCAAACCCTTGGCTCTCCTAGTCGTAGGCCCATCTGCGACCTCAGTTGGTGGCCTGAGCCACACGAGGCGGTTCTATCCGAGGGGACAAGTGCCTGCCGCTCATATCGGCTACTACCTGCTAGTCTGCGGTGCACCACGTGGCCCACACGTCTCTCTCGGGCTGTCTCTTAAGCCATGATTCTGGGCTGGCCTCCTAATCCTGACTCACGTTCCTATTTCCGGTGAGAGTTTGTAAAATGCAACCCCCAATTCATCTAGGCATTACGGGCAGTGGACAGTCGGGTTGAGGATTGTCTGAACAGGAAACGGAGGAGAAGAATTGGGGCAAACAATTTTCAATTTGTTCATTATTTGTGAAATATTTATGGAGGCCGACTCATCACGGCACGACATCAAGGGGACGTTCGTTTATCAATCATATATATTTGAATATTTTGCGCAAAATCTATGAACATTTTCATCACATCAAATCTTGTTTTGTTCATGAAATAAAAATTTAAACTAGATTTTTATCGTAAAATTTTCATGTAATTTTCTTTGCTCGAAACAGAGACGCCGGGTAACTGTAAGATATTTCAAATTTATTTTTATTATGTCTTTGCAAAATGCAACAACTTTTTAACATTAAAATTCCTGCCGAAGGCGTCATGCTAAGATAATACACGTAAATACAGTAAATGAACGGTGATTCCACTCCAGGTATGTCCACTGCTTCCGAAATCCGTAAAATGTAGAAGAGACGAGTAGAACGGAGCTGTACGATCTAATATGCTGCAGGGTAATGAGCAGTTTCTAATTGCGCCGCGTCGTTGGCTGAGAGGCCGACGTTTCGCCTGTCATATCGCAGGCTTCTTCAGGGTAGCGTCACCCGGACAGGCAAGAAGTCATGAAGTGGAGCCGCGGGAGCCTACGTGTACATACGAGCAGTTTGTGGTCACTGTGCTTGAACGAAGGGGGCAGTTAATATTGACTGGTGGGATGTGCGGCCTCCCGGTTGCAGATTGGGGCAGTGGTTTCCGCTGGAAGAGTTGGCTTCCGCCCCCCCTCCCCTCAACGGGAACTCTGCAATAGGGCTTCTTTTCATTTTAAGGCAGAATATAGTTTCTAAATTAAATCTGCGCTTTCACTGTATTCATGACACCCAAAACAATTACAATTACTTATTATTGTACGCCATTATTATTACCTTCAAATTGCAGCCAACATTAAGAGGAAGGAGTGCGCAATGGGCGCTGGGAAATGTGGAATGGCCTGGAACGGGGAGGATCGGGCATTGAGGGCGTGTGGTCTGGGCTGGGCTGCGGCGAGCGGGGTTGGTGGGGCATGGCGGCAGGTGCGTGGGTATGGTTGATTTTTTGAATAATGATTGCGGGATCGTCAACCCATAAGGATATTGCTCCCGTAAGTGTAATGCACGTTCTCCTCTCTGAAGGTGGCAATGATCTTCCCCCGCTGGATGGGGAGAATTGGCGCCGACCTACCGTCGGCTAGCGGGACTCTCCCAATCCCAGAATGTCCTCCTGCTCCCCTTTCCCCCTGCCCGTGGCCCGTTTGTTAGGGAAGTGCTCGGATAACGTAAAGGACGCTTCAAACAGGCCTGCCCAACATTTTGCACTTTGACTGACCTCGGTGTCTGCGCGCGAGCAACTTAAGCGAATGCCCTGTCGCTTGGATGAGTGGGGATGAGACTCATTCTAGAAGCCTGTCAGAATGCACAATTCAAATGTAGCGCGTGAATTGAAAGGGCAATTGCGAAAATACTTCGAACTTTTCCATACAATTCAAATATCATTGCCTTTTATTTTGGAAATGTTTGTTGTCGATGTTCGACAATGTGAACTTAAAACGAATTAGATATACATATTTGATTTGGATACCAGTATTATAATTGCTTGTAGGACTGATAATGTAATTTGTTTTGCTGTGATGTAATCGCAAATTTATCGTGCTACTAATACAAAATTGTAGTATTCAACCTTTTTGTTTGATAATGACAGTAATACATTATATTTGTACTTAACTATGTTTAATTGATTAAGAAGGTTTTATTAAAGCTAAAAAATCGTATTCTTAAAAAATCATGATTACTTTCTGCTCTAATTTCCGATAAGACTACATTACATACTTCTATTTTGAAATCAACGAACACTATTTATTGATAATAGTTTAAGGCATCGTATAAAAACCATTAAGCCCTTTGCGTTCTTTTTAACAAGACTCATATTAATGTCATGATTGACCATAAAATATCGAAAAAGGTTTCTGCTCATTGGTATCTCTTACTCAGTTTCTTAATGAGGAAAAATGATCACAAATATGTGTGCTGTCAAACATTACCCTTCTTGGGATTGTCTATATTTCATTTATCGATGTGAGTGACTGCTCTCAATTTCCTCTGTTTTTGTATCATTTAGAGATTGTAATATTCGGGGCGAATATCAATTAATAAATTGTAAATTTTTGTTAATGAAAATTACACAATTAATTTTCAAAAGTGGCTACTGCTTTTGAAAAATTGTAAAGTAAAAATTAAATAAAAATATGTCGATACATAGCACTTCACGAAAGAACATAGACAGTGAAATACGGCACTTGTAGCTAGAAATACGGCAGATTGCCCATTTAATTAAGTAGGAAAATCATTTCACAGCATGGATCATTGCATTAGACACCCAGGCATTCAGTCCACACGCCTCGTCAACCCCTCTCCCCAAAGCAGCCTGCTCCCCACTCCTTGCACTTTCGTTGTGGACGGCTGGCTTGAAAGTGCAAAATGCCCACGGGAGCAGGCGTTGTGCAGGTCTGGCTTAAAATAATTTTGCAGGTCTAACTTTCGTTTACATCTTTGAATTTTCAAAAATCGCAAAAGTTCAACACTTTTTTAGCGCCTTCCAACGTCTACAACATTAAAGATTGACATTTCGCCCTCAATTCAATACATTATTCAAAAACAGATCTTGAAATAAGATCATTTAGTTTTTCCAATATCGCATTGGTATTTTTTCGAAGCACTAAACCTACTCAACACATCTTTTTTATGACATGTAATATTCGATATGTTAAACATTTCATAATATTAGTTATTAGAGAGTTTTGATTCTCTGGAGCAACATTAAAAACATATATAATTTATTCCATTTTTTATTGGGAAAGGGAACTTATTTAAAAATGGAGGGCAGTTCGTGAAAATGCAGCATTATCCTGCAAAGAGAGAACGGTTCGCAACACTTTTAAATATGGGGTTTAAAAGACAAATTCATCTCAGGAAAGTAGTTAATCTGAAAAACCTCCTAGACGTAAATCTTCTGCATATGACATGTACGATGAAAAATTCTTGTATAATAAAGATCACAAAACGCTTTCGTCTCTGAAGAAAATGAAAAATAACGCCGTGTCTACGTGTAGGCGTGGGTATGTGTGTACACATCGTGTTGCCGCAGGACCCACAAGATCAAACGTCAAATATTACATTTGGTGAGCGTCCCTCGTCAGTTGGCTTCTTCAAAGCGACATCTTCCACGTTTGGCTTTGACCTTGGGGGAAGGATCCACGAGCAAGCGCTCGCCCTGCACATCCCCGGCGACTCGGGGAGGCCCGCTCCGCATCGCCACCAACTCCCGGGATAAAACATGCACTACACTTACTGGAATAATAACCTTGTGAGTTGATGTGCTCGGAGTCACTAATCGATCAATCGAAATACGTGAAACTCAATGTTTCAGGAAGGAAAAGTATTCACTTTTAGTCGTATAGTTCACGATGGGATTCTTCGCTTATCAATACGTTTAACGGAGGAGAAATGCAATTTTTGAACACAGTATTGGGCAGAATGACAAAGAAGTGTTTTACGAATATATTTATTGTAAATATAGGAAGCAAACGTATATGGAGAAACGTTATATTAGAAATAAGGTCTTCAATTTGGCCTTTTGGAAGAAGAGGTTTCAGTGCGAATGAATAAAAAGCAGGTGCAGTGATCAGAGTGGCACATTAACAGAATGACATGTATGTCATGTGGCACGACGAATATCAATATTTTCCCAAGATTTTACAATTAGGCAAGTAGGTGTCAAAGTTTACCGGACAATTGCCTCACTTTTATTGGGAAAATACGCAAAAGACAGAATAAACCGATGAATAAGGTAAGAATTTATCAGTTTATTTTTGGATATATCAGTGGGTACATTTTGCGACAATTTATGGTAATTTAACAGTTATTTATTGTTATAACATTCTTGAAATTCCGGTTAACCAAGAGTATGTGCTAATCCAAATGACACTAACCCAAGGTCTGTGCTAACCTCATACGAAAAAGTCACTTAGATATCTTGAGGGCTGGGGCACTAGTCATGGCAACTATCGTTTTGTGAAAATACGAGCATTACTGGTTACTGGTTCCATGTTACTGGTTCCATGTTCGAAAGCATTTTAGCGTACACGAGTTCACAAATCCCAGAAGCATCACAAACTTTTTCTAAAGGCCCAATGAGGCTGATGCTGGACCACCGCTCGTGTCACATCGGTCGCAGGTCGTGACGAGCGTTGCTGAGCACTGGTTGCTGCGCAGACACTCTCCTGGCCATCCCGCGACTGGCGGAGTAGAAGGGGATCGTTCCTGAGAGCTTCTACGTCCTCGCGCGCTTCCCCCTCGGCGCAGGAGCTGCTCCAAACAGGCTGCCTTCATCTCGCGCGGCGGCAGTCAGACATCGGATTTCACATTGATGTTTGTGCTAATTGTGAACACACAGTAGCTCAGCATTTCTTTCACGCGGCAAATAACATTTTCCGATCCAATAACATTTCTTGAAATAAAGTTGCGATGACTTCTGCCCAACCCTCCTGTATTGAAAAATACATTGAAAATGGACACTCAGAAATGAATAAATTAGTAGCTGCAGTAGTAGTCAGCCGACGTGTGTATTGCGAGAGGCCCTGATGGTTTCTACAAATATGTGGAGTTTCTGGAATACCATTATCATCGAATTCGCTCGTCAAACGTTGTATTTTCATTCATTGCCACTCTGGGTTAGTAGATTCTCAGTGACAGCAAAAATCGTGTTTAATAATTTATATTATATTCTGTATTTTTTTATTTTGACTATTGAATGGGCTTCGGATTATCCGAGTTTTTGTTTTTGATATTCGTGGTACTCTAGATTCCAGTTTTCTCGAGCATGCTGTATTTGATATTTCATCTCTCAATTTCGTGTTTATATAAAATAGAAAATAGTTTTCGTGGAATAATCAATAAATTAATTTCTTTTTCATAAATTAGCTACATTTTTCATAAATAACAGAAGTGTATTTATAAAGATATTATCTACTGCAAATGGCCCGCGTTTTAGCAAGCAAAAGTCCTGAAGATTTTCACTCTTAGCCTGTACGAGTGTTGCACGAAATGTATGCTCACGCTCTTGCGGACAATGCACGAGACCGCACGTGCAAGAACGCGATTTCAGGGGTTTCGACCTTCAGCGCAGCAGGCAGTGCAGCAGGCGCAGAGAATGGCCAACACGAGAGAACGACGCGAATGGAAACGAAGCTCACTGCTTGACGATGGAATTTCCAACTGCGGGGGAGGGCAGAAAATTCACGAGTGTGGCAGTTTTTTATGTGTCAACAAGAAGACTACGAATCTAATGACATTAGGAGTTGACGCCCCCGAAATCACTAATCAATCACTTGCAAAACGCATCGCAAAATGTCCAAAGGGGCACGGCAGCACGGCGGCCACGTGGCGGGAGTCGCCGCGTGAACACGGCATCGCTTGTCACGTGGGTGGAAGGTATATACGCCAGAGTGCGAGGCGCGGGGGTGTTTTTGGCTCTGTGAAAACCTCGTGCGAACGCACAATACTTGCGCCCATGGCGGTGGCGGCTCATGTGTTGGGAAGCCGTTGTGGAGCAGTTGTTCCACGTGTGACTGCGGTCACAGAGTGTTACGCCGATTTCAATCGCATAAAGATCGATCCTGCGATCTGGTGCGATCTGCGGTCTATTAGAGTTGTAAATAACTGTTTAAACTATTTATTCGTAAACGCTTATTTATTAATAAATATTGTAAAAATGTGTTGATTTTGTTGATGTTGTGTTCCCACGTCGTCACACAATCAAACCACGGATCAATGGACCAATGAACTCTCTATCTTCTATAATACACTTACGGGCATTTGTGACCAATATTTCTTACCAACAGCTAAATCAAAAGCCTCCATTCATGCATTTCGTTCTCACTTCTGTCTTTTTAGTCTTCACCAGACATATATAATACTACTCCATGATGTTTTCCACTTGTTTTATGAGCATCGTCCACATGCCGCTTCAGTGCACATTCTTCGCCGTACGCGTATTCAAAGGAACGCTCCTGTAAGCTGATCGGCAGCTGGAAATGATCCCCCACGACGCAAGATACGAGCGGCAGCTGTGACGCAGTGCACTGGCCGCAGACAAAACTGTTCAAAAGACTCTACGCTCAGCTGAGTGTTGAGGGGGTGCATATTTTCCATGGAATCGTCTGTAAACTGATACATTGTCGGCAGAGTATTTCTAAACCCTTCGGCAAAACGACTCTCTTCTGAACGATGTAGAAAATTTCTTAACCTTCCATTACGGTTCACTGCAATCTCTTATTAAAAAAATTGCTACCTGTTAAATTGCATTACATGTTTTCAGGGAGATGACTATAAAAAATACATATCGTGGAGGCAAGATGAAAGAATTTAACTAACAAGTAAATAAGTACCAATAATTTAATAAATCTGATAACACTAGTAATTTAGTAAGTGAAACTTTTTGCTATTGTTCACAGTGCAGAAGATTTCTTAACGTTCCTACATTCCTCTTACTTAAGATACACTTATTTTAACTGTAGAATTACAATTAAGACGAGCTGCACTTGAACACAAAATCAACAGTTCATCTAATTTTATACACTAGTTTTGCTTTTTGCTGTGCACAAATAAAGTAAACGTTTACCCGTTTATGTGACTCAAGGTGTCAATATTGATGTTCTAGTGTTTGAGCCCCGACGGTGGCAAAATGTTTCCAACACTAACTCGGTCGAATTCTGCTGCTTCCTGGAGGAGCACTCTGGCGGCATTTTGTTACATTACACGGCCGTCATTACACACACGTATACGTCGTCCACTACACGACCACACTTTTCGGGCTCTTAGAGTTTGTCCTCGCTGGTGGGGCGAGCCGACGTGTACGTTGGCACCTGAACTCGCCATCTAGCGAGGAAGCCTCCTCCCGAGATCAAAAGAACAAGGAACTACACTTACGTGATTCATGATCTTAGCAATGGAAACACTAATCAATCAATTCCCCCTCCCCCCCCCCAAATAGTTAAATTTAATTGTAGGCAAGAGATAGGGAAGAGTTTATATCGCCTCTCTCCGCTTTCTGCGGCTTTCCTTTCTGTCCACTTTCATTTCCACACGCTTTTCGGCAAATTATTCTATTCAAACCGGCATAGATGCTGGATTATTCTTCATTTGCGTTTTTTGTTTCATAAATCTTGTTTGTCCATACTACATCTTAGTTCCTTTTAACATCACATTCAGTGTAGCTTTGGTGTTCTATCAGTCCCACTTATCTTTGATATTTGCATGTTAATCATTTGTGTTTGCTTTCAAACTCGAAATTTTATGCAATAGAGAGCAACTTTCGTAATTCTATTATTTTCTAAAATTGTAGCTGCGTTTTTATTCGGGTCTTTTCCCACAACACATTGACTTCTGTCGCCATAGTTTCACCTACAAATTTGTGCCTTATACATACGACTCTTCATATCGTAAATAAGTTTATTTAAAATGTTTAATAAATTGTTAATACATTTTTATGCATTTACATAAGTTATTTCATTCTAAAATGTGACGGGTCTTCTAAATATTATGACCGAATGAACTATGAATCGCAGCAAAGCCAAAAAATGGAAAGTAGGAGTATGATGGTTGTATTAACCTAGAACATATTTATGACTTACGTACATGGAACTTTAACGTCTACACAAGCGAAAAAACAGAAACCAAAGGTCTGAACAAAATTATGGAGGGCGAGGGAAATAAGGACCTGGCAAAAATCGAAGGTCTGACGAGACATAAATGAAGTCTGCGAGAGCAAGTGACCCATTCATTCAAAATTTTGTGAATTTCGTGATTTAATAAGGAGCACAGGTCTGTTAAAGGGAACAAAAAGCCTTACAATTACAAACTCGGGAACCACAATTTGAGTTTTTGCTTCTCTTCACACACTTAATGAAAGAAGAAGGAAAGCGTGTGCCGGAGGTCACTTCCATCTGAGAGAAACCGCGAAGCGGTTGTTGTCCCACTTGACATTGGCTCATGGCCTTCTCCTTGAATTTGTTTTCCACTCTCCTACTGAACATTCTTTCACCATTATCATCCAAGGCTGCAACAGACATATCGACTGTAAATCACCGTTCGGTACTCGGTGCACGAACTTGAGAAAACTGCGTTAGCATTGTTCAATGACTTCAATAGGGTTAATTGGGCTTCATTCATTGTAAAAGCTTCCTACAACTGTAACAGAGAACCCGATTGAAACGTGTTGTAGTAGGATGAGGTAATCACGAAATGGAAGCAAATGACTTGCTGAGAAGGAAATCCTTTCTACATGGCATCGCTCTACCCTCAAAGGGTGTGTCCGCGATCTGACGCGACTCCCAGTGAGTGTGTGTGGTGGTGTGGGGGGGGAGCCGTTGGAAACTGCGTCCGTTATCCGCGTGAGCCTGCGGGAGCGCTTCCGCCCCGTGATCTTCCACTTCGTAATCTGCGCGGGCTTCGCGGGCTGCCCCGCCCCGCCCCCACCCCCCCCCGCCTGGCCCTGTTGCTACCGCCGCCACAGCTCCTGCCTGCCGGCCGCCGGCCGGCCGACAAGCGCTTGCGAATCGGGCTCGCTTCAGTTCATTGATTGGTGATTCCGGGGCGCGTCAACTGCTAAGGCCGTTAGTCCCGTAAGTGTAGTGTATCTTCCCCCGGTGGATGGCGAGATCCGGCGCCGACCTACCTTGGCTTGTGGGGTTCTCCCCGACGAGGCGTCTCAGCCGGGACAAGCTTTAAGCTCCCCACTGCTCTTCCAAAACGTGCAATAGTGTAGTGGGTGTGAGTTTAAGTGAGGGGTGATAATAGGTCAAGTAAGAGGAAAGAAATATCGCGTGCCGCCAGTGGTCCGTTTGTTAGGGTACTGCTCGGATAACGTAAAGGACGCTTCAAACACGCTTCGGTATTCGCTTGCTGTTGACCGGAGAAAACACGGAAAATTACCAATCAGAGCAGCTGACAGTTAGAATTCCCCTCCAGGTAGCGGCTGAATTCGACCTAGCGCTCATTTAATGTCGAACGCCCTGTCACCGTCGGGCTTGGACCCGAGGACTTCCCGGTCAGAAGCACTACAGACTTCCCTGAGCCACCTCTCCCGGTGGCGCACTGCAACACGGTGGCTTGTGTGGCATGCGCAATGGACCGTGCATTTTTCGTAAAAAGGGGAAAGTCAATTGTGCAATTGACTTTTCAATTCAGTGTTTTCAAATGAAACACACAAAAACGTTTATTAAATGCGACGTCTTTCGATGGCGATAGGAGAGAGAACAATCGCCCGGGTTGCCCGTTCACCCGGGATTCCGCCAGCCCACGCGGTGTTACACGCGCACGAGATGCTCTGTGCACGTCCGACCGCGTTGATGTTGAAACAGACGTCTCTAGATAGCAACTCAGAGAGAAAACGTTCATCCCATGAGCTGTAGAACTCCATTAAAAAATGAATATTCATCTGGCTGCAAAATCTGTGCGAGATGTGGATGATTAGTACATTAGAGGAGGAATGGCTAACAGTTGCTTCTCATAGTGATTTAGTTGTAATCGCATAAATGCAAGCCTTTTCTCGATCGAAGTAAATCTCCACATAGCTATCAAGTACATTTTTCTCCAATATAGAAGTAAATATTTTATTTGATAATTGCACCCGGAAGAAGGAAATTCGTGGGGAGGACATTCCACTCCTCCCTCCGCTAGAAACACGCTGCAACGATACAAACACCTCGCGTAATTTTTTGTTGTCGACAACTATAGGCTCTAAGATATCTTAGATAAAAATAAATGAATGTTTAAAAAACATTTTAAAAATATTTATTTATATACCTTATTCTCAAAAAATCATCTTTCTTGATTACAAGACGCAGATACTTCAGTCTTAAATCCACTTCACATGAACATAAGCGCCAACTATATTATATGTACACTTCTCATTGATCTGATAACAAATTATCATCCGATCTTTAGAGGGCTATCAATGTTGTGACGATTATGTTAGAAGAACTGCCCGTATAGCCCGACGTCCGCCAAACTTGCTTAATCAAGGTCCTGGAGTACTTAATTTCAAAAGCCAAATTATATTTTTATACTTGTCTATGAAATATTCCTGCAAAAATTAGGTGACTGACACTTCATTGTCATGTGATGACGCTAGACCTGTATCCTGAGCAACAATGAATCAGAATCTTCGATGTTACTGATATTGACGCAGAGTCCTTCAATGTCTGGCTGGTACTTTAGCATTCCATCATTTTACCTCTGATAAGGGCGTTCCATGTGTTTCAGAGTTTCAAAATAAAGGCTGCATCATTGGAGCATTATTTATTTTATTTTTAAATGTGATTATCCATTTACAACGCATATGAACAGTTATGTTGGCCACATCTCTCTTCCAGTTAGCTCTGAACATTTTCGGGGTATTTTAGTGGCTCTAAAGGCTCACCTTACTGGTCACTCAGTTTTCTGCTCAGACTCTGCTACGATTTTCACCGTCAAACTAAAAGATCTGAAATCACAAAGATTAGTAAAATGGGAGGACATTTTGTGGTCTACAAACATAAAATACTACTAAAAATATCGAACATATCTCTCTAGTGGAGGGAGCTCTTCTTCAATTCCTTTTTACTTAGATAACTAAATCATGGTTATTAATCGTGCGTTTTCGTGAACTATTTCATGTTTTAAGCTTCGTCACTTTTACAACATGTGTTCGTTAATTCTGATTTTACTCATTCCTTAGTATCCTCATCTTATTCTCGTGCTCATACTGCAACATTCCGAGACTCAGAAGGAATCACTAACTATTTTGATGAATTTTGGATAATATGTTGTGAGGAAAACGTGCCATCTTTCGCAGACAAACGTTTCAAAGGGGGTGAAATAGTGAACTTCGTTTTGATGAGTTGGTAGTCCAAACCAAATAGTACCACGTGCGATACTGGAAATGTATTGATAGCTCTCTGCCGTCTCAATTTGAAAGAACTTCCGTGAAGAGAACGATGTGCAGCTATCAGTTCATGAAACATTAAAAATGACGTATTTGCTTGTCAATGGTGTTTATTATCTAGATGCACGCTGTGCATGTACTGTTCTCTCATAACCGGGCCCCAGATATCTGTTCTCAAGTTGTTGATTCAAACCGCATAAAGCAGGGCGTTTTCACCGTATGGAACATCCACTTTACGTTTTGTTAAGAAATGAAATTCTTTGGTCAATATTGGAAGATTTTGGACCATGAGTTGGTCTCGTGGAAGAAATTCCCCGGGCGCTCCCTTTTGCTGAAACAGGCCTCAATTACAGCGGGCGCTGAAGCGAGCGCACGGAAATGTCGATAACCCCGCGACTGATGGAGGAGAAATGCAGCACGGACGCGTGACCCTCTGAATCAAGAACACTTGGCGACGCTCCATCTTCAGAAAAACACGCGTGACGCGGTGCTCTCGGGTGAGAGGGCTGCAACGGAAACTGGGGACTCCTGCTTGTTAATTGTAATATTCCGCAGAGCCCTGCGGTTCAGTGTGCAAACAGCAAGGTGACTACCGTGACAAAATCAAACAGGTGAACGTCAGTAGGCATCCAGAAAGGTGTTTTCCAGTAATTATCAAGTGTTAGTATGTATTTATATGAAGGATACGAGAAAAAATGTTGGAGAAAGTTTTTTTCAGTATTGTGTGTCTTGAAAATATATGTATATTACAATTTCTTATATAATCGTATACACCACAAAAGCAAAAGTCATTATTATAATCACTATTCATAAACCCTGTGTTAAAATAACAATTGTAGGACCTGAATCATGCTCTTCCTGTAGTAATACCTTCTCTTGTTCGTGAAAGGGGCAACTTTTCCCTCAAACTTCTCCAATACGCGCTACTCGATCCACCCGTCACAGCGATATAAGGATTCTGGCCCCTGCCTCAAATACTCCAATACTTATTCTCATTTTGTTCCTCTCTCTGTTACTGGATCTCTGTTCTGCCTGCTCTTTATTTTCTCGCGTAATACAACTAGTATAGAGAAGGTTGTATAATGCTAATTCAAAAAACGGCGATTTCTCGGCAGAAAAAAGATCCGTTAAAGACAAAAGAGGATAATTATTGCTCCCGTATGTTGTATTTTACTTTCCCTAACACTTTGTGTAGTCAGAATACATGATTTGTTTGTTTTTGATACGTGAATTTGAATTGGTGTGCGGCAGAATGTCTGTCCGTGCGTCCGTCCATCTGTGTCTGCGTCTGTGGACGACGCTAGTATAATAGGATTTTCACCAAAATTGATATTTCGTAGTCGATCTGACTGAGGTTACGAACACATGATGCTTGACAAAAAGGCTTAGGTAGCAGTTAGGTTGAAATATCTAAATTTTCCAAAATTGGATAAGTTCAAAATTTTTCGGGATCATCCTACAACTAGAATATTAAAGTCAAAGGTTTTCCTTCTAAATTAAATCTGTTCTTCAAAATTATGTCTTAAAATGAGAACACGTATTTTTTTTTCAAAATATGAATAGTTTCCGCGTAATTTTGAGTAAATGATGAGCCGTATTAAAAAATTGAAAAAACAGATTTTTTGAAAAACTGCTCGAATTTTTTCTTTAGCCGTGTTTTAGTGCGGATTCATGTGATGAATAACATGACAAATATTTTTAAAAAAACGTAATTTTAATGTATTATTTATATTTCCCAAAAATTAAACAAATTAATTTTCTTTATATATCTCACTTCTTTAATATTTACATTTCGGGCGTTTTTTATCTTTTGTTGTATTAGTGAGTATAAGTGCTTTAAATGCTGACTTATGAAATTTCTCGAAAGCTCAAAACTTTACAGCGACAATGGGCCCTGAATTGCACCTTTTGAGAAATGCTGAAACATTTTCTCAAACACGGCTAAATATTTTTTCTTCAAGCTTTTTGTAAGAATTGTGCAAAATTCACTGAATTACATGACAAATCCGCCATTTTGATGTATTCTAAAAAACTACGTGAATACTTTTTTAAAATATTCTGTAGTTAATATTTACATTATGGACTTTTTCTATAAACTATTGAACGTGTAAATGCAGGTGCTTCAAATAATTTGTTATGAAGTTTCTCAAAAACTCGAAACTTATCTGGGAAAATGAGCTCAATCTAGGAATTTTCAGAAACGCTGAAACGACATTTTCTCAAGAGCGGCGCGAATTTTTGAATGAAAATTTACCTACTGGAATATGTTTTTTTTCTTCTGAAATATGTTTAAAGACATTTCAATTTTACTATTGCGGACGAACAAATTAAAAAAAAAATGTGAAAAAATGTCATGTTTTGCGCCGATAGGTAGCTGCTGTGACAAGCGCAGGGGCAATACCGAAAATGTGGCCTACACTAAAGAGATTAGAAAACTAACAACAGTGAGAAAGTTTGCGCCACTTCTAGCACCACCATTGTTTTGTTTTTTAATTTTTTTATGTTTTCTCTTCTAGTTGTCTCCGTACCTCTAAACCATTCTTTTTTTCCTTTTCCTTGACTAATATGTTAATTTTCTCTTGGCCAACCCCTTCCATTTTCACATCAATCTTAATTCTTGTGCGCTTTCAGTTTTATGATATTTTTAAGAGGATTGTCCTTCCTCTCACAGTTTACGTTTTCTTTCGTCTCCTCACCAACATTTACTCGTTCCCTCCATGTTTCCTGATCTACTTTCTTTGAGATATTTTGGCAAGAAATGGCAATCTTTCTTCTGGATTTGCTTTCATCTATGCCGATCATTTATAGATTTTCCTTCAATATTTTGAATTTGATAGTCTTTCTCTTTATTCAAGCCTTTAATAATGTCTCATCCTTTCTTCATTTCCACTCAATTTACTCCAATCGAAATAAGGTACAAAAATTCCTTCATTTTGATATAGGTACTTTTCTTCTCGCCTTTTTCTGCTTTTTTTGCCAATATGTTTTGATCAATCTGCCTTCGTTCATTCTGTGTTCTTCTCAATGATTACCGCTCTGGTACCCACTTTATTTACAATTTCTTAAGTAATACTTCTATCCTCAATAAATAATTTAAGCCACTGGTATCTTCTACCATAAAAATGAAAGTGTTGAATTACTAAAACATGGAAAAATCAATAAAAGTTAAAGTATAACCCAACTACTTTCAGCGCACTAAATATCATCCCCTCGTATTGCATCGCTTCCGGGTGAGAGAGACATAAAAGTAATGTTTTTTTCGCCTTTCAGGATTCTCCGCACTAGGGTTTTTGTATCGATATGCGTGAAAAATTTACTATACAAAATTACACTTGACAATGCAGATCAAGATGTCTTCCCAGAGGCTCGTTAGCTGTTTCTTCAAGATGTGGCATGAGGAAGGGCGAGTATGACTGGACGAGACTGGGCGAGTCTGAGCGAGTCTGGACAAGGCTGAGTAAGGCTAGGCGAGGCTCAGGCTGGATGGGTAGGGCAGGGCGGGGTGGGGCGTGCACGGACTGAACATGCCGCCGCCTCCACCAAAGCAGGCATTGGTCCAAGGGAACTTCGAACTTCCGGAACCTACGAATATTAATCAGTATGAGGTCAGCTCTCGACCTTGCACTTCGTTCACAACAAAAAAACTCTCCGATACATTTCTGGAAATGTGATTCCTGTAGTGTAACGTGTTCTTTCGCAGAATACTTCATCTATCTGAGGGAATTATCTCTTTTAATAAACGTAAACAAGTGAAACACGACGTATTGTTTCTATGAATTAATTTTATGAGCAATAAAGATATTTTACATAAGCAGTGAGATATCTCCACTATTTTTCATCGTTTTGAAATTTACATAAAACGTTCACGTCTTGGTTCATTATGACTCATTAAAATTTATATTATTAACGAAAGTAATTCCGTTTAGATAATTTTCAAGTACAATTTTAAACACATATTTCTAACAATCATACGTTAATTAGCAAACGATAAATATGATGTGTGCAGACAATGTGCGTCCTTATCCTAAACGAAATATTAATTTGTGGTAAAATAGCAGTGTTTCGTTTTCCTCCTTTAGCTGGAGAGCCGTCCTCCATCTCCCGTAGGAAATTCCCTACGACCTTGATGCTGATTCAGGAACAAAGAACATAATCAGAGGTGTATCATTGAGAGTAAAGGGTATTGCGTCGCACGAACTTTTCCTAGCGTAGAGATTTGTTATCTTTCTCTGGCACGTGGCTTCTGCTGTCTCTGTCTCGTAAACATAGACGGCGTCTTCTACTGACTGTAAGCAGTAGATAAGGAATATTTTTTAGGATCTTCTTAGAGTAATCCGGTCTGGAACTGATGATCCGTGTGATTCAAGGGCTGAAGGTCGTTGTCTGAACTCAGTAGATTCGATTGGTTACTGGCACACTGTCAAAGTAATGATTAGGTTTGCTTTTTATAGCACTAAGTTCCTAAGTTCACACTTGTTAGTCTGAGTTACGTTTTCATTTTGACGCTGTTTTCGTTGGTATTACGAAAACAGATGTAATTCATACTGACGAAGAGGAGAAGAGAAACGTCCCTTGCTACTTTGGAGAGAACGAATTCCCGGTCCGATCGCGGACAGATGTGCGCGACCACGCCGTTGTCCGAGGATGCGAATGGTCAGCGCAGAGCAGCCAGCCGAAGCTTCGAAATTTGTTTGACTGGAAACATTCCACTACTAGATAAATTAAGGCTTTACTTCTCAATTTTTCTTGTAAGATTGCTGTCTTATAATGTCTAAAGGAAAAGTTATTTTTCTTTTTCCAGAACCGCTGTCGACAAGCGAGTACCATGTCGAAGGTAACGATTCCTTGTTTGCATTTACAATATTAGTGTAGTAAGCAAGATTCCAAGTTCTTAAGACAAAAATTAAGTACATGTCACATCAACGTGATACTCGTATATGGAACCTTGACCGCGCAGGCTGATTTGATAGTTTTTAATGATATCTTCTCATGAACATGTACATGCACACTGCGATTTTCCTTCCCTGCTGTTGCTTTGCTTCGTCCGATGAGATAATAAATATACATGAAATTTGTACGACGAGTTGTTTCAGGCAATACTCTGAATGTTCCTACGTGTGCACTAATCATTTTAAGTCTTTAGATACGTATCTGAATCACATCTATATAATAATAATAATAATAATAATAATAATGTTATCGAAAATGATTAATGCCAACTTTAGTGGGGCAGAACTAGGACAGACAAGACATACCCTCACAACCAGCCTGGTTTTGTTCTCGAGGACAAGACGAAAAGGCAAACCCACCTGATCGACATAGCAATACCAAACACGAAAAACCTTCCAGAGAAGTATGTTGAGAAGATCACAAAATATACTCTGTTGGTTGAAAGTATCAAGAGAGAGTGGCATGTAGCCCATACGAGAATCATCCCCATTGTCATCTCCATCACCGCAGTAATTCCGAAGACACTGTTTAAAAGTTTAAAAGATCTGAATATTAATGTGAATATTTACAAGACTATGCAGAAGGTTGCGGTTATCTCAACTACTTGAAAAGCTCGAAAGTTGATGTGGCTAGGATAGATGTGAATTCTTGAGAAAAAAAACCTAAATAAAACGTTTTGGTCATATATAACCTATGAATTTCTTCTTATGATAAAATAAAATTAAGGTTATTATTATTATTAATAATAATAATAATAATTTTTTATGTAAATGTCATTACAGGGTTGGATTAGTCCGACTTTTGCCAGCTAGGAAGGCTGGCGCGCTATCCATGAGCCACCGTCATCCATCACAGACGATCTTAGTTGCTCCTACTTGCTCGTCATGGATGACGTCAAGTAGCAGGGAAAACTTGAAACGGATCTAAGTTGCTGGTAAATGCAGTTGCAAGTGGTGAAATCAGTGAATGGAGCTCGGCGTAGGCACGTGCGCCACTGTCAGTGACCGCCCAAGTAGAATCACCAACACTTCAAACAGCCGACTCCAGACGACGTCTGTGAGACGCATGTGAGGCTCTCGAAAGACTAAGGGACTGCCATCAGCAAGTCCCGAGGAAGACCTCCGCGTCGTCGGGATACAAATGGCGAGTGCGAAAACTTCTCAGACCCAAGCTCTATGGGGCCGGCGATTAGTTGGTTGGTTGTTAGTGAATCCTGGCGCGTAAATTGCTATGAGTAAAGTCATTCGTCCCGTAAGTGTTGTGTATCTTTTTCCTCGGGAGGTGGCTGTGATCTTTTCCCTCTGGGTGGTGAGATCCGGCGCCGATCTTCCTTCTGCTAGCGGATTTTTCCCTCAACCAGGTATCTCCCACCAGCGGGGCACCACCCTCAGGCGGGACAATCTCCCGGCATGTGTGCTAGTGTAGATCATGTAAGCGTGTGTGTAAGTAAGGGGTGAGGATAGGAGAAGGAAAGGGAGGGAAAGATCGCGCGCGATCCGTGACCTTGTTGGGGAACTACTCCGGCATTCGCTTGGTGTTGATCGGAGAAACCACAAAAACTCAAACGGCTGCGAGAATTCTCTTCCTGACAGACATTGAATTCGACCTAGCTGATAGGCTAGTGTCGAAAATCCTGTCATCGTCAGGACTCGAACCAAGGACTTCCCGTTCTTCGGCACTTTAGCGACACCAGTTGATGCTCTGAGCCACCTCTGTCGGTCCGGCGATCAGATGCATTGCTAGAGTATTAGAACGGACGCAAGCTGAGGAACGCAGCGATATTGACGTACAATGCCTCCGGTAGTTCTGGAGATCGTGGATTTCCCCAGATAAGAGACGCTTGTAACGGAAAAGCAGGCACATCGAAACTTTAAGGGAGGCGCTGCTCTTTGAGGCATGTAAGGAGGATATCCTCAGCTCCTTTAATAGAGAGAGGAAACAGGAACGACGGATTTGACAAAGTGGCTCTATGTGACATAAAATGGGAAGTTAATGACTTTTTCTCTTGGAGTTGACTGGAAAGGTTTCTATAAAAAAAGATCGAAGGTTTGGTTCCCCAGAGAACTAGAGAAGACTCGCGGGTGGCAAATCGAAGATAGGAACAGAAAGAAACAGCCTGTGCTGCCTAAACAGTGCCTGTAGTGAGATTTCAAGCACTCTCTCTGAAATCGTACGTATATTTTGGCTGACTTGCAAGTAACTGTTAGCGGACCACAAGCCGAACAAGGTGCTTGGAAACACCCGTACAAAAATACTCTTGGACTTAAAGATGCAGTCAGACCGTCGGTTGCATCATAAATTAATACCATGGTTAAAGAGAAAGAAGTGTTGATAATAGTTGTGGCTAATCTACTTGGAGAGGAGCAAAATAATATCGAAAACCTTATGAAATATTAAGTTATTCTGATAGAGCTGGAACTACTGGAAATAGAGCTGAAAACGATTCAACGGTTATTCAAGACGTAACTGAGTCTCAATTAGCTATATCCACAAGCCTTGTTAAACATCTTACTACCCTGGCCCTGACGCGCATCTAGCATACCAACTGCAAAGGGGCTCACTACTGGACATGGCCCACATCCTGCGTAGGTACTTCTTAGAATCCAACGTCTTTGGGAAGGACCCGAATTCAAAAAAGAACCTATCGGTAATCTGCAACAGCTCTTTGTTTAGCTGTCGACGACTCCACTCATTTTTTTTAATAAAACATATCTTTCCCTAAGATTTGTCGAGGACGCCAGACTATATCGAATCATTTTGCGATGGCTGCCTTCGACTATCAGGAAAAGTTAGAAGAAATATTGAACGGAAGAGAATCAACGAATAACGGTACAGAAGTGTTTTTAGTTCTGTATGAATTTATAATTTCATCAACCTTAAACACATCTGCCTATCCCAAAATGAGCAATGGCGATCCAAAATAAGGCAATGGATAAATACGAAAATATACTAAATGAAGACAAAACGAAACATGCTTTTATTATGATTTGTTGCGGCAGCACATGGGCTGTGTTTGGCGATAGGTTCAGAACCTCCTGGACATCCGTCATCGTCATTTACGAGCTAATGGGGGGCCTTCTCCCAGGGCGTGTTTTATGCAGCTGGCGGCGGGACTAACGAGGAGTCGTAATTACAGCGCGAATGCCGGATGAGCAGGTCAGCGTGGGGCGCGGCGGCGCTCCTCACGTGGCGGCGAGCGTGTCCCCTGAGGGCGCCCCTTCGACCCCTGAGGAGGCCTTGAGCAAGTCACCTTGAGCGCGGGCGCAGCTTTTGTGCGTCGGCAGAAGATCGACGGGTCTATCGACCGGGAGGTTTGGGCGCGAGGGCGAGAGTGGGGCGCTGAAGACAAGAGGTGCTAGAGCTGGGTGCGACATGTCCGCGTGAGCGGGGATTCGAGAGCAGGAGGCAAGGGCTTCCGAGTGCAAAGTGGGGCAGACGAGAGTGAGGGAGAGAAGAGCGGGGTAGATGTTATAGGTGGAAGAGAGAGTGGGGTAGAAGTGAGGGGGGGGAGAAAAGAGCGGCTACAGACGAGAGCTCGGGAGACGAGAACGGGGGAGAC
>BOPP01000136.1:560508-581010 GCA_017312745.1 Gryllus bimaculatus | reverse complement strand
GAGAGCGAGGGATACGAGAGCTAGTTTTAGACGAGAGCTGGTTAGACGAAGCTGGTTAGACGAGAGCTGTTAGACGAGAGCTGGTTACGAGAGCTGGTTAGACGGAGAGCTGTAGACGAGAGTGTTAGACGACAGCTGTTAGCGAGAGCTGTTAGACGAGAGCTGTTAGACGAGGAGCGAGTTAGACAGAGCGGGGTAGACGAGAGCGGGAGTAGACTGAGAGCGGGGTAAGCGAGAGCGGGAGTAGACGAGAGGCGGTGGTAGAGTGGCGAGAGGGGGTAGACGAGACGCGGGTAGAAATAGAGCGGGGAGAGCGGGGGTAGCGAGAGCGGTAGACGAGAGCGGGGTAGACGAAGCGGGGTAGACGAGAGCGGAGTCAGAGCGGGTAAGAGGCGGTAACGGAGGGTAGACGAAGAGCGGGGTAGACGGAGAGCGCGTAGACGAGAGCGGAGAGAGCGGGAGGAAGCGGGGTAGACGAGCGGAGGGTTAGGAGAGCGGTTAGACGAGACGGGTGTAGCAGAGTGGGGTAGCGACGAGTCGGGTAGAGCGAGAGCGGGCGTAGACGAGGTGAAGAGCGGGTAGACGAGAGCGGGGTAGGGACGTAGAGGGGTAGACAAGAGCGGGTAGGCTGAGACGGGTAGACGAGAGCGGGGTAGACCTGGAGGTGGCTAGTATGCATTTTTCCTTGGGTGTGAGATCCGGCGCCGATCTTCCTTCTGCTAGGATTTTTCCTGCAAGCCAGGTTCTCACAGCGGGCACCCACGTCAGCGACGACGTGCTCCGGCATGTGTTGCTAGTGTGATCATGTAGCGTGGTGTAAGTAGGTGGGATAGGAGAGGAAAGTAGAAAGATCGCCGCGTCCGGCTTGTTGGAAGGTTAGTCGGCAGTGTCGTTGTGTTGATCGAGGCAACACGCAAAAAGTACAAGCCGGCTGCCGAGATTCTCTTCCTGGCAGACATTGAATTCGCCTAGGCTGAGTATGAGGTGAGTGTCCCCGAAGAAATCCTGTTCATCGTCAGCGAGCGCGAACAAGACTTCCCGTTTCTTATCGGGCACGCTGTATCTTATCTGTAGTGACACCAGTTGCAGTGACTCTGGCCACTACTGTCGGTCGCATACGAGATGGATATTGCTGGAGTATTAGAAACGACGGCAAGCTGGAGAACGAATTTAATGAGAGCCAGCAAGAACAGAAAACAAGTAATAGGCTCATACCGCCATCTTCGTATCCGCACGCCCCACAGTAACTTGACGTACCGGAGCGTGTCTCCGGGTTAGATGTCTAGCAGATCCGTATTCCCAGATAAGCAAAGACGTCGGTGGTTAGACGAAGCGGGTAGGGAACAGCGGAGGAATCGTATACGAACATGGCAGGCACATCCGAACTCAAAGGGACGATGCTCCTTGGCTAGTTGGGATGTATGTTCGTTTGTAGAGAGGACGGGAACCCGAGCCAGGATTTGAAAAGTGGAGCGCGTACTATGTTGGCTAAGGATGAGCGGTTGATGAGAGTCTGTGTTCTTGTTGGGTTGTGGAAGAGACAGGTTCTTGATAGAACAGAGAGGAGAGATCGACGAGGTATTGGAGTTCCCAGGAAGTCTAGAAGAGCAACTTCAGCGGGGAGCAAAATCGCAGTAGGGACAGAAAGAACAGAGCCTGTGCTGCCAAACAGTGCTGTAGTGGAGATTATCGGCACTCGCCTCTGAAGAGTCTAGACGCTATTTTGGATGACTTGGCAAGAGTAAGCTGTGAGCGCCAAGAAGGAGGGACAGCCGAGACGAGAGGTGCTTGGAAACACCCGTACAAAACTCTGTGGACTTAAGATCAGTCAGCCGTCGGTGTGCATCATAAATTATACCATGTTAAAGAGCAAAGGAGTGCTGGATAGAAATTGTGGCAAGATACTCACTTGGAAGAGGAGATAGAAGCTAATAGATCGGCAAGATAGCTTATACGAAAGTAGAAGTTATTCTATGAGAGCTGAAGACTACTGGTGATAGGCTGAAAACGATTCACGGTTATTCAAAGACGGTTAAGCTGAGTCTCAGATATAGACGTTCATGACGCAGCTTGTTAAACATCTTACTACCCTGGCCCTGACGGCATCTAGTTACAACTCAAAGGGACTCAACTGGGGCATGGCCCACATCCTGCTTAGTACTCTTAGAATCCAAACGTCTGGAAGGACCCGAATTCAAAAAGAGAACCCTATCGGTATCGCACGCGCTTGTTTTTAGGCTGGTCCCCGGGGAAACGAACCCTTTTTTTCCCAACTCAATTTTTTTTTCAATGTACTATCTTTCCTAAAGATTTCGTCGAGGACGCCAGCTAATCGGATCGTTTGCGCCGGGATCGTCTGCCTCGAGCTTAGGAAAGTAACGTGAGAGTGAGAACATGATACGGGATACGAAGCGGGTGTGGTAAGCGGATGGGGGAAGCGGGTGGGCTAAACGGGTGGAGTAAGCGGGTGGAGTAAGCGAATGGGGAAGTGGGTGAGCCAAGCGGGTGGGCTAAATGGGTGTGCGAAGCGGGGTCGCGAAGTGGCGCGTGAGAAAGGGTTCAAAAGAGCAGAAGTGCTGGTATTTGAGGCACTTTTAAATTTACCCTTTTGGCTTACGGTGCCATTGGAACTGAATAAATTCTTCCATTGCGCAGCTGTGGATCTTCCTCTGCGCAGCAAAGAAAATTCTTTCTGTGCCTGGATGAAGTGCTCCCATTATGCCACAATGAAAGCGCGATCAGCTCCACGGCCTCTAACTGCACATTATGCAAATAACTTTATGGATGATACGTAAAATATTGGTGACTTTGGGTACAGGAAAGGTGCAATAAGAATACAAGACAAGAAATACGTAAGATTTACTCTAGAAGAAGTTCACAATGAACGAGTCGTCCGTTGGTAGAATCTTTAGGGGAAAATATACTAGTTGCTTCAGACAGAAACTTGAGTCGATAACGCACCAAAGCGTGACTCTTTCGAAGCAATTATGTATTTTGATAATTTTGTTTTATTACTCTAATGTTCGTTTAAATTTGTCACTTAATTGTGACTTAATTTTCTTCGAGAGGCATATACATAGAATGATGGAGATAATTCTAAATACCTCTTTAGCTTATATTTACTCCTAAATGCCTTCAATGAACTGCAATAAAGGTAAAAAAATGAAGTTTTTGAGTATGAGATGCAGGTAGCAAAAGCTTAGTAGTCGTAACTTAAATTTTGCGTATTGGGCCAGTGAACAATAGAATGGGATTTTTCCTTTTGCAGTTTTTCGAAAATTGCGTGGTTTGAAAAGCAATAAATCAGCGCTCGAATAAGAGACGTTGCAGGGGGCACCCGCTGCAGAAAGACGAGGTCATACGCCTGCCACTCCTGGGGCTTGGGATCGACCCCCGATAAATCCTAGTGGAATTTGTGGTGGAGAGCGAATCCTCGGGTTTTCCCGTAGATCATGAGACATGGGGATTTTAAAGATCCCTAAACCCCAAAAGAACGTCAATAAATTAATAAATAAATAAATACATAAATAAATAAATAAATAAATAAATTAAATAAATAAATCAATTTAAAAAAATTAAATAAATAAATGAAATAAAGAAATAGTGACGTCTTTCCTTCAATTACATCCTTTTAATAACGGTATCCAATTATTGCAAAACCTTTCCATAGTTTTCGCGATACCACTTTTAGAAAAACTTCATTTGAAATGATTTGTAGCATTTTAACTCACAAATACAATAGTGTTTACAAATTGCTGTGAATGTACGTATTACCGGCGTGAGAGATATTTAAAAAAATACATTTGTGTAAAAAAATACTTCAAAAGGAACTTTACGTCATATAGCAAGTTAGCTCTATTCTTTCGAAATGTTTGAAGTAAAATTTTTGAGGCTTTTTTGTTGCAATGGGAAGAGGAGGGATGTTGGATTGAGAAGGGAAAAAGGATAATAAAACTGCACCGTATTCTCAAATAAATAATCAATATGATGTTATTGAGGATATGAGAAAAACAAAATTTTATCTATTAATGGGAATGCTGTTATTAAAAGTTATGTCATTAAGGCGGTAAAAGAGAAGTTAGTTATGACTACGTCACACTATGTTGAAAGTATTTGTTCCTTACCCAGCAACGTGGCGGATTTGATAAAATACTCAATGAACAATCAGCATGATTTGAGAAGTCGAGTTGTTAGGTTATAAAGGTAGAACTACTCAGATTCATGAATATTGGATTGGATGATAGATGTTAAAGCTTCCATGAGCAATGGAACATCTTAGTAATTTCCAGTTGATGTATTAAATGTAGGTCGAGGAGACAGATTTAATAAATAACTTATTTTATCAAGGAAAAGTTATAAATTCTCGAGTGGTTGGAGCAGCTGACTGGCAGTCAACTGGACATATAATAAGTAGCGTTTAGAATATTGAGATATTACAATAGTCATAAATAAGCAGTAACAAAGTAACAGTGGAACAGGATTTATATTTTTTAACCCATTAATGGTGCAGTTTGAAAGTCCTTTAAGTCCCTAATTTTACCACTGAATCCTTGCTGCACAAACATATACGGCACATCCAGAGATTGTTGGGGATCATCCAGGTGACATTATGTTGTTATAGTCTCTCATTAATTATCACTAGTGCTCACAAAACTCAAGATACACCGCATTCTCTTTGGGAGATTAACACACATACGTTCGCCAGGTTTTGATTAAAAACTTGCCTTTTCTTAACGTTGCAGAGAAGGAAGTTTTTTAAAATAAATATTCCACTATATTACAAATTATTGCCTAAGAGATAATTTGTTGATTTCTTTTGGTCAATCGCTCTACAGCTACAAATGCCGTTGCCAGTCAATTGGATCTGTTGATTTAATCGCCCAGTTCAGCACTGATACTGGTTGAAGCAATCACTGGCGGAATATAGAAGGATGTGACTCTTTCGTTCTACTGGAGCACCAGGTAGTTTCTTGGAAGATGCGTCGTTCAGCAGAAACATCCATTCCTTCATTACAAGACTTGTTCTGCGCTCAGCTACATTCCCCAGTGACCGAACAGCTAATGGCTACAGTCGGATATGAACTCGGAAGTGAAGTTGTATTGAGATCTTGTTGGTGACGTAGTAAACACGTGACAAACGACGAACGTACATGGTGACAATGTAAACTCAGTAATGCTTTGTTTCTTCTCATCCGTGATAACAGCTATGCCACTTTTGCATTATTTAAAATTATGATCGCAAGATTTTTGGAATTATGTCGTTTCTCGAGAAGACACAGTTCTTTTCTGGAATAAGAAATTAGTGAATTTATTGTAATTAGATCCGGTCATTCTAGAAAATGCCCTTCGGGTGGCTATGAACAGCGCGTTAGCTTTCTGTGGCGCGATCCCGAGTTCGATTCCCGGTCGGGGCATAAATAAAAGCTGTAGCTTTCTAATACAAATCGTTTGAGTTTCTATAGATGTGACAAAGTAAAAGCTAAGGCAGACCAAGTGTGATAGGGTACGGTGATGGGAATACGCCATGCTTGTCCTTACCCTCACTCATGGATAATAAATACAAAAACAGGGCCCAGGTCTGGGGATGCTATCCGTAATTAAAATTCATGAAATGGTAACATCCTCAACGTCTTTTTCTGTTGCAGGTCTTTGGACAGCGTCGAAGCTGTTCTCGTATATTCCCAACTGCCAGTGGTGTAGCGAGATTCATGAATCGGACGGTGAGGAATTCGACCACTGTGACGAACGTAAGTATTTACGACGAGCTTAGTGTTTGTTCGCGAAAACTGGCGTACTGTTTGTACACATCCGTGGTCGTATTTCTTGTCCATGCCAGAAACTTACGAAATGCAATAATATTTTTGATAAACTTATAGGTCAGCAGAATCAACTTCTCTTCGGGTCTTTCATTCGGGTCTTCCTTTCTTGTGTGTTCTTGTGATTTTATTAAAGTAGGAGTTATATAATGACTTCATTATAACACTCATTTCGATGAAAAAAAATGTTGTTTGAAGCAAACGTGCCACCATTTCACCCCCTTAACGAAGAGGCTCATATAAAATATTCATGGAAACGAGATAAAAATAGGATTTTATAATAATCAAAGATAAATTGATGATAAAGTTTGAATGTTACACGCCTGATCGGCGCATCTTGATAGAAACTTTTTTAAGATCTCTGTAAGGTATCACATGACGGTATGTCATTGGAATAAATCAAAATGATTGGGAATAAGAGGAAGTAGGTAGAGAGAGGTTGAGAGAGACATCACTAAATCAATAAGACAGAAAGAAGTTAGAATTAACGTTTAGTAAGAAAAACATCTTAATTTTGAGACAATTTACTCAATAATCCATGTTTTAAATTGGTAAATTTATTAGATTCCACTTGTGTATTCAAATAAGAAGAAGTTTTGATTTAGAGTTGAATTTTTATGTAAAACCATTATCCTTAAAATAAAAAAAAAACAAATACAGTTTGAGAAAGTTGAAAAATCTATAGACAGAAAAGAAAATAAACTTCGATCCACTAGGACGCTGAATAAACTTATTATTAAACTTATTATTAAAAAAAACGCTGAATAAACTTTGATCCACTAGGTCGTACAAATTGATCTAAAATTAAATAATCTCTCTCAGATATATCAGTGGCCATTCGTCATACTGAAAACAGTTATTTTTGCGAATAGCGCCATCCCCACGGTGGCCACTTGCCGTCGACACGTTTGCTGCAGCATTTGTGCTGCGTCATGCTGGCTGGGAGAGCGCCGGGAGCCGAACACAAGCCTTTCCTCCGCCGCGCACTTTTTCTCTCTCCCTCTCGTTCCGGGTGGGGTGGGGGGATCCGCTGAGTCACGCACGCGTCGCCGCCTTCGTCACGGTGATTCGCAACTCTGCCCTCCCCCAGCGCCGGTCGTTACGCGCATGACAGGGCAACTTGCGAGGCCCATCATCTGCGATTCCCAGCGCGGTTAATCTAATCTGATACTCACGGCGCGACTCCCTCACCCACATTTATAGAATTGGTGTTCGGTTTGCTGTTGCTTTTGCTTTCTCATACTACGCCTTTGATACACTGATTACCTTTGTTTTTAAGTGGTGAATGTTTAGAGACTACTACACTGTGTATTAAAAAAACAACAACATATTTTATGTCGCTAGTAATAGGCGAAGGTATTTGAGTAGTTTCACTGTTCGTGAGAGATACGTTGTACTCGACACACCTCCTTTTGTTGGCTGATAACGATCTAGAACATTATCGCGAGCACAATGGCGTAGCATCTGATTGCTGAATGTTATCTGCTCTGATGCCATGTGATGGCAGAGATAAAAGCTCTGTGATAATTGGTGCAGCGGTTGCGCAACTTGTGCTGGCGCCGACCTTGGGACGTCTGTGACCCCCACCCTTGCGCCCCGCCTTCGCCTTTCATCCCCCGCATCTGCCACCCGCACATTCCTCCAACAGTGAGTGGGAAACACACCTGTTCGCTAAACAAGAATCCTGCGCTATAATTACGCGACGGGCAGATTGACTTGAGTGCAATGAATTTGACCAACCTGTAGATGAGGTACGCCTATGGTCCTAGGGAGGGTGTGAAACCTTCCTCTCACTTTAAATTATATTATTGTTTCCCTTAACAGAAATATTCAATTCGTGGTTTTGAAAATACCTTTTTAAAATATTGGGGACTACGTTTATGGGCTCCCCAATCTACACTCTACTATCAAGCCATCTTGCTAAAACGTCGTTTGTGATAACTAGAACTCGGATTTTAGGGCCAATACCTATTAAGTACCTGTGGGAGACACAAAACTAATTGCAAATGTTTACGAAACATGAAAAAATAGTGTACTGAAAGCATCTATTAGTGCCTAAAATGTTCTAACACAGTGTTTGATGCCTATTTTAATATTATTTTGACTAAAATTGCATAAAACAAGTTATTTTGAACTATTATCATATTTTATTTACTCATTTTTTAATTTGTTGTATCGAAACGCGAATATTCCCTGATCAAATACGCAATCGACTACGCTCCGAAATCTCTCACTCACCAACCGATGTATCTCTGCAAGTCTACATGAAGAGGATGTTTCATGTTCGTCACCGGTGACCGTGTACTTCTTACTCTTAGCCAATTTAGCTTACCTTAGCTTACCATATCTTACCCTAGCCCTCCCCAGTCAAGCTGCGCTGTTGGCAGGCTGGAGCTTATCGCTGCGGTGCGTCGTATTCGCACCCAGGCGAGGAAAGCCACAGGTGAGGCAAAGGCCTACTATCCAAAAGGGCGAAGTTTAAAAAATCGCCCAGCAAAATGCAAATTTTTTATTCCTGCCCTCAACAGCCGAGCTCGAACGCAAAGACAAACCTTTGAGTCATCTATTGTCAGAGGTGCAACACGCGGAAGTAGAAATTAGAGCTGGTAAGTGAGCCGTTGGGGACGAACCAAAGTACAAATGGCAGAGCGTAATGAAAAATATCCAGGATATGGTCTAATGGGTGGTTTGGTACACGTTTTGGTGGGGGAGAGCGGGAAGTTGATTCTACCAACTGCGCAATGCCTCCCGTCTTGGCCCTAACGACGTCGGTGTCACTGAGAAACGCGAAGCTGGGGGGACGTTTGGCATCTTTCACGAAGGGTGGGGCGAAACCCGTCGCCGTCGATGATAAATATGTATGGTTAAATTAAATAACCATTGAGACGTAATATTAAACATGTTAAGGACAATCAATGCAAGGGAACTAAAGCAAACGCATATGCTCTTTAGATAGCATCGCACATTATGCACATGCGATTAACGCATTAGTGCTTTTCGAGTGGGCCACGCATAAATTGTAAATATATTCCTTCCTCCAACCTTCCTCTCGTTCTGGTCTTAAGCTCATCCTAAGAACAAACGACTTCAAAATGCGTTCAGGAGTTTCACAAGACCATATCTGATGGATTTCTGTGAATGAAACACAAACAATGACTGAGCACCTTACTTTATTATTAACATGAGGCAACGGTAATTTCCATACCTGCTATTTTAAGAACATTTCAAGGGGGAAAATTGTTACATCTCATTATTATTTATTCCTTTTTCTGTATGCCCTAACTCGGAGAATCTGTTCCTTCGTGCATTACGCGCTAAGGAAAGAAAGAGTTTTGTATCACTTATAAGAAACAATGAGCAGAAAATGTATGCTACTGCTAGAGATGGAATGGTCAGATCTGCATCAAACGAAGAGTAGAACTTCACAATTTATGTTCTACTAGGTGCATATGCAATCCGCATCAAAAGTTATCCTGAAACACCCAAGGCCATCGCACAACTCGAAAACGATGCACTCCAGGCTCTTTTCCGCGGCTTTACAAACTTACGACGCTTTATACGTATATCATGTTTACTACGTATATTAATCTACACTACGAATATTACTCCGTTTATACGTACGTATACGGGAAAGATAAAATGAACATTTTACATCTTATCAAATCTGATTTCGTGAATACTTTTGAGTATCTGAGGTTGTTTGGTCCGAGATTACCTCGAATACTCCAAAGAATTCACAAAATCATATTCCAACTCTAGAACTCCCGGTGAGGACCACTGCAGAGTCAGCTGCAGTACGGGCTCTTTAGCTCTGAGCTAAAGTCAGACGATGAATCGTAACGATTTTGTTACTGATCGCACCACATTATTTTGTATATTTTGCACAACGTAGCGTAAAACGATAATGATGTATTTTATGAGGCAACACGTTTTAGAGACAACCACACACTGTTTGAAGTCTTAGGGGAGAGTTGCATAATTTGGGCCAATTTTTTTCTTTTCGTTTCCTTGCTCTCAATAAAGATTTAATTAAAACAAAGTGTATACCAAAGGATCTACAATCTATTATCTACTTTTTAGTATAGTAAAATATAATATTTTAATTACATTCTTTCTGGAGGAATGGGGAGAAAAATGACAGTGCGCAATCGGTCCAAATTGGAATACTGGTCCTAATTTGGTCTCATATTCTCCTGAGTTGAATGGGAAAAGAATGCACCATGTTATAAAACGACTGGTAAAACGAGCCTGTTTAATGAAAATAACATTAATACAACATACGATGGACAAAATATATTGTTGAATACTTTGAAAGAAATTAATTTTCTTGGGAAAAGACAATCGGCATTTCGTTCCTTAATTTAATGATTTTATAACTTCATTCAAATGATCAAGAAGCACTCCTTTTAAATTTATAACTGAACTTGCCTGCCAGATTTAAAATATTGCAAATTGATGTAAAAACTAAGTAGCGCAACATAAATAAATCATAAAGTTCTGCACTTTTTGCTTGATAAAACCTAATAGGCTTCGAGGAAAAAGTGAGGTAGCTAGTAACATTAGGTTCTATCCTTTCAACTTTTGTAGACACATTTCTTAAATCTGGATTTACTTTAAGATATTATTTAAAAGCATTACACTAATATTTTATTTTTTCTGGTTCACGCTCGTCTTCGCGCGTTTTTGAATTACGATCACCGAAATGGAAGCGGCCGCGGTGGGAGCTGGTTGCCTTCAGCTCTGTCTTTTCGGCTGAGGCGCGCGACTGTGGCGCCAGCGAAGAGGGGGACGGAGGGGGAGCTGCGCCCAAGGGCGATGTGCGGCGCAGAAATACCGCTTGATTTCGCGCCAGACGCCGCTTTCCGTTTCTCGATTCTTGTGGGTACAAAGCGGTTCGACCTTCAAACGAAATTCCACTCACTTCTCCGTCATGAAAACATTTAAGAGAGAGAATGCAGCATTACAGATAGATTACAATTTTGAGGCTGTACTCGTAAGCGCTAATGTGGCCTAACCCGTAACAATACGGGTTAGGCCACCTCGATATTAGAGCTTAATGTCATATATAACGTTGCAATAATGTTAGTATCTAACGTTTCCAGTATATCTCCAGTAGTAATTACCAAAAAGAAACGTTTCTACCTAAGCGTATTTGTATTAGTTTGTAAAACAGGTGCGTATTCCATAACCAGTCCTTCTCCTAATATTTGTTTATTTATTTATAAAAAATTTAAATTGCCTTAAATTTTCCACTCACAAACGGGCTTTAAATAGTGTAACCACGCCAGTGTAGTGCGATCGCGTCAGTAGACTGATCTTAGAAAAATCGAAGTTCATTTTTTGGCTGTTCTACAAGGATCTAAAAATTTATTTCAATTCATGAAAAGACTTTTGTTTTATTGAAACCGATTCTATGATAATTGGATTTGTTTTATAATTTTATGATTAAATAATTAACTAGCGTCACTACAACAACATATACTTTCTCTCATTATTTGTAACTGCTACACAATAATATTTTATTACATGAACCTGCAAAAGTGTTTCTAGCTGGCATGTTTTTCGCGCTGATTTTCAGCTGGCGCTGATTTCGTGCTGAGATCCTTCAGTCTTAGCATGCCAGTCACGTTAACCTCCCCTCACGTACACCATTCGACACATAAACTCTACTAGACTAAACCCTTTCCGACGCTTAAAAATAGTTGAAAATTTGTGTTTGCAAATTTTAAAGAAATCAAAGATTTTCATTTAAATTATTTCAAGATTCGTTTTTAAAAACTTATTTCATTGAGGAAATAATTCTCTCATTAATATTGCAGTTTTGCTTTGTTAATGTTTTGTATGCGATTTTGGAAAATACAGTGTGTTAACCGAAAATAAGCCTTTTCTTCAGTCATTTGCTCTATACGAGAAAATAAAATAAAGAAGGAATAAACTGTTTCGGGAAAACTACTCGTTTCTTCAAAAAACCTGTACATTGCTTTATTTAAAGATATATTTCTTTAGAACGGATTTGGATTAAAAGAAAATATAATGAATATGTTACTTTTCGAATATCAATTTTTGCAGTTTCCTTAAATCACTAAAAAATTGACTGGTGCAATTTTTTTAAAGTGATTAATGCTTAATCGGAAGAAAAAACTAGAGCCCTTTGAAAACAAAAATAGGAATTGTTTAAAATAGCTTTATTTTACACTACATTGTGCGAAAACTATCTACATTTTCGAAAAATTGTAACTGACCGTATTTTAATGTGTCTTTGAAGAACTGACCGGGAGACGTGGCTCAGTGCTTTAACTGGTGCCACAGCAGTGCAACTGCAGTGCCTCTGACCGAGAGACCTTACGTGTCAAGATTTTCAACACTAGCAACACAGCAGGTCGAATTCAATCGCTGTCCGGGGAAGAATTCTAAAGGCCGGCCTGATTGGTTGTTTTCCGTGGTTTCTCCGATCAGGCGAATGCCTGAGCAGTACCGTAACAATCGGGTCGCGGACCGCGCGCGATCTTTCCTTTCTCTTCCTTGTTCTCTTCTCACCCCTTATAGTGACATGCCGGGAGGCCGGTTGGGGCCGTGTCCCGCCGGTGGCAGATACCTCGTTGCGAGAAAGCCCGCTAGCCGACGGTGGGTCGGCGCCGCCACCCAGCGAGGGAAGATCACCCACGCACCACACTTACGGGATTTATGTCCTATAGAGAAACGCCGAGAAAACATGCGCAATTTACGAAAATTTACAGGTTTCAACGAAAATTACGTCTACGACTTTTTTTAGTGTTCTTTCGGCAATTCGACGAAAACGTGTTATCAAATAATTTGGAGCCATTTTTGAGATGATTTTGAAAATATATACAGTCCCCCCCAAATCGAAACAACCTTTTTAGACTCGTAGGGACTGGAGTTCGTCCAGATCAATTAGAGAATATTGATTTTTGAGAAAATCGTCTAATATAGAGACTATTATTGACCACAGATAGACTGACAGACAAGTGGAGTCAGTGGACCAGATAAAAGGACAGACGCAACGGACGTTTTCCCGTCATTCAATTTTTCGTTATTTGGGTCCCACAAAACGTGGATTTTGAAGGCAAACGTCTTAGAGCAAGTAATTTACTTCATATAGAAATGAGATTATTTATTCCTTTTTCCATTCCAGGGCCTCACAAGAGGAGTGCTTCTCTAAAAAAGCGAGTTTTCTGCTGTGTCATTAAAATACTTTCTCTTAACTTTGTTATTATGTAGTAAGGCGATATAGGAAAAATAAATCAGTTGTATTATATTATTTTTAATATCGGAATCTTTGTAACTTGGGCTTCTCTAATGAGCGCTTACAGAGTAAGATTAATGGGAGGGAAGTGACTCATCTGACCCGGGGAAGTGCGGAGAGAGCGCGCGATCGAGTGTCATCGCCGGACCCGTGAGGATTTCCCTTTTCTGGGGGAACTGGATACTTCCCTTCCGGCAGCAACGACTCCGAAGAATGATGTCACTCTCTTGCCCTTGGCACGCGTTCGTAACGCTCAGCCAACGGGAAACATCACATTGTAATGCGCTCGAATTTCCGGCGTGGATATGCACCTGAATCGACATTTTCATTTCCGGTGCCATCGTGAACATCCGGCCAGCGGTACATGCTGAGGTAAAGTTTTGGATAGATGCATTCACCCAAACTACATAAGAGGAGGAAATGTCGGTAAAGTTTGTTTTTTTCAGTTTCGGCGATTCAGTTTTCGTCGTGGAAATCAAGTGAAGCAATGTCCAATAATCGTTGGGCAATATTTGTGGTCTGGTTATTAATTATTAATTTTTTAATAATCCTGAGCTTTTTACTTTCCAACTTATTTGAGACTGGTATCTCACTTATTAGGCATGTATTTTAATGCTAATTATCAAGAAAGTTTTTTTTGTTCTCGTACTTGTTTGCCAATATTCTGCAATCAACTGGTTGTCAACTCTCTGCGTGATACTCAGATAAAATGCTCTCAGACTGAAGTAAATGGAAGTTTCTATTCTTTAAACTCTGAAATTATTTCAAGAAAAAAACAATTTGTCTGAAAAGAAAAACAGAATTTTTGAATCAAGAACATGACAATGCTGAAATTTTCATTCGTTTATATTTACTGCATCAGGCAATGTTTACAAATTTTCATTAGATGTTGTACTAAATTTTTAAGACTGGTTACCAAAGATCCCTGGTTTATTCCAAATGCACACATTAAAAGAGAATTAAACATTAGCTACATTAAAGACTACATAAATAACCTATCGAAAAAAAAAATTAAAACTTGCAGCTTGTTCTAGCAAAAGAACTTTCAACCTTGGCCGCACAGCTTACGTACCATCCAGGATATTGTCACGCTTCCAAAATATCGGTTAAAGCCGCTGGTATTAAGGTTATAAACATTGTATGTGAATGTAATAACGGTGTATATGTGTTATTCACAAGTGTGGTATTTTTACTCAATTTATATGTATGTATAATTTTTTTTCATTTTTGTATTAAAGGTAAACAGAAACTGTAGATTGAAACATAAGCTCAAGTAAGTGTACTTATGCTCTGATATAACTGAACGAGACTGTTATGTTCGTGTAATATGTATTTTGTAAATAATAACCCCCGAAAGACCGAAGGGCCGAACGAGCAAGAAATAAAATAAAAAATAAAAAAGATGTTTTAATGCATTAGACAACGATATTCTGGTTCATATGGTAAATTCTGATTCTGATGGTGGAGACACAATTCTTTGTCTCTATTATTATTATTATTATTATTATTATTATTATTATTATTATTATTATTATTATTATTATTATTATTATTAATAATCTATCTGCATTAATTTACCATTTATTTTTAAAAAATCGGCTACACTACCGCGAGAGCCTCCTTAATAGAGACGCTCCGTAATTCGACGCTCTCCGACACATTTCAGAGGACAGAAAATTATTTTCGGCAATGAGCAAATGCTTTTTCACCTGGCTTACCTCCGCTAAATGGGTGGTATGCCGATGATCCGTCTTTAATAATCCACTCATTTTTTAGTCAACAGGAACAATTTTTATTGATGTAGATTCCTACTGGTGGAATTCAGAACCCTTAGTTTAGCTCGCAACTTTCGACCTCAAAACTACCGAGGGGTACACTCGAAAAGTTGTTTTATTTCCCAACATTGTTGTGTCATTACGAAATTGGATGATTAAAAGAAATTATGGAAGGATTCGTGATCTGCAGTTGTAATTCTACACAATGAAAGTCTTAATCCTCTATCTATTACTGTCAATATTACTAACATTCCAACGTAAAATGCATGTTTGAAAAACGTGATCTTAAAGCGACATGAAAGAATCTTTATCATTTCCGAATTTATCTCCATAAATATTGAATGTAATAATATCTGGAAAGTCGAAAATATTACAGAATTGATTGTTCCGTGAAAAATATCATCTATAATCACTATCTTAACGCAGATAAAAACGGAATTGATTGTTTTGTGTATAATATCGTCTATGTTTATTATCATAATGCAGATAAAAACAGAATCGATTGTTTTGTGAAAAAAACATAATCTATGATTGCTATCTTGACGCAGATAAAACTCATGACTTCATCGTATGCCATCATTGTTTCATTACATGCAGTTTCACTAAGCGACCCTCCCTCTGGACCCACTTTAAGATTGTTTCACGGCAAAATGTCTGTCTCACTGCATGTGCTACATTTTTTGGTTTCTGCCACTTTTATTTGGTATCATGTTGCTTGCAAATGTATAAACTAAAACTCAAGCCCATTGGGTAAAGGAAAAAATAGTTTTTTTAATGGGTTCTAGAATATGTTGAAGAAGCAATAAACGTTTTCGACATGCTGGAGAATGTTCTTGTTATTCGTAACCCTTAATTTGTTATTTGTGGTCGAAGTGTGGCCGACTTCGGTATTACCCAGGCTCTTCGAATATGAAATTGAGGCCACTAAGACTAACTTTATAAAAATGGTATTTTGAAACTATAATTTTAATCCGAAACTACGACAACGCATGGTGATCGCTATATATGAGCTTATTTCCTACAGCTCAGACGTCTATGCGCTTTTGAATCGCCTAAATTCATTTAAAATGTAGGTTCATCTTCAAATGCTGCTCTTTTAAGCAGACTTCACAACCAACATAGAAGTTCTTAAATGGGTTAAAATAAAGAACAATAAATGTGGCAATATATCATATCTTGGCCACATCCTGTGGGAAGATAAATTCCATTGCCTCCAGTTGCCATTTCTTCATTGCCGGCCGTAAGCGGATTTTGTGGCTAGACAACATGACGGTATGACCGTGGGCGGGAAGTGAGCAACCTCTTCCGAATTGTTCAAGGCAGAAGGCGGTTCTCCAGAAGTAATTGCCAGCGCAAAAAGTAATTGAGAAACTGAATACGATACTTCAGGAGTAGAAGGAGAAAGAAGAAAAATACTAATAATAATATCCAGAAACGATTCCTATTTATCTTTTTCTAATTTTTTGTATTTTTTTATTCTGTCCTTTCTTAGTGTATTTCCGGATCTCGCCTTTTCTCTCCGATGTGCGAACAGAAAAGTCTGGCGTCGCAAGGGGCTCGCCGATGCAGGTGATGCGTGGGCTTGCGGGGCATCCGCGCCCTGTCGGAAGGGCGCTCGCGTGCCTAGGCGACACGTGTGGGGAGGAGAGCCCTGAGCAGCGAAAAACCCGTGCCCCTGTGCCCCAATTGCTGTAGTGGGCGCCCGAGGTCTTGGAAATTGTTTCTGTCGGCTCGCCCCTCACAGGGATTATAATATGGGAATTTTTGAATCTGGTACTACAAGGGATCTCATATTGATCTCATGTTTAAAAACGTTGATGTTTTTAAAAGTTTTTTAATTTCTTAATTTAACTTTTACAAAATTGTGATTACTTTACTTTTTCGTACGCGAACTAAACACCGAAAAGAGAAATTTCGATCGACCGGCTGGGGTGGCTCAGGGGAGCAGTGCTGGGCCTCTGTCTCCTGGGTTCGAGTCCTGTCCGTGGCAGGCTACCACCACCTCGAGCAATGCTCAGTAGCGATGTCAATGAAGCGTTGGCTTCTCCATTCGCCACCCGCACAGCGGACTCGAGTTTTGTCCGTTACTTGCGCCGTTCGCGGTTGAACAATGAAGGACTTGCTGAGGACTGGAAATGTCGGAGAAATTCATTTTGCCTGGCATTTAGCCAATGTTAGTTTACATGTCATGAGCGTGACATGATACACAGGATTTTCCAACTATCTGAAATACATTCTTTCTTTTTTCTTTCTTTTTCTTTCTTTCTTTCTCTCTCTCTCTCTCTCTCTCTCTGTCTGTCTCCCTCCCCGCTTACACTCCTTCAATAATCTTCCTCCTCTCTCTACGCTCCTTCTCTGTCACATATGTGCATAGAACCAGGGTTGAACCGTCCAACTCTGATTTTGAAAACTGTGCTACCCCAATGATACTTGATGAGCTGTTGTAAAATTGTTGAAGTCTCAATTGGCTCGTTTGGAGACTACAAAGAATCAGAAAGATGGAAGTTTGGGCCTCAACCCAACATATTTATTATTTCGTATTTCCGTGCGCGTCAACTGCTAAGGTCATTAGTCGCATAAATGTAGTGCATGTTTTCCGTAGGATGTTGCGGTTATGGTATGCGGTTGGATGGTGAGATATGGCGCCGACCTACATGTCAGCTGACAGGGTTTTCTCCATCAGGTATCTCTCCCCATTTGCGCAACGTTCCAGTCGGGAAAAGCTCTGAGATCCCGACATGTGTGGCAGTGCTTGTAAGGGCCGCTTCACCAATATTTCGTTAAGCGCTGCTTTGTTAAGCTGGCTCAATATTTAAGTTCTAAATTTAAGGGAGCTTACGGCAAACGGGTTTCGCCAGTCCTCTTGAGGCGATCTAGCGGCGCGGCTTAGCCAAGCGCGTGTCGTGCGCTTCCACTAACGTTCGCAACTTCAGAAAGTGACACATCAACGTGTTGAACGCCCTTTGACATCATACTCGTTGTCTCCATGCTTTGAAGTTGTTTAACTATTTCGTGAACCACCAATCATTTGGTTCAGTCTTTATAGTTTGCTGTTAGTGTGTGATTTTTTTTATTTTTGTTCATTGTTTGATAATGCTTTCAAATTATTTTACGATTGTTATTAATTTTGTATTACACGGTACAAACAACAACACTATCTTGTTGAAAGGAATGTCGTAGATTTATTATTTATAAAAATAATAATCATATTACCTTACAAAATAGCTAATTGTACAATTACAGCCCTGAAAGTTGGATAATGAATTGAAGCATTGGCAAATGAAATAAAATAGTATCACAAAGTTCAGTGCAAAGTCGAATTTTTTCGTAATTGTTATTGACGTATTGAGTTCATAAATCGCATGTATATAAAATGCAATTTTGGATATAAGTAACTATTACACATTAATTTAACAGGATTATGACAGGAATTTCGTTGTGTTCAACTTTGTACTGTATTTAAAAATGAAATACTATACTGATACAAGCCTATCATAACTTTAACGTGAGTTACAAATGTTATCTTTTTACTATTATAAGATATATTGAGAGAAACACTGTTTATTAAAGGTGTAAACTATAAGTTCTCCGTTATGAAGTTACAATTAGGCTTTACAATTCTGTCAGATGTAACTTCTAGTTTTTCTTCGATCTGCTCCAACACCAATAATGTCGATCTCTTCGAAAGGCGAAGGCGAGTCCAGAAATCAATTTCATGGAGTCTTCGAAGACATTTGCTCTCTCTCTCTCTCGGATCCATCTAGTTTGCCTAGGCGGAGAAATTCTATCTTCACAAACGTGGTGGTCGTCACGGAAGGCAATTGCACATAGCCTCTCCGCCATGTTTCTTGGTCTCCTTAAGCCGGCTTACGCCCCTTAAGAGATCGTCCGTCTAGCGCTTATGTACAAAGCGCAGCTTAATGCTAAGCGTCGCTTACGAAACATGGTGAAACGCTATTTTGGCCTAAGCGAATATTATTTCTGTTAAAGCCTCGCCTAACAATCTTACGCAGACGTGGTGAAACCGGCTCTAAGGGTAAATATGTGTAAGTAAGGCTATAGGATAGGAAAAGAAAGAAGAAGGAATGATCGCGGGCCATCCGTGCGTCGTTTGTTATTGTTCCAAAATTCGCTTGTTGTTGATCGAAGAAACCACGGGCAACTACCGATCAGTGTATGCGGACGCTAGAATTCTCCTCAAGAGAGCGGCTGAATTTGACTCAACTCTCAATCTAGTGTCGAAAACCCTACCACGCACCGTCGCAACACAACGGAACAACCTTTGCCCGATCGGAGAGGCACACAGATTAAACAAGGATACGACAGAACAGTGATCAAACGAACTTTGTAGATGCATTCTTGTCGATGCTAGACTTATCTGCACGAAGCTTATCTACAACAGCCGGTGAAAAGGTTTGTTAACGTTTTAGTGGCCACCAGGGTATGGCCAATTGCTTAGTAAACCGAATAAATTCGAGGTCTGCGTTCTTGAGAATAGAGAGCGGTGCACAATTGCAGCGAAAAGCGCACCCACTCAAGCGAGAACTGTAGGACCCAGTGGCGCAACCAACGGGAGGGGGTTACTCTTTTGTAAGTATAATGGTTATACTGTCATTTAAAACGTGATATAAAAAAGAGGGCTCAAACTTGGTTGCCATCGCTGTTTTTTTAGGTTGCATTCGCTTATGTTAGTAATGGTTAAAATTATAATTATTTTGTAAGCAATCCAGTGTAGTATATAATTAAGCCTTTTGACACTATGTGTTATTCACTTGCGTCTTTCAACACCCTCTGAAAATGGCTATTTTTACCCATTTTGCTTTACTCTGAGCAATAGTTCGTTTTAACAACGTTGCATGATATATGTGTAATTATGATCAACAGAATGTGTTAGAAATCGAAATTACAATTAATAGAGAAAAAGAAATATATATTTCGGTAATCTTTGTACTTGGTAAATGCTCACGTAAATTCTATTAGATATTTGAAGTCACGCGCTATATTTGAGAATGTGTTCATATGGACATCGCCGTTGAAGATAATATTGAGAATCACAAACGGAAGGCTTTCGGTTTGGTTAATGATAACAGCAGGGTAAACATTTGCACTATTTCTTGAAATCACAACGTGCTTGGGATTCTACCAGCGGACCTTGGTCTTGATAATGTAACTATCGTCGAGGATTAAATTACACGGTATTTTCACGCACTTACAATTATGACCATACATAATTCGTAAGCGTTGATGTATTGTGGGGTATATATGATAAAGTTTCGAACTTGTTCTTGTGTTCTTTAGATGTATACGCAGTATTTGATGTACACTGGATTGGAGTAAGGGGACGATCAATGAGGCTAATGACGATAGAGAAGTTGGAGGGGGAGGAGAACGCTTCACGGCTCACTATTACATACGTATGTATCAAATGCTGGGGCGGCCATCTTCTTCGAACCTTGCCTGTCGCTGCGCAGCTGTGTCGTTAACATTGGGTGGCGGGGGGATGTTGTGTGACGGTGAGCGTTGTGGAGAAGGTTGAGTGTCCGGTGTAGATGTGGGCATAGAGATGTATTACGTAACGGGAGGCCTTGGTTTATAGCCGAGGCACTGTGGTGTAGTGGCAGAGTGGGTAGTGGTGACGCTTAGAAAA
>BOPP01000136.1:493059-560483 GCA_017312745.1 Gryllus bimaculatus | reverse complement strand
AAAAGAGAGAGGATTGAGAGCGGGGTAGGCGAGAGGCGGGGTATGAACGCGAGACCGGGGTAGACGTGAGCGGGGGTTAAGAAACGAGAGGCGGGGTAAAGAACGAGAGGGGTAAGACGAGAGCGGGTTAGGCGAGAGGGGGGTAGACGAGAGCGGGGTAGACGAGAGCGGGGTAAGGCGAGAGCGGGGTAGACGAGAGGCGGGGGTAAGTGGCGAGAGCGGGGGTAGACGAGAGCGGGGTAGACGGAGAGCGGGGGTAGGCGAGAGCGGGGTAGACGAGAGCGGGGTAGACGAGAGCGGGGTAGACGAGAGCGGAGTAGGCGGAGAGCCGGGGTAGACGAGAGCGGGGTAGACGAGAGGCGGGTAGACGAGAGCGGAGTAGGCGAGAGCGGGGTAGACGAGAGCGGGGTTAGACGAGAGCGGTGTAGACGAGGAGCGGGGTAGACGAGTAGGGGGTAGGCGAGAGTCGGAGTAGAGCGAGAGCGGGGTAGACGAGAGGGGGTTAGAAGAGCGGGGGAGTCAGGAGGGGAGTGAGAGTGCAGAACATGATACGGGATCGAAGCGGTGTGGTAAGCGGATGGGGGAAAGCCGGGTGGGCTAAACGGGTGGAGTAAGCGGGTGAGTTAAGCGAATGGGGGAGTGGGTGAGCCAGCGGTGGGCTAAATGGGTGTGCGGAAGCGGGGTCGCGAAGTGGCGCCGTGAGAAAGGGTGCAAAAGAAGCCAGAAGTGCTGGTTATTTGAGGCACTTTTAAATTCACCTTTTGCTTACGGTGCCATTGGAATGAATAAAATTCTTGCCATTGCGGCAGCTGTGGATGCTTCCCTCTGCGCAGTCAAGAAAATTCTTTCTGGTGGGCCTGGATGAAGTGGCTCCATTATGCACACATGAAAGCGCGATTCAGCTGCACGGCTCTAACTGCAGATTATGCAATACTTTATGGATGATACGTAAAATATTTGTGACTTTGGGTAGCGGAAGGTGGGCAATTAAGAAATACAGACAAGAAATACGTACAGATTTACTTCTAGAAGAAGTTCACAAATTGAACGAGTCGTCCGTTTGGTAGAATCTTTAGGGGAAAATAATACTAGTTGCTTCAGACAAGATAAACTTGAGTCGATAACGCAACAAAGCGTGCTCTTTCGAAGCAATTATGTATTTTTTATAATTTTGTTTTATTACTCTAATGTTCGTTTAAACATTTGTCACTTAATTGTGATTAATTTTCTTCGAGAGGCATATACATAGAATGATGGAGGATAATTTAAATACCTCTTTAGCTTATATTTACTCTAAATGCCTTCAATGAACTGCAATAAGCGTAAAAAAATGAAGTTTTTGAGTATGAGATGCAGGTAGGCAAAAGCTTAGTCGTCGTAACTGTAAATTTTTGCGTATTGGGCCAGTGAACAATAGAATGGGATTTTTTCCTTTTGCAGTTTTCGAATAATTGCGTGGTTTGAAAAGCAATAAATGCAGCGTTCTCGAATAAGAGTACGTTGCAGGGGCAACCCGCTGCAGAAAGACGAGGTCATAGCTGCAACTCCTGGGGCTTGATCGCCCCGATAAATCCCTAGTGGAATTTGGTGGTGGAGAGCGATATCTCGGGTTTTCCGTAGATCATGAAGAATGGGGATTTTAAAGATCCCTAAACCAAAAGAACGTCCAATAAATTAATAACATTAAATAAATACATAAATAATAATAAATAATAAATACATAATAATAAATACTAAATACAATATAAAAAATTAAATAAATAAATCAATTTAAAAAAAATTAATAATAAATGAAAATAAAGAAATAGTGACGTCTTTCTTCTACACTCCTTTTAATAAGGTATCCAATTATTGCAAAACGTTTCATAGTTTTCGCGATATCACTTTTAGAAAAACTTCATTTGAAATGATTTGTAGCATTTTAACTCACAAATACAAATAGTGGTTTACCAATTTGCTTGTTGAATGTACGGTATTACCGGGTGATGAGATATTTAAAAAATACATTTGTGTAAAAAAAATCTTCAAAGGAACTTTACGTCTATAGCAAGTTAAGCTTCTATTCTTTCGAATTGTTTTGAAGTAAAATTTTTGAGGCTTTTTTGTTGGCAATGGGAAGAGGAGGGTGATGTTGGATTGAGAAAGGGAAAAAGGATATAAAACTGCACCGTTTTCTAAATAAATATGCAATATGATGTTATTGGGAGGATATGAAGAAAACAAAATTTATTATTAATGGGCAATGCTGTTATTAAAGTTATGTAATTATAGGCGGTAAATAGAGAAGTTCAGTTATGACTAGTGACGCTATGTTGAAAGTATTGTTCTTATGCGCACCGTGGCGGATTTGATAAAATAACTCGATGAAACATGCGCATGATTTGGAGAAGTCGAGTTGTTAGTTATAAAGGTAGAAGAACTACTCAGATTCCATGAATTTGGATTGGATGATAGATGTTAAAGCTTCGCATGAGCAATCGGAAATCTTAAGTATTTCCAGTTGATGTAATTAAAATGTAGTCGAGGAGACGATTTTAAATAAATAAACGTTATTTTATCAAGGAAAAGTTCTAAATTCTCGAGTGGTTTGGAGCAGCTGTATGGCAAGTCAACTGGACATATAATAGTAGCGTTTCAGAATATTGAGAATATTACTAATAGTCATAATAAGCGCAGTAACAAAGGTAACAGTGGAACAGGATTTATATTTTTAAACCCATTAATGGTGCAGTTTGAAAGTCCTTTAAGTGCCTTACATTTTCACTGGCAATCTTGCTGCACAAACATAATAAACGGCACATCCAGAGATTGTTGGGGATCATCCAGGTGACATTAATGTTGTTATAGTCCTCTCCATTAATTAATCACTAGGTGCTCACAAAACTCAAGATACACCGCATTCTCTTTGGGATGATTAAACACATACGTTTCGCCAGGTTTTTTGATTACAACTTGGCCTTTTCTTTAACGTTTGCAGAGAAAGGAGTTTTTTAAAATAAATATTCGCACTATATTACAAATTATTGCTAAGAGATACATTTGTTGATTTTGCTTTTGGTCAATCGCTTCTATCATGCTAGCAAATTTGCCGTTGCAGTCAATTGGATGTGTTGATTTTAATCCCCAGTTCAGGCACTGTACTGGTTTGAGCAATTGCACTTGGCGGAATATAGAAGGATGTGACTCTTTGCGTTCTACTGGAGCACGCAGGTAGTTTTTTGGAAGATGCGTGTTCAGCAGAAACATACATTGCTTCATTACATAGACTTGTTCTGCGCTCGCTACATTCCCAGTGACGAACTAGCTATGGCTAGCAGTCGGATATGAACTCGGAAGTGAAGTTGATTGAGATCTTGTTGGTGACGTAGTAAACACGTGGACAAACGAGAACGTACATGGTGCAATTGTAAACTCAGTAATGGCTTTTGTTTTTCTGCATCGTGATAACAGCTATGCATTTTGGCATTTTTAAAATTATGATGCGAAGATTTTTGGAATTATGTCGTTTCTCGAGAAGACACGTTTCTTTTCTGGAATAAGAAATTAGTGAATTTATTGTAATTAGAATCCGGTCATTCTAGAAAATGCCCTTCGGGTGCATGAACAGCGTTAGCTTTCTGTGGCGCGGATCCGCAGTTCGATTCCGGTCGGGGGCATAATAAAAGCTGTAGGCTTTCTAAGTACAAATGTTTGAGTTTCTATAGATGTGCAAAGTAAAAGCTAAGGCAGACGCAAGTGTGATAGGGTTAGGTGATGGGAATACGCCAGTGCTTGTCCTTACCTCACTCGATGATAATAATACAAAAACAGGGCCCAGGTCTGGGGATGCTATCCGAATTACAATTCATGAAATGGTAACATCCTCACGTCTTTTCTGTTGCAGGTCTTTTGGACAGCGTCGAGCTGTTTTTCTCGTATATTCCCAATTTGCCAGTGGTGTAGCGAGATTCATGAATGGACGGTGAGGAATTTCGAACGCACTGTGAACGAACGTAGTATTTCGAAACGAGCTTTAGCTGTTTGTTCGGCGAAAACTGGCGTACTGTTTTTGGTACACATCGTGGTCGTATTTCTTGTCCATGCAGAAAACTTACGAAATGGAATAATATTTTTGATAAACTTATAGGTCAGGCCGAATCAACTTCCTCTTTCGGGTCCTTTCGTTTCGGGTCTTCCTTTCTTGTGTGTTCTTGTGATTTATTAAAGTGGAGTTATATAATGATTCATTATAACACTCATTCGATGAAAAAAAATGTTTGTTTGAAGCAAACGTGCCAGCCATTTAACCCGCTTAAACGAAAGAGGCTCGGTATAAAATATTCATGGAAACGAGATAAAAATAGGCTTTTATAATATAAGATAATTGATGATAAAGTTTGAATGTTACACGCCTGATGGCGCATCTTGATTAGAAACTTTTTTTAAAGATCTCTGTAAGGTATCACATGAGGTATGTCTTGGAATAATCAAAAGTGATTGGGAATAAGAGGAAGTAGGTAGAGAGAAGGTTGAGAGAGACATCAACTAAATGGATAAGACGAAAGAATGTTAGAATTAACGTTTAGTAAGAAAAAATGCTTAATTTTGAGACAATTACTAATAATAGCAATGTTTTTAAATTGGGTAAATTTATTAGATTCGCATTGTGTATTCAAATAGAAGAAGGTTTTTGATTTAGGTTGAATTTTTTATGTAAAGCGCATTATCTTAAAATAAAAAAAAAACAAATACAGTTTGAGTAAAGTTGAAAAATCATAGACCGAAAGAAAATCAACTTTCGGTATCCACTCGGAAGCTGAATAACCTTATTTTTAAACTTATTATTAAACTTATTATTAAAAAAAGCTGAATAAACTTTGATCCACTAGGAGTAGTACAATTGCATCTAAATTAAATAATCTCTCTCAGATATATCAAGTGGCCATTCGTCATACTGAAAAACAGTTATTTTTTGGAATAGCGCCATGCCCGACGGTGGCCTACTTGGCCGTCGACCGTTTTGCTGCAGCTATTTGTGTGGCGTCAATGCTGGCTGGGAGAGGCGTCCGGGAGCGGAACACAAAGCTTTCCTCGCCGCGCACTTTTTCTCTCTCTCTCGGTTTCCGGGTGGGGTGGGGGGATCGCGCTGAGCTCCGCACGCGTCGCGCCCCTTCGTCAGGTGATTTCGCATCTCTGGCCTCCCCAGGCCGGTCGTTACGCGCATGACAGGGCAACTTGCGAGGCCATCATCTGCGAATTCCAGCGCGGTTATCTAATTCTGGATACTCAGCGGCGCGACTGCCCTCCCCACATTTAATAGAATTGGGTGTTGCGGTTTGCTGTTGCTTTTGCTTTCTCATACTAACGGCTTTGATACAGCTGATTACCTTTTGTTTTTAAGTGGTGAAATGTTTGAGGACTACTACACTGTGTAATTAAAAAAACAACAACATATTTTATGTCGTAGTAATAGGCGGAAGGTATTTGAGAGTAGTTTCAACTGTTCGTGAGCAGATATGGGGGGCGTTGTACTCGACCCCTCCTTTTGTTGGCTGATAACGATTAGAACATTATCGCGAGCACAATGGCGTATGCATGCTGATTGGCTGATGTTATCTGTGCTCTGATGCCAATGGTGATGGCAGTAGATAAAAGTCTGTGATAATTTGGTGGAAGCGGTTGCGGCAACTTTGGTGCTGGCGCGACTTGGGACGTCTGTGACCCACCGCTTGCGGCCCGCTTCGCTTTCATCCCCGCAATCTGGCACCCGCAACATTCCTCCACCAGTGAGTGGGAAACACACCTGTTCGCGCTAAAACAGAATCTGCTACTATAATTCGCGACGGCTAGTTGAGCTTGAGTGCAATGAATTTGACGCAACCGTATAAGTGAGGTACGCTATGGTCTAGGGAGGGTGTGAAACTTCCTCTACTTTAAATTATATTATTGTTCCGGCTAACAGAAATATTTCAATTCGTGGTTTTGAAAATACCTTTTTAAAAATTGGGGGAATACGTTTATGGGCTCCGCAATTAACACTCTACTCTCTACCATCTTGCTAAACCGCCTCGTTGTGATAACTAGAACTCAGATTTTAGGAGGCACATATATTAAAGTACCTGTGGGAGACACGAAAACTAAATTGGCAAATGTTTACGAAACATGAAAATAGTGTATGAAAGCATCTATTAGTGCCTAAATGGTTCTTAACACAGGTGTTTGATGCTATTTTAATATTATTTTGATAAAATTGCATAAAACAAGTTATTTTTGAACTATTTAATCATTATTTTATTTAAACTCATTTTTAATTTGTTGTATGCGGAAACGCGAATATTCCCTGATCCAAATACTGCATCGACTAACGCTCCGAATCTCTACTTCACCAGCTCGATGTATCTCTGCTAAGTCTACTGAAGAGGATGTTTTCATGTTCGTCACCGGTGCCGTGTACTTCTTACTCTTAGCCAATTTGGCTTACCTTAGGCTTACATATCTTTTTTACCGCTAGCCTCCCCAGTCAAGCTGCGGCTGTTTGCTAGGCTGGAGCTTATGCGTGCGGTGCGTGTATTCGCACCCAGGCGAGGAAAGCCACAGGTCGAGGCAAAGGCCTACTATCGCAAAGGGGCGAAGTTTTTTAAAAAAATCGCCCGCCAAATGCAAATTTTTTGATTCCTGCCTCAGCAGCCGGGCTTGCGAACGCAAGACAACCCTTTGTAGTGATCTATTGTCAGAGGTGCAACACGCGGAAGTAGAAATTAGAGGTTGGTAAAGTGAGCCGTTTGGGGGAGAACGCAAAGTCAAATTGGGCAGAGCGTAATGAAAAATATTCGGCAGGATATGGTTAATGGGTTGATTTTGGTAGCACGTTTTGGTGGGGAGAGCGGGAAGTTGATTCTACCAACTGCGGCATTGCTCCGTCTTGGCCCTAAGACGTGCGGTGTCACTGGAAACGGCGAAGGCTGGGGGGACGTTTGGCATCTTTCACGAAGGGCTGGGGCGAAACCGTCGCGTCGATGATACTATGGTATGGTTAAATTAAATAACATTGAGACGTATATTTAAACATGTTAAGGAACAATGCAAATGCAAGGGACCTAAAGCAAACGCATATGCTCTTTAGATAGCATCGCACATTATGCACATGCGATTAACCGCATTAGTGCTTTTCGAGTGGGGCGCTACGGCATAAATTGTAAATATATTTCTTCCTCAACCTTCCTCTCGTTCTGGTCTTAAGCTCATGCCTAAGAAACAAAGCGACTTCAAAATGCGTTCAGGAGTTTCACAAAGACATATCTGATGGATTTTCTGTGAATGAAAACAAAACAATGCTGAAGCACTCTTCCTTTAATTATTAACATGATGGTCTAACGGTAATTTCATACCTGCTATTTTTAAGGAACATTTCAAGGGGGAAAAATTGTTACATTCATTATTATTTATTCCTTTTTTTGTATGCCTAACCGGAGAATTGTTCGCTTCGTGCATTACGCGCATAAGGAAAGAAAGAGTTTTGTATACTTTATAGAAACATGCGCAGAAAATGTTGCTACTGCTAGAGGAGGAATGGTCTGATCTGCATCAAACGAAGAGTAGAACTTCACAATTTATGTCTATCTAGGTGCATATGCAATCCGCATGCAAAGTTATTCCTGAAACACCCAAGGCGATCGCACAAACTCGAAAAGATGCCACTCCCAGGTCTTTTCGCGCTTTAACACAACTTACGACGTTTATACGGTATATCTATGTTTACTACGTATATTAATTACAACTAGCGAATATTAACTCGCGTTTTATACGTACGTATACGGGAAAGATAAAATTGAACATTTTACATGTTAATCAAATCTGATTTCGTGAATATTTTGAGGTATTTCTTGAGGTTTGTTTCGGTCGAATTACTCGAATACTCAAAAGAATTCACAAAATCATATTCCAATCTAGAAGTCCCGGTGAGGACACTGCAGAGTCAGCTGGCAGTAGCGGGCTCTTTTAAGCTCTGAGCTAAGTCAGAACGATGAATCGTAACGATTTTTGTTACTGATCGCACCAGTCATTATTTTGTTATATTTTGCACAAACGTGGTAAAACGATAATGATGTATTTTATGAGGCAAACGTTTTTAGATGACAACCACACACTGTTTGAAGTCTTAGGGGAGAGTTTGCATAATTTGGGCGCCAATTTTTTTCTTTCGTTTCCTTGCTCTCAATAAGATTTTAATTAAACAGATAGTTGTATCGCAAAGGATGCCTACAAATTATTATGCTACTTTTTAGTATAGTAAATATAATATTTAATTACATTCTTTCTGGAGGAATGGGGAGAAAAATGACAGTGCGCAATCGGTTCCAATATTGAATACTGGTCCCTAATTTGGTCTCATATTCTCTGAGTTGAATGGGAAAAGTAATGCACTATGTTATAAAACGACTGGTAAAGAGCCTGTTTTATGCAAAATAACATTAATACAACATACGATGGAAAATATATTGTTGAATACTTTGAAAGAAAATTTAATTTTCTGGGAAAAGACAATCGGCATTCGTTCGCTTAATTTAATGATTTTAATAACTTCAATTCAACTGATCAAGAAGCACTCCTTTTAAAAATTTATACTGAACTTGCCTGACGATTTAAAATATTGCAAATTGTGTAAAAACTACGTAGCGCAACTATAAATAATCATAAAGTTCTGCATTTTTGCTTGATAAACCTAAATAGGCTTCGAGGAAAAAGTTGAGGTAGCTAGTAACATTAGGTTCTGATCGCTTTTTAACTTTTGTAGACACATTTCTTAAATCTGGATTTACTTTAAGATATTATTTAAAGCATTACACTAATATTTTATTTTTTCTGGTTCACGCTCGTCTTCGCGCGTTTTTGAATTAACGATACCGAAATGGAAGCGGCGGGGTGGGAGCTGGTTGCCTTCAGCTCTGTTTTTCGTGCTGAGGCGCGCGACTGGTGGCGCCAGCGAAGAGGGGGTACGGAGGGAGCTGCGCCCAAGGGCGATGTGCGGCGGCAGAATACCGGCTTGATTTCGCGCCAGACGCCGCTTTTTCGATTTCTCTCGATTCTTGTGGGTACTAAAGCGGTTGGACTTCAAACGAAATTCCACTGCACATTCTCCGTCATAAAACATTTAAGAGAGAGTTAATGGCAGCATTTCAGATAGATTAAAATTTTGAGGCTGTACTCGTAAGCGCTAATGTGGCGCTAACCGTACAATACGGGTTAGGCCAACCTGATTTATTAGAGCTTATATGTTCATATATAACGTTGCAATACTGTTAGTATCTACGTTTCCAGTAATTCCAGTGTAATGTAACCAAAAAAGAAACGTTTCTACCTAAGCGTATTTGTATTAGTTTGTAAAACAGGTGCTGTATTCGCATAAGGTCCTTCTCCTAATATTTGTTTTATTTATTTATAAAAAATTTAAATTGCCCTTAAATTTTCCAACTCACAAACGGGCTTTAATAGTGTAACACCGCCAGTGTAGTGCGATCGCGTCAGTAGATCTGATCTTAGAAAAAATCGAAGTTCATTTTTTTTGGCTGTTTTACAAGGATCTAAAAATTTATTCAATTCATGAAAAGACTTTTGTTTTTATTGAAACCGATTCTATGATTAATTGGATTTGTTTTATAATGTTAGATTAATATTAACTAGCGTGACTACAAGCAACATTACTTTTGCTCTCATTTATTTGTAACTGCTACACAATAATCATTTTATTACACTGAACTGCAAAAGTGTTTCTAGCTGGCAATGTTTTTTCCGCCGCTGATTTTCAGCTGGCGCTGATTTTTCGTGCTGAGTGCTTTTCAGTCTAGCATGCCAGTCCACGTTTTTAACCTGCCTCACGTACACGGATTCGACACATAACTCTACTAGACTAAACCTTCCGACGCTTAAAAATAGTTGAAAATTTGTGTTTGCAAATTTTAAAGAATCAATAGATTTTCATTTAAATTATTTCAAGATTCGTTTTTAAAAAGCTTATTTAATTGAGCAATAACAATTCTCTCATTTAATATTGCAGTTTTGCTTTGGTTAATGTTTTGTATGGCGATTTTGGAAAATAGTGGTGTTAACGCGAAAATAAGCTTTTCTTCAGTCATTTGCTCTATAACGAGAAAATAAAAATAAAGAACGCGATAAACTGTTTCGGGAAAACTTACTTTCGTTTCTTCAAAAACCTGTACTTGCTTTTATTTAAAGATTATATTTCTCTTAGAACGGAATTTGGGATTAAAAGAAAATATAATCGAATATGTTACTTTTCGAATATCAATTTTTGCAGTTTCCTTAAATCACTAAAAAATTGACTGGTGGGCAATTTTTTTAAAGTGATTAATGCTTAATCGGAAGAAAAACTAGAGCCGCTTTGAAAACAATAATGAATTTGTTTTTAAAATAGGCTTTATTTTACACTACATTGTGCGAAAACTATCTACATTTTCGAAAAATTGTAACTGACGTATTTTAATGTGTCTTTGAAGAACTGGACCCGGGAGACGTGGCTCGTGTCTTTAACTGGTGGACAGCAGTGCGCACTGCAGTGCTCTGACGCGAGTAGACCTTACGTGTCAGATTTTCAAACACTAGCACACAGCAGGTCGAATTTCATCGCTGTCGGGGAAGAATTCTAAGGCCGGCCTGATTGTTGTTTTCCGTGGTTTCTCCGATCAGGCGATGCCTGAGCTAGTACCGTAACAATCGGGTCGCGAACTCGGGCGCGATCTTTCTTTCTTTCTTGTTCTCTTCTCACGCTTATAGTGGACATGCCGGGGAGGCCGGTTGGGGGCCGTGTCCGCGGTGGCAGTATACCGTCGTTGCGAGAAAGGCGTAGCGAGGGGGTCCGGCGGGCGGCCGCCACCCAGCGAGGGACGATCAACGCACGCACGACACTTTACGGGGTTTATGTCCTATAGAGAAACGCGAGAAAACATGCGCATTTACGAAATTTACAGGTTTCACGAAAATTACGTTACGACTTTTTTTTAGTGGTTCTTTTTCGGCATTCGACGAAAGTGTTTATCAAATAATTTGGAGCATTTTTTTGAGATGATTTTTGAAACTATATACAGTCGCCCCACATCCGAACAACCTTTTTAGACTTCGTAGGGACTGGAGTTCGTCGCAGATCAATTGAGAGATATTGAATTTTTTGAGAAACATCGACTAATATAGAGATATTATTGACCGACAGATAGAACTGACAAAGTGGAGTCAGTGGAACCAGATAACAAGGACAGACGCCAACGGACGGTTTTTCCCGTCATTCAACTTTTTTCGTTAATTTGGGTCCCAGAAAAACCGTTGGGATTTTGAAGCAAAACGTGCTTTAAGGCCAAAGTATTCTACCTTCATATAAGCAATGGAAAAAGATTATGATTCTTATTCCCCTTTTTCCCATCCCGAGGGGCTCGCTCAACAAGAAGGAAGTGCTTTCTCTAAAAAAAAGCCGAGTTTTTGTCTGCTTGTGTCAATTAAAATACTTTCTCTTAACTTTTGTTAATTATGTAGTAAAGGCGAATATAGAAAAATATAAATGCAGCTTTTTGTATTATATTATTTTTAATTACGGAATCTTTGTAACCTTGGCTCTCTCTAATGAGCGCTTACAGAGTAAGATTAATGGCGAGGGAAGTGACTCATCTGACCGGGGAAGTGCGAGAGAGCGCGGGCGATCGGAGGGTCATCGCCGGACGCCGTGAAGATTTCCCTTTGCTGGGGGAAGCTGGATACTTCCTTCCGGCAGCAACGCTCCGGAAGAATGATGTATCTCTTGCCCTTGGGCTCGCGTTCGTAGCTCACCAACGGGAAACATCACATTGTAATGGCGCTCGAATTTCGGGCGTGGATACATGCAACTGAATCGACATTTCATTTCCGGTGCCATCATGCACATCCGGCAGTCGGTACATGCTGACGGTAAAGTTATTGGATAGATGCATTCCCAATACATAAGAGGAGGATAATGTCGGTAAAGTTGTTTTTTTCATTTCGGCGCATTCAGTTTTCGTCGTGGAAATCAAGTGAAGCAATGTCAATAATCGTTGGCATATATGTGGTCTGGTTATTATTATTAATTTTTAATAATCCTCGAGCCTTTTTCCTTTCAATTATTTGAGACTGGTATCTCATTATTAGGTCATGTATTATTAATGCTAATTATAAGAAAGTTGTTTTTTTGGTTCTCGTACTTGTTTGGGAATAATTGCAATAAGGTTGTCAACTCTCTGCGTGATACTCAGATAAATGCTCTCAACTGAAGTATAATAGGACAGTATCTATACTTTAAACTCGAAATTATTTAAGAAAAAACCAATTTGTTGAAAGAAAATACAGAATTTTGAATCAAGACAGTGACAATGTGAAATTTTTCATTCGTTAATATTTACTGCAGTCAGGCATGTTTTACAATTTTCATTAGATGTTGTAGCTAATTTTAAGACTGGTTACAAAGTCGCCTGGTTTATTCAAATGCGCACATTTAAAATGAGAATTAAACATTAGCTACTTAAAGACTACATATCATCCATCGAAAAAAATTAAAACTTGCAGCTTGTTTAGCAAAGAACTTTCAACCTGGCCGCACAAGCTTACGTACCATCCAGGATATTGTCACGCTTCCAAAATATCGGTTAAAGCGCTGGCTATTTAAGGGTATTATAAAACATTGTCTATTGTGAATGTATATAACAGGTGTATCTGTGGTATTCACAAGTGTGGTATTTTTACTCAATTTATATGGTATGTATAATTTTTTTTACATTTATTGTTTATAAGGTAACACAGAAACTGTAGATCGATCTGAAACATAAGCTAAGTAGTGATTTAGTCTGATAAAACTGTCACGAGACTGTTATGTTCGTGTAAATGTATTTTGTAAATTAACTCCCGCGAAAGACGGAAGGGCCGAACGAGCAAGAATAAAATAAAAAAATAAAAAGATGTTTATGCATTAGACTACAGATATTCTGGTGTATATGGTAAATTCTGATTCTGATGGTGGCAGACATCAATTTTTTGTCTCTTTATTAATTATTTATTATTATTTATTATTATTATTATTATTATATTATTAATTAAATTATTATTATTATTGATTATTATTATTATTATTATTATTATTAATAATTCCTATCTGCATTCATTTACCAATTTATTTTAATAAAAAATCGGCTACAGATCGCGAGAAGTTCCTCCTTAATAGAGACGGCTCGGTAAATTCGACGCTCTCGCGACACAATTTCAGAGGAAGAAATTATTTTGGCAATTGAGCAAAATGCTTTATTCACGGTGGCTTAACTCCGCTAAATGGCTGGTATGCCGATGATCCGTCTTTTAATAGATCCCCCCAGTCCATTTTTAGTCAACGCGAACAATTTTTATTGATTCAGATTCTACTGGTGGGGAATTAAACCTTAGTTAGCTGGCAACTTTTCGACTCAAAACTACGAGGGGAACCTCGAAAAGTTTTTTATTTCCAAGCATTGTTGTGTATTAGAAATTTCGGATGATTAAAGAAATTATGGAAGATTGTGATCTGCAGTTGTAATTCTAACACAATGAAAGTCTAATACTCTATCTTTTACTTGTCATATTACTAACATTCCAACGAATAATGCATGTTTGAATAAACGTTGATCTTAAAGGACATGAAGCATCTTATCATTTCCGAATTTATATCATAAATATTTGAATGTATAATATTGGAAGGTGAAACTATAAAGAATTGATTGTTCCGTGAAAAATATATTATATCCTATCTTAACGCTAGTATAAAAACGGAATTGAATTGTTTTGGTATATATCGTCTATGATTTATTATCATAATGCAAGATAAAACAGAATCGATTGTTTTGTTGTAAAAAACATAATTAATGATTGTATCTTGACGTCAGATAAACTCATGATTCATCGTATGCATCATTGTTTCATTCATGCAGTTTCAGCCTAAGCGACCTCGCTCTGGACCACTTTAAATTGGTTTCACGGCAAACATGTCTGTTCTCACTGCAATGGTGCGTCCATTTTTTGGTTTTGCCACTTTTATTTGGTATCATGTTGGCTTGCAAATGTATAAACTAATAATCAAGCCATTGGTAAAGGAAAAAATAAGTTTTTTTAATGGGTCTAGTTAATAATGTGTTGAGAAGCCAATAAACGTTTTCGACATGCTGGAGAATGTTCTTGTTTGATTGTAACCTTAATTTTGTTATTTTGGTCGATAGTGTGGCGACTTCCGGTAATTACCAGGCTCTTCGAATATGAAATTGAGGCCATAAAGAACTCACTTTTATATAAAAATGGTATTTGAAAATATAATTTAATCGAAACTACGACAACAGCATGGGTGATTCGCTATATATGAGCTCTAATGTTTTGCCTAAGCCTCAGACGTGATATTGCGCTTTTGAATTGCCTAAATTCATTTTAAAATGAAGGTTCATCCTTTCAATAGCTGCTCTTTAGCGACTTCACAACAACATGAAGTTCTTAAATGGGTTAAAAATAAAGAAACAATAATGTGGAATATATATACTTGGCCAATCTGTGGGAAGATAATTCCATTGCTCCAGTTTGGCCATTGTCTCTTGCCGGCCGGTAAGCGGATTTTGTGCTAGACAGACATGCGGTATGACGTGGGCGGGAAGTGAGGCAACCTCTTCCGAATTGGTTCAAGGCAGAAGGGCGGTTCTTCCCGAAGTAATTGCCAGCGCAAAAAAGTAATTGAGAAACTGATACGATACTTCAGGAGTAGCAAGGAGAAAAGAAGAAAATACTAATAATTAATCATCCAGAACGATTCCTATTTATCTTTTTCTAATTTTTGTATTTTTTTTATTCTGTCCTTTCTTGATGTATTTCGGGTTCGTTTTCTCTCCGATTGCGAAGCAGAAGTCTGGCGTCGTCGCAGGTGGGTCGCCGGTATGCAGGTGATGCGTGGTTGCGGGGCTATAGCGGCCCTGTCGAGGAAGGGCGCTCCAGCGTGCGCTAGGTCGACTACACTTGTGGGGGGAGAGCCCTGAGCAGGCGGAAAACGATTGGTAGCGGTGGAGCCCGGCTCAGGGAATGGCCCCACTTTCTCCACAAGCTTTGCTGTACGTGTCGCGGGCCGCCGCAGAGTGTCATATGGACAAATTGTGGGTTTGTCCAGGTGCAGCGCCTGGAGATATATTGGGTATATTAATCAGGGAATTTGTGTCGTAAGGTGCTGGTATTACAAGGGGATTCCATATCTGATCTCATGTATTACAGAAATAGATTACGGCTTTTGAGGTGTTCTTTAGGAAGAGGTTTTTTATACTTTTAACGGTTATATTACAAAATTGTGGATTACTTTAGATTTTTTCGGTAAAGCGGGGATGGCACTCAAACGCCCGCACAAAGGCAGCAAATGCTTTTCAAGCATTTTGCCGATTCGGGGCGGGAAGGCGCGGCTCGGTGGTGTGGGCTCAGGAGGGGAGCAGGTGCTGGGCTTTTGTCTCTTTGTCCTCGGGGCTTTGGTTCGAGTCTGCGTTTCGAAGGCGGTACCACACGAAGTCGGAGCGAGATGCATCTTCTAGCGGAGTGATATTAATGAAGCGTTGGCCTTATAAGCTCACATTCGCCGGACGCGCACAGGGACATGAAGAAGATATCATTAAAGTATCTAGTGTGGGAATATAGCGAGAGGAGTTTGAACAGGGTATGATATCTTTGGGACTTGCATGTGATGTGATCTAGTGATATGTGTCGATGTAGAAATTCTATTTGCCTGGCTACTTCTTATGCCATTCTGGCTTAGTCTATTTACATGTCTATCCTGGGAGCAGTGAACAGTTGGAATTCAGCTATCAGTGCAGGTTTTCATACTATTTGAAATAATATCTTTCTCATTCTTCTTCTCTCTCTGCTCGTGCTCTGCGGGTCAATTTTAATTTCTCGGTGGGATTTGGCCACTCGGCCTGCTTTCTGGACCTTTTACACACATTTTACGTTGGCTACTACTTTCTCCTCGTGCTCTACTGCTCTTGCGTTCATTGCTACACATCATGTGGTGGGTAACAGAGGTTTGAGTTGTCACCGTTAGGAACTCGTCGACTTCATTAGAAATACAGCTGTGCATAGCCAATTGGACTTGTAGATGACATGATTTTGGTAATATTAGTTGACGTCTCGGATATGTGATCGTTATTGGGGACTATTCTACAAAGACTTGATCCATGAATTGTGGACAGCTTTGGGACTCTCATATTCCTTATAGAATAATAATTCTTTTCGTTTTCGGCGTGCTGTTCATGTCATATACTGCTCAAGCGCTCTCTTAAGTGCATCATTTGTCTCGTTGCGTATTGTTTGTTGTTAAAGGCATGTTCGCTATGGTATGTTCGGATTGGCATGTTGAGATATGGTTCGCAGATTGTACTCACTGTACAGCTCCTGACACGAGGTCTTGGTCATCGCAGGACTGCAGGGTTGAAGGTCTGTTCCTGGACCAATTTGCCGCTTCGAGCTTTCCCCATTGTCGGGAAAAGTTAGGTTAAGAGACTCCGACACTAGCATGATGGTGCGTGTTTGCTTCGTGTTATTAGGGCGCATTACCATAATTTTTCGTTAGGGCTCGTTTGACTCTTAGTACTAAGACTTCTGGCTATATTATTATTATTTTAGGAGTTCTAAGGATTTACATGGTGGGCATTTGATTATCTGGCACATAATTGGGCGTTTCCGCCATAGTTCCTCTTGGCGAATTCTCAGCGGGCGCGCTCGGTGTGTGTTTCAACGCAGAGTTAGTTTAGTTGCTTCCCTTAAGTCGCAACTTACAGAGTGATCGACAATCATCACGAGGTAGATTGAATTCTCGCCTCTTTGACGGACATAGTCGTGTGATCTCACAGATGTTTTGAATTTGTGGGGTCTTTTAATCACTCAATATTCTCTGTAGGAAAACACAAATCTTTGGTTCTCACGTTTTATAGCTTTGGCTGTTTAGTTTGTGTGTTATTTTTTTTTATTTGTTTCAGTTGTAATTGTGGAAATGCTTTTGCAAATTGGATTTTTTTACCGGATTTGTTTTATTTATTTTTTTTTGTACTTACGGTTTACAAACTTGGGACACACACAATGGATCTTGTTGAAAGGAATGTGTAAGATTTTCATTATCTATAAATAATAAATAAATAGAATTTGATAGTATTAACGACTTTGCTTAAAATAGCTAATTGTGCATTACAGGCGCTGACAAGTTGGGATAATGATTAATTTTGAACGGCCTTGTCAAGTGAAAATAAAATATTACTCACTCTTAATTAGTGTGTAGGTTGCAGGATCATGAATTTTCGTGTAGGTAATGTTGTTGTAGTTTTGGCGTATTGAAGTCTGGCATATATCGCGATTGTAATTATAGAAATGAAATTAAGTTGGTAGATGGATTAAGTATAACTATTCGGATGACATTAATCGGTTTCAACTCAGAGAGTTTATGACTGGAATTTTTACGGTTGTGACTTCCTAAGATATTTCACTTTAATAGATAATTTGAATAATGACTTCTATTTACTTGATAATTAGCCTTATCATTAATTCTTTCACGTGAAGTTACAATGTTATCTTGGTTCTTTATTATTGTAAGATATTGATTTCTGGCGAGATTTGAAACACTGTTAGTTTAGTTAATAGGATGGTACTATATAAGTTCTACCGTTTCATGAAGTCCTAAACATTAAGGCTTTAGACTATAAGGTTCTTGTTCAGATGTATTTATTTTCATTTGGTTCTGTGGTTTTCTTGGATTTGCTGTGCATCCATATAACACCAAGGTAATGAGTTCGATCTTTCTCTTCGAGAGGAGAAAGGTCGAGATTTTCACTGATAATAATATCTGATCATTTTTGTGAGTCTTCGAAGACCATATGTTAGACTCTATCTCTATCTCTTCGGATCAACATTAGTTCATAGCACTTATTTGGCGTAGAGTAGAGGAAATGTGATATCTTACAAATCGTCGGTGGTAGTCTCAGACGAGCAAGATATAACTTGCACATAGCATCTTGTTGCGCATGTTTCTTGTCTCCTTTAAGGACCGGATACGTTTCGCCCTTTTAATGAGATCCGTCAGGAATCTAGACGCTCTATGTTACAAGCGCAGCTTAATGCTAAGCGTCGCTTCAAACATGGTGACATATCGCTCGTGTTGGGCTTGGCAATATAGATGTAGTAATGATATTATTTTCTGTACAAGGTCACGATGGCTAGACAATCTACGCAGAGCAGTGATGGAAGGGACTCGGTCTATTCTTGTGTAGAGAGGATAACAATACTGTGCGTAAGGTATGGACTGAGGTCTCTTCATAGGAATTTAGTAACATTGTATAGTAAAGTCATGAATTGCTACGTCGGGCCTCATGGGTAGATGCGAATCTACGTTTGACTTAATTTGTTGGTAGGGTTCCCCCTAAATAATTCGCTTTGTTGTTGATCGAAGAAACACGGGGCACACTTAACGATCAGGTATGCGGACGCTAGAATTCTCCTCTAAGAAAGCGGCTGAGATTTGACTCTCAATCTCTCTCATCTAGTGTCGAATAACCTACCCACGCCACCGTGCAACACGAACGGAACAACTTTTGGCGCGATCGGAGAGGCACACGATTAAACAAGTGATACGAAGAAGAGTGGATCAACGAACTTTGTAAAGATGGCTGATCTCTTGTTCGATGCTAGACTTATCTGCACGAAGTTATCTTACACAGCCGGTGTAACAGGTTTGTTCACGTTTTAGTGGCCGCATCCAGGTATGGCCAATTGCTTAGTTACCGAATAAATTCGAGGTCTGCGTTTCTTGGAGAATAGAGATGCGGTGCAACAATTGCAGGCGAAAAGCGCCCTCCACTGCAAGCGCGAATGTTAGGACCAGTGGCGGCAACGCAACGGGAAGGGGTGCTTACTCTTTGTAGTAATGGTTATATGTCATTTAAAACGTGTAATAAAAAAAGAGGGCTCAAACTTGGTTGCCAGTCCTGTGTTTTTTTTAGGTTGCATTCGCTTTGTTAGTAATGAGTTAAATATTAATAATTTTTTGTAACAAATCCATGCGTAGTAGTATAATTAAGCCTTTTGAAACTAGTGTGTTCATTACTTTGCGTCTTTCAACACCCTCTGCAAAATGGCCTATTTTGACCCATTTGGCTTTACTTCTAAGCAATAGTTCGTTTTAACAAGTTGCATCGATATATGTGTAGATTATGTCAACAGAATTGTGTTAGAACCTCGAAATTACAATAATAGAGAAAATAAGAAATATTATATTTCGGTATTCTTTGTAATTGGTAATATGCTCACTGTAAACTTCTATATGATATTTTTGTTAGAGTCACGCGTTATATTTGAGAATGTGTTCAGTTGATCGAGCTCGCCGTTGAGGATAATATTTAGAATCTTATTAGCAAAAGGAATGTTGCATCCTCGGTTATATTGGTTATAATATTTAATCACGCAGGGTACATTTGCACCTATTTCTTAGATATATTACAAACGCTGCTCTTGGGTTCTACACAAGCGCTCTATCCTTGGTTTCTTATATGTACTGCACTCTCGCATCGAGGATATAAGATTAGCATCAGGTACTTTCTACTTGCACTTACAATTATCGCATATAACATTAATTCGCATACGTTTTGATGTATTGGTGGGTCATATCTGATAAAGTTTCGAACTTGTTCATTGTGTATTCTTTAGATGTAACCGCAGTATATTTGAGTTACATTCACTGGTGATTATGGAGAGTGACGGGGAGATCATGAGCGCTAATGAGATGAGAAGTGGAGGGGGAGGAGAACGCTTCACGGGCTCACTATACATACGTATGTATCTAAATGCTGGGGCGGCCTCTTCTTCGGAACCTTGCTGTGCATGCCGCCTAGCTGTGTCGTTAACATTGGGTGGCGGGGCATGTTGTGTAGACGGTGAGCGTTGTGGAGAGGTTGAGTGTCGCGGTTGTAGATTGCTGGGCATAGAGAATGTATTACGTAACGGGAGGCCTTTGGTTTATAGCCGAGGCACTGTGGTGTAGTGGCTAGAGTGGGTAGTGGAGCTGACGGGTGTATGATGGACTGATGGGGTGTTGTAGTGCAATGGGGGGCGTGTTGGTGTAGAGGCGGGCGTGTGGGGTGTACAGTGGCGCCCGCAATTCCCAGTTAGGGCGGCTGGCGTGCTTTTTCGTCTCGCAACTCTTCAATGGCCGGGGCTTACTCGGTGCAAGGGAGGATCTGTAATCGGCTGTACTGCGGGCGTGTGGCTACGTGCGTGGAGCGTCGTGAGTAGTGGCGGGCGTGCTTGTGTAGTGGACGGGTCATGTGTGAAGGGCGGCGGGCGTGAGTGGCGGGGAAGGACAGTGTAGCGGGGGGGAGGGGCGTGCACTGTTCTGCGGAGCGTCACTCGAGAGCGCGAGGTCGGGATTGCGTCGGCCGCCGGGGGGTTATTTTGCGGACCGCCACCGCCCGCACGCCGCCTATATTCTGTTCTGCACCCGGGCCGCCGCGGGTGTCGTTCAGACGTCCTCGGGCAGCCCGCGTAGCTCCTCCCTACCCTGTGCGGGGTGCCATGACATAGGAATGTTTTTATTCACGTTGTTTGTTGGCTCTCTAAAATTTGAAACACTATACATTATTCAGTCTTGTTTTGGCTTGTTGGAATAAATAGTCAATCCGGAATATTCACCAATCTCTTCAAGTTTAAACGAATAAATGTTTACACATTGTCATTTCTTCGGTCATAAGTGTACGAACACTGTTAGGAATTCTCTGCCACGATTCGAATCTTAATAAACTTTTTTCTTTTATGTTTGCCTTGTCGAAAAGTATCTATGCCACAAGACGGGTTTGCAAAACTTCCTTTTCTAATATTACTTGACGCTGCTAACAGCTTTTTAAGGTCTTGCCAGTTTCAAATTCCAGCTTTTGCTAGAACTTTTGTACATTTTTGTATCTCTTACTTTCCTCGATTCTTTCGGTTTCACCTAGCAGTTTTTTACAATGAATTTCAAATGCGAGTCTTTTACTTTTTTGTCTGGCGTCTGATATTTGAGTTAGTTGGAGATTCCGGTATGTAGTGTTGCGTCAAGTTTAGATGCGTTTCAAATTTCAAACAATGTATGTGACTTAGCTTGCCTCGCCCACGTGTTCTCGCTGATTTTAGAAAAGCAGTAAATGCTGGTTTTGTACGTACTGCAAGCGCCTCTGCCTGCGATGGCGGAGGGGCCCTTCTCATTTGGCTTCACGTATTAGTCTAAACGACAATTTCTGATTATTTCATCTCTGGTAACTGATTGATCGGTGTTTGCTGTGCGCGTCAATGCGCCTTCCTACTGGAGAGTGAGATCGCGGGCTGACGCTATGTCTTGGCTTGCAGGGTTTCCTCCCCAGGGTATTCCTCCAGTGGGGTGCCGCCCCAGATTCACTAAGCAGCGGCGACTGGTCCATCTTGACTTCCTTGTTTTAGTGGCATGCACCAGTTATAAACCGGGAATCTCCGCTGCGGGTAGTGAGATTCGCGCTGACCTCTTCGTCGCTTGTGAGGTTTTCCCCATCGCAGTTTTTGGCGTACCCGCCAACAGGACACACTCTAAGCCCCGACTGGTCTGCCTGAGTGGTGTGGGTGTCTAGTGGACCATACATTGGTGAGTATACAGTAAGGGCTGCCGTGTAGGAAAAGGAAAGAAAGATGCGCGCGACGAGGCGCGTTTGTATTGTTAGGTATTGAAACGCGCAGTTGTCTCCTTCCAGAGACAGCGACTGTCAATCGTCCTCCTACTAGTTATCCTGCAGGGCTAAATGCGGCCTCTAGCGCGGAAGCGAGCCTTCCGCGTGGCGCCTGCGCGCGGGCGTGCGGGGCGGGGGCGGGCGGGGGCAGGGGGAGCGGGTGGCGCGAGGCCGTTGGGCGGGAGCCAGCGGGAACGCCCCTCCCACTGACACACTTCACACGTGCTCCTTGCGCTCTACACTCTCGCTTCTTAGAGCGTGGGGCTGGCTCCTTGGACTGAGTGAGACACCTGCCACCGACCATCAGCGCTCGCCGTATTTGCGTTAACTAGTGCGTCTCGGTCGGAGGCTCACGGGCGGAGACTGCCTGCAATCGCGGTGGTGGGCGTTTAGCTCAAGCGTTTGGAGATCAACGACTTGTTGATGAAGATTGATTCTCAAAAGGTTGCTTGTAGGAAATAATTAATTTAAAATTATGTTGACACCATAATTATAAAATTGAGAGTTGACGGTTTCGGTCTTGACTCAAGTCTTGATGAGGTTTTTGTGTTTCAATGCGAAGCAACTAAACGTTGTTAGTCCGCCAGAGAAAGGAAATTTACCTGGTGACCCTTTTCTATACATTCCTTCCTTATTCACATCTTAATGAGAAATGCTGGATATTTCATTCTACATTCCTAGCGCTTTTTGAATTCCTTCACAGTTTGTTGGCATTTTTGAATGCATTGTTGAACGAAAATATCGCAAAAATGTTGTGACATCTGATTCTTTCTCTGTTGATTCTATCTTCCACCGCTTTGTGGTTAAACCCTTCATAGATTTTTGTTATGGAAGTATCAAGCAAGAGTTTGATGGAGCATTTGATCTGACAGCAGGTAATTCGCTGAATATCATACTTATATTATTATATCCATATTTATGACTACATATCGTTTTTTTTGTTTTGTTAGCTCTTCATGATATTCATAACTCAGCAGGTCACTGTTGTACAATTATATTTGTTTTAATTAACGTACAATTAAAGGTGTGAGTAAACTGGTGATCAGACACAACGGGGCAAAGTGGACGATCTTCTTGGAAGCTTCTTGGAAGCGGACTGAAAGCATCTACCAAAATAAGAAAAAGAGAGTCCCGGGATTCAACTGGAACAACCTTAAATTTATCTCAAAACGCGCAGTTTATGAAATGTATAAAATTGTTTTCATTGCTTCATTATATGTTTTTAACTTCGCAATGCTCTATTTATACGTCCGTATGTATCTCGTCTTCGTGCGCCTTCTGACTTTTACTTCTCGCTTAATTGAGAACTTCTCCGACAGAGCACGAAGGTTCTGCTTTGCGCAGCTGTCAGCACATTCCCCTTGTTTTTTCGTTAGATGCAGGTACGTAGAGAGTAGTAGGCGTCAATTGTTTTTGTAATGATGGCCTTCGAAAGTTGCCGACATCGTTGAGGGTCTGAGGCACGCACACTTTCACTGCCAGGCTAAGCGGAATGGCCGAAGCAGCATCAACTGATGTCGCTGCAGGGCCTCTAACCGGCAGGTCTTTGGGCTCGAGTCCCGGCGGTGGCTACGTCCAATTCACGAGCTGTCTCGAGGAGAATTGTAGAGGCCGGCTGCTCTTACGTCCACACTCACATGAACTACGCCGCCACACATGCCGAGAAACCAGTTGGAGCTCAGCACTTGTCACGGTTGGGGTGGTGCCCCGCTGGCACGGGTAGGTCGGCGGCCGGGCGTCACCATCTAGGCGGGGGAAGAGCACCGTACTTCCGGCGAGATAAAAACTAACTACACTTAAGTAGTGCATCACTGCCAGTGTTGGACATTACTCGTACTTTGTTTAGCTAACGGTATTGGAAAGCAATATGCTATTTAATTTTCAGAAGTTTGCTTTTTTCAAAAATAAGTTCTTTATAATCGTGATAACGTAATAATAAAAAACATCCTCAAACCGATTCTTGTGATTGATATCTACAATATAGTGCGAACTTAAACAAATCAATAAATAGTTACAATATACTTGTTGTTCATACATTTGGTTATAATATGATTTAAATTATTTTCGCGGGCAGTGAAACAAACGTTTGTCCAACTTAATTAGGAACAGTGGAGCTGGCCCGAATCGTGGGGAAAGGCGAGTTTTCGAATGATGCTGCGCGCGGATGGAAGAACAATTGAGCAGCGCGAGATATGAACTGCCGCGGGAGATGCTCCAACCTTTAGTAGTGGCAGGAGAAACGTGAACGTGCTAATACGTTAATACGTTGTGGGCTAAGAGAATTGCTTAAACTTTGGTTGAGAGAAGAGGTAAAACGAAGTAGTCAGATATATGTGCGTAGTTAACTGCGAAGAAACGTAAATGATACTTGTGGAAATAAGTTTTTTTAATGACGAAGTGAAAGATACAAAATGGTATGTAGCAAGTCTGACAATGTATTGGAGAACGCTGACTGACTGAATGCTGAATGAGGACGACCGGGTAACAACGTACAAGCAGGCAGTGGAGCAAAAAGAGAAGCGGGCAATAGGCAATAATTATTCTGACGTGTAGGAAGACCAAGTATCGTCCTCAAATTTAATTTCTTTAAGCTAGCATATTAAAATAACATTGACATGCGTGTATGAGGAAACAAATAGTGTGTGTGCATGAAAATAGAGTACAAATGGGGAAGCTGATTGAAAAATATTTTTTGTGTTCTGGTTTATTGTTCTTTGTATTGCCGTGCAACCAATTGTATGTTCTTTTTGTAAGTAGACGCCAGATTATAAACTTTTGTGTTTAAGACGTGAATATGTTTAATTTCACGACGCTAGATAGAATTCCTATAGTTCAAAGTGCACAAGAATAGAATAATCCCTTACATAAGACTTCGGCGCCGAGATTTCGTGTGAGCGGTTCTCGGTCCGCAAATAAATAATTAAATTATTTTTCTGCGAACATTGATGTAGTATTAAAGATAATATGATTATTATAATATCCTTAAATAAAAGAAATCCCCACTCCTCTGTTCCAATATTAACGTAAATTCATCACGAATAGCTCAAATTATGTATTTAATAACTGTGTTTATATATGATTTGGATGAACCCTACGCAACAGAAACGTTCACTCTACGCTGCAAGTCGCGATCAGTTAGTGCCGAGTGTTAGGGCAGCCTGATCGGCAGTGGAAGAGCATACGGTCGCGCACAGACCCTCGCTGAATCGCTAACAGGCTCTATGAGATAGCTCCAACAATGCCCCTGCGCTCCCGATCGGTGCAGTGAATGCGCGCGACGTGCAGGGAATTGATTTCGGCTGTGAATGGGTCAATGCTGAGCGTTCTATTGATTGACTGATTGATTAGTGATTGGGTCATTGGTCCCGTAAATGTAGTGCATATTTGTCCCTCGGGAGGCGGCGCTGATCTGCCCTGCTGGATGGTGAGATCTCGCGCCGATCCACACGCCGGCTAAAGACGTTTTCGGATCGTGGGCTGTCCGGGGTGAGCCGCGTCTCAGTCGATCGAGCTGACATCTTGTGGACTCCCTCAGAGCGGTTCCATCAAAGGGGTTTTCCCCAACCAAGGACTCCCACCACCTGGCACAGCCCGAACCGGTACAGACCGGTTTCCCGGCATGTGTGCTAGTGTAGCGCATGTAAATGAGGATAGGACAAGGAAGGGAAGAAAACATCGCGCCCGGTCCGTTGCCTGTTTGTTGTCTAGATACTGCTCCGGTACTCGCCAGATATTAATCGGAGGAAGCGAGGAAACTACCGATGAGCGCGGCAGACCGCCTGTATTCTGCTCCAGGCAGCAGCTGACTTCGATCTAGCTGTATGACTAATGTGTCACCGCCGGGACTCGACTCCCAGGCCCTCCCGGGCAGAGGCCCTGCAGTGACATCCGTTGATGCCCTGCGCCACTTCTCCCCATCTGATGGCTGAGCACGCGGTCCTTCGCAGTTGGCGCTCTGGGCTCGTCGCTCGCTTGGCGTCCGTCCCGCACGTGCAGCGACGCGTTACGCAGACGGGGCTGCCGTTGCTTTGACGCGAGAGGCAATGACGGAGGGCGCTGATGCTGCAGATCGGAATTTGAGAACTGCGCAAACGCCAGCCCCTGCCATTCAAACAGAAAATAAAACTGCCGATAAAATAGAATTAATCTAGGGAAAGAGGCTTGAAGCAGCAAAAGACGCTCATCTAATGGGCACCACGTCACCATTTAATTTGAAAACTCTTTCCTTTTTCTTCTTTTTTATGGGTTGTAGTATCCTTTAATTACATATAATATCATGTAATGTAATAAAATTATTACGTATTTGACTGTCTCTAATTAAAAGATGCTATAATCCATAAAAATTATACAGACGGTCACAATAATCTTCTTAGTTTTTCTTCCGCACTTCCGCTTCTTAGCGCTACAGCTCACAATAGGCCTTGCCCTGACACCTGCGGGCTCTTATATCACTTGTAAGCTTGAATTGAAGCGCTCTAGTATTGTAATTTAGAAACAACAATCGATAACTGATGCTACGTTCGAGGTAGCTGCAACTGTGTCCCTGTAACCTGGAGCGTGATGCGCACTCGCTGTGCAGCAGAGGGGTCATCCACAAACGACGAAGCGCACATTTGGAGTACTTCCAGTACCCACTCTACCCTTGGTAACGCACCCGTAACGCAAGCTGGAACCCCTTAAATAACTATGTAACGCTTGGGACGACACCCCTCCCTTGTAAATACAAGAAGTGAAAATAAATTACAGCACAGTAAAAACAACTTGTATTTATTTTACTTGTGTGATATATTAAAGTAATTAATGATAATTAAAGTAGAAATTTGTTGGCGATGCTGGCTGCACCTAACAGTACGATTGTGACAAGTTGTGAGGGAAGGAAGAATGCTAGAACGAGAAATGGTTCATCACAACTTGTGCACACGCCGTCCTGGTTGATGCAAGAGCGACAGTGTACAGCGCCAATTTAAAAATATCGTAGAATATACTTCATATCAGTTGTTAATATTTTCTTCATAATCTTACAGATTAAAAAAAAAGAAAAAGATGTTTCCATTTATTGTAACGATTTATAACTAATAACTTTAATTAATTTATGTTTTTAAAACATTAATTTGTTAATATTTTAATATTTAATACAGGATTATAAAAAGGAATTATTTCAGCAAATGTTGAAAAAAAAATGTCAATGTTACGTAGCACTTAACTAATACCCCCATGTAACGCAGCATAACACTACCTCAGACCCCCCTCTAGCGTTACGTAATGTATGGACGACCTCAATTTGAATTGGTGCGTCAAGGGATCATGCCGAGCATTCGGGCAGTCTGATCGCCATCGGATGAGCAGGCGATCTTGCACTGTTGTCGGCGTCGGCGCTGCTCTTCAAGCGTAGCGCTCCCTTGGCGTCCGCACGCTCGTGTTGCCGTTGCATCAACTTACATCGCGGTGGGGCGTGCTCCTGCTCTTGCTCTGTCGCGAGAACAAATCACGAGGGATGTTGCTGATGCCACAGTTCAGAATTTGAGACCAGGCCAAACGAACGCCCGTGCGAATACTTCTTTGAAATGAAAACCAAAAAACACGTGAAATGCAATTAATCTACAATTAGTGTCCTACAGCAGCAAAAGGAGCTTATTTAATTTAGTGTTACGTTAAGTTGCTGTAAAAATATTTTTTTCGCCGATGTCGCGCTTGTTTAGATCGAACACACACAATCACACATGCTAATTCGTATCGCTTCATATTTACACATTGGAATTCCATTGTTCAAATAGTATCTCACACAGTACTAAACAATAACAGGTTTTCATGTCAGCTATTTCAGATTGAGAGAGATCATTGCAATGTTCAATTGATGCCAGAGATAATATTATGAGTTAGTAATTGTTCAAATGTATCAGAGTTATATCGGATTGAGCTGTCACATTGAATTAACCTGTGCACTAACTATTACAGATAACGCTATAGTTCATTCGCCTTTCATTCGTGAAGGTTTCAGGCAACAACGATGAATGTTACATTTTCATTATTCTGAGAAATTTGAATTTTAAAGTTATGAACTCCGTACGTAAACATATTTCTCATTGTGAATATCCACTGAACCGAATTTCCACTTTCCTTAATGTGATTATGATTATAATAAAAGTAAGTGCGTGTTGTGATCTAATAGACGCTATCCTAATATAAAATCATTAAAAAGTGTACCTTCATCGTTTTTCGCCCGATCTCTTAACATATTAACAAATTCTACTTCTATATATAAGAATTTTCGTGCTAGATTTTCGCATATGTGGTTAGACATTACAATGTGAGGCAAGACTGTTTGAACCACTGAAGAACACTCTACTGGATCTGGATGTGTTTGTACATTCAAGAAAGAACCAAACGGAAACAGCGTTATGAAACGCTAGTGAAACTGAGGCCGAGGCTGCCTCCGGGAGCTTCGCTTGTTACTTAGTACATGTCTCTTAGGAGGAGCTCTTGGTCGTTGAACCACAACCTACAGAGATTCGCGGCCGGGGGTTTAATAACATTTAGTCCCATGCGATTCCTAATGGAAATAGAAGTGCTAGCTGTAACATTTATCACCAGACCCCACCTTCATCTCATCACCCAAGTACTCATCTCGTATATCATCATATCTTGAAATCACATCTTTGTCAAAATACTACGTGTAGTTTCATGTCATCACATGTTATTCAATTGTGCCTTCACATTGGTTCATCATATTCGATTGTGAATCAGTGTACTGTATTGTTTAGGATCTAACATTGGGATTAGTTAGGTAATTAAACATTTGAAATACAAATGCAAAATCTGCATAAAAAAGATTTCAATATAACGTGGACTGAAAATCTAAGAAGGATCAGTATGGCCAAGATTTGAAAATGAAACATCTTATTGAGTAATCGTAAAGTCAAAGGAGTATTAAAGTATGCGCATGTGTTCCTACATTAGAAACACAACGGTTGTGTAAACAGTGAAACGTCGTATTTAAAAACATGGCGTGTTGAGTCTGTGGATGAAAGTATGTCATGAAATACAAAAGGGGTAGAAAAAACTCCATTTATGCAATGAAAAGATGCACCGCCGATGGCGTAAATCTTTTTGGAATGCGACCTTGGTAGACAAGAAAGGCGTCGGTTGCTCCAAGAAGCTACAGCACCGCCACGGGCCTCGAGTTGCTGCTGAAGAACTGAAGCCTTCGATGAACCATCTACTCCAGTGATGTCGAGGTCTCCTACTGTGGCAGTGACATGCTTTGTGGCATGCTACGAGCTTCTCAGCGCAACGAGCGTCGAGAAAGGAAACTATCGGTAGTGACCACGCTGTTTTCCGATAGTGATGATGAAGTTGGAAAAACCTGCAACTGGTGTTCCAGGGATTTAAAATATTTTGATACACATTGGGAGGAAGCACTCCTGTGTGAAAATATTGGTACACGTGCAAAATGTTTAGTGTGTAATAAACTTCTTCAAATAAACAAGTATAACATTCGAAACATAACATTGAATATGAAAACGTGGTTGGCGAAGAAAGATAAAATTTACTACAGCGTTTAAAGTAACAACGTCCAAATGCAAATAAAAATATAAATAAAAAATAACAACAAACGTCCTTAAATGTATTTTATCTGAATCCTGCTTCATCGTATTTCATGTATAAAGCGTAACATTGTTCAGGGCAACTTTGATTACGATCTGCTCTCGTGTGGTGAGATGATCAACTGTGTGGAAGGGTAATTTCTTCGGGCTCCCAGAGCCGTGGACTTGGCTCAGATCTTGGTGGCAAAGACCTTGACATCACTCATCTCTACTGACATTGAAGATTGCTACTCAATCCATAAGTGTAGGGATAGGAGGCGGCTTGTTAAATACTTATTGCTGCTGCAGATTATGCACGGAGAAGGTAGCTAAGTGTACATATTAATATGGACATAACGTCATTGAGGGTGCTAACTCCAGAATTCATGAGTATAAAAGTGGTGTCTATTTTTCTAGTTCTGATAAACGTTTTCGGTCCTGCAGCACCTGAGGACACTTCAGGCGAGTCAGAGTAAACTTGCTCCCATTATCAGGAAACAATTCTGCTTTCACCAAAACAAAGATTTTTGGTCACTTCATGCTCGTTCCTTCACACTACCGAACTGCTGGGCTATGGATGTCATGAAAGGATAATGAAATTTTTTAAAAGAATAAACATTAATATTTATTTAATAAGATGCTATGAAACACGTTGGTAAAGTGGTGACGGAAAATTTAAGTTACGATAGACCCAAGATAAAACTTCCTTTTCCGTCGTGACCCAACACTTATACCCTTCACATTCCAACACCGAATCTTCATTAAGAAAATTCACAGGTGCAAAGCAAACTCCAATCAGACGAATAGTTTTCCGGGTAGACGAGAATCAAAAGGAACCTAACACACACCGTTACGAAATACCCCCCCCCATTACGTGCCTATTTTGAAAAATATTATTTTCAGCACTGCAATCTGAAATTCTCTATACTTATAGAACACATTAAGAAAAAATCACAGGTGCAAAGCAAACTCCAATCACACGAATAGTTTTCGAAGTAAATGAGAATCAAAAGGAACCTACACTGATCACGTTACGTGCCAAATTTCGAAAAATATTATTTTAAGCCCTGCAATGTGAAATTCTCTATACAAGTAGAACACCTTAAGAAAAATTTGCAGGTGCAAAGCAAACTCCAATCAGACAAATATATTTCGGGATAGACGAGAATAAAAAGGAACCTCAACTGATCAAGTTACATAATATCCCTTCATTACGTGCCAAATTTCGAAAAGTATTATTTTGGGCAGTGCAATCTGAAATTGTATATACAAGTAGAACACTTTATGAGAAATATGCAGGTGCAATGCAACCGCCAATCAGACGAATAATTTTTGAGATGGGCGAGATACAAAAGATATCTCCTCTGATCAAGTGACAAAATACCCCCTATAACGTGCCAAAATTTTAAAAATATTATTTTTAGCACTGCTAACCTAAATTCGATATACATGTAGAACACTTCAAATCGCAAATGGGGATTGAACCCGTTAATTTTCCTTCTCCAAGGGCAGAATTCGTTTTCATTAGCTCTGTACTTGAGAGCGATGCGAGTATGTTGAGTGAATTTTGTTGGCTATCGGACGCGCTAAAGATGCCACTCCGGTGCAAGGGCACGTTGTGGTTGCTGATTAAATCCTAGGGAAATTGTGGGAAACAAAACTAGTTATTGCTTCTTCAGTCTTTTCGTTTCTCGTCACATATTGATCATCGCTTAAGCTGACATCACAGAATGGAGGCTTACTATTTTCCGTCGAGTTATTACCTATCGGCTAACAGACATGTAAAATGAACGGTGAACGTGAATCTGATGATGATGATGATGATGATGATGAGCGAGCTTTAAATGCCGTGGAGGTAGGGACGTCAGAAGTATTTTCAGATAGGAAGACGGATATTTTAGTTTATGGGTAAGAGCAAACTTTAACATAAATATGCACAATTTTTTCCTGTGAAACCAAATTATACCGATATTGGCCGCAATGAATATGATTTAAACAGTTTGAGGAATTGGGATATGATTTGCTAGATAAGCTTAGATGATTGAGGTAATAACATATTTCGTTTTATAGATGTAATTTTTTTAAAAAAAATTTGATATTGACAGAACTTTGATTTTCAAATAAAATAATGTTTTTTCCTTTATTAATCGAAAGTATTTGAATAGACGAATACAATAATATAAGCAGTGTTATGAAAAAACGTAGAAAAAGGATTCCTCAGATATGTCTTCCTTACCTTCCGTAACGGTTTCTCGGCAGGTGAATATTATTCCTTTGCTAGTACTCATATTTCTATCGAAATAGTAACTGAAATTTCTGGTTTTTAAGTATATTATTTTCTGCATTGCTTTCGTTCTTACATGTTCATTTATTTCTGAGTTAACTAATAGCAAATTGTACTAATTCTTGAAGTAGCGAGGGAATAAAATATGTTCGTATTCCCCAATGGAATGCATTTATTGATTAATCAAATAAGAGAAGAAAAGAATCACTCTTTACTTAGATTCACTGGTGTGCAATAGAAAGTAATTTTGTTTCTTAATTAAATTATTATTTACTGCGTTTATGGTTTGTAGAAATTTTAGTTTTTGGTAGAAAGTGCGCCTGACATTTTCTGCGTTCGCAGTTTTTATTTGTACCGCTCCATGTGCGACCTCGCTCTTGCGTGTCAATAGTAACTGCACTCGGCTGAGCGTATGTTAAGTGATCCCAAGGTGATGTCTGCCGACACCGTGCAGGTGACCATAATTATTAATTACATTTTTAACTAGCCAAAATTAATTTAATATATTATACAGTTATTGTGATAATTTTAGATTTTTTGTTTTGAACAATATATATACAATACCGCTTAATTCTAATTTTAATGGCATTGATTTTGGTGGTGGACAGAAATGCAGTGATTTCGATACAAAATAATATATGAATTATCACCGAGGCAACGTAATAATTGAATGCGTTAGTTATGAAACAAGTGTGTACTACTGCATGTATTATTTTTTAGTACGCCACGCACCAAAGATTTTTCGCCCACAATTTGCGGTGGTTGGCGCACGCTTTGTAGTGTTTCGTATTTTATTACTTAGAAATCAAAAAGTTGCTTCGTGCCGCGAACATAAGCATGGTAAACCGTGTTTCCGAACGACGTATTAAAAATCGAATTTACATTCTATACATGCGACTGTGTCCAAATAATGTGTGAACTTCGTTACTTTCTTATTTTTTAACTGATTGGCCAATGATAATTGCATTATATTGTGAAATACAAACAGAATTTTATTCTATTGTTATGAGAGTTAGAAACAAAGAATTCGTTTGTTGTGCTTGAAGCCAATATAGAAACAGATACCCATGTCCGTAGGGGGTCGATCCCAGAAGGCAATTCAAATAAGAATAATTCCACTGAGAACACGAAATTCCAATTTCGATTTCTATCTAGAGAGTGAAGCGCCAGTGAAGGAGACTCTTTTAGCCGTCCGGAAATGCGCGTTGGAATATTAAAGCGTAGATGTTATGTTATTGATTAGTTACTAATAGTGAAAAATCTTGAAATATATGTTTATAAAATTACATTTAGTATTTGGTATTCTGTACAATTTAATTTCACAGTTCTGAGTCTTTCTATTTGTTAATAAACAGTTGGCAAGATTAGAAAGCTTATTGAAGCACAGTACCGGGCTTATTCGAATGGCGTAGGCTAATGTACAGTTCAGAGGGTTGGCCTTGATCGAATTTGGGTTTTAGTATGAAGATATTTTGAGTTTTAGAACAGTAGTTTACGAGCGGTATGTTCGCAAGGAGTCGACCTGGATGGCGGGGGTATCTAAGAGCGTGTCTCGACTCAGCTCTTCGGTCCGAAGGGTTCGAGTTCCGCCTTCAACATGGTTGTTTGTCCTCTGTCTCTCAAGTATGTGTTGTCGCGGAAGACCTCGCGTTCTGCTGACCGTAGATCAGATCAGCCCTCAAGTGCGTTAGTGTTTAGTATATGGTCGAATATGCTTGCTAACCGGAAGCGAAAGGTAACCTGCAGTCCGATGGATAAAAGCCCCAGAAAAAAAGGTTAAAAATATTACTAGGTTTATTCAAAATAGAAGGTGTTGTCTTTTCCGACATATTTACTTTAAATATTGAGGAGCTCTCGACAGTTTAGCCCGCCCCCCCCCGCACCGCCACCAGCATCATCATCATCATCATCATCAGATACTCTGTCTAAAAGGCGGTAGTCGACTACCTTGTCAACTACAAAGAAACTAGACCTTCCCGACAATAGATCTATTGATGATTAGTCCTCGAAATATGCTACTGGAATATTTAGAATGTAACACCAACAAACCTGTAGCTTTTATTTCATTTTATTGTATCTCCGTATTTCAGAAAAATAGCTTCCTAAGAGAAGGACCCTGGCACGAAATCGTGTGCTTTTGTGAGTGTGCCCACGCGGGTGCATACAAGTGTGTGTTTTCTTTTTTGTTTGTGTGTGAGCAAATGCGTGTCATAGTGCGTTTATTTGTGTGTGAGCGTGTGTGTGCATACGGGTCTGTGATTGTGTGTATTTGTTTGAGTGCTTGCGTGTGAGTGCGGGGGGCGTGCGTGGGTTTGTGCGTGTGTGTGCGAGGTGTGGGGCAGCTGCGGCGCAGATTGTCTTGAGCAAGGGACGCTGCTCTGATTTGGCGCGCGCCGAGCGGAGTTTGTGTCTGACCGTCACGCTGGAATTATTCGGGATCAAGTTACAGTAAATGTTTCTTAGAAGCACATTAAACACTCTGTGCGTATGCGTGAGTTGGAGAAGTGAAGTAAACGAGATTAGTGTACTTGGAAAACGTATGTTGATGACACCATTTCATACATATCGGGGCAGCAAGACGTTTTTGAACGAACTTACGGAATCAGAGGCGTACGAGGCCCGCCCAACGAGCTGGATGGCATAGGGCAGTGGGCTCACCCCGCGCCGCGCGTGCGGCCCTCGCATTCGGTCGGCGCTGGCCCTTCCACGGGGCAAAAGCGTTGGGGAAAGATGCAGATCCGTCTTCCTGCTTTGAGATTTAATAACAATGAACAGAGGATCAAACTGGATGAGATTGGAGTGAGTTGCCCTGGGGCTTTCAAATAGAAAATTGTAATCTTCAGACACAGCAAACTAGCAGCCAATAAAGTATAATGTCCCTTAATATTTCTGTAACCAAAGTTCTAAAGAACGTTTCTTCGAACTTCGGTAATTATCGCTGCAAATGTTATCGCTGCTTGACGGCTCCAAGTGTGTGAAAATGTTTTTTTCTTCTTTCTATTTCAAGCAAATTAAATCAAAAACAGTCAATCGCATTAAAAGTCTTTACTAGAATCGATCCCGAGACCTTGTCTTACTGAACTTACTATACTGTGAGCGACCTGGGGGGCTGCTCTGGGCGATGGCAATGAGGGGTCGGCTTTAGGGAACCCTGACTTGCTATAGTAAGTAGTCCGGCTATTGCCTTCTCCAGAAGACACGTACTACCTTACATAAGCGTTCACACTAAGTCTCGTTAATTGCATGTAGTCGTTCTGTATTCTCGTCTTGCATGTGACCCCATGTGATGAGGGTAATTGGGACTTTTTGTACAACGAATTGGAAAACAATTTTTGAAAATTATATATTTTCCTTGTTCGACATAAACATGTCTTTCAAGAGTTTGACGATGTTTTACATAAATTATATTAATTTTGTGGTGTATTATAAACAAAATTAAACATAATTAACAATCTTTGACGTACTTCTGAGAAGAGGCCTATGAACAGTTATTTTAGTTTTCGTGATTTGTTACTATTGAATAGTTAATCAGTAAAATTAGGACGATGTAAGAAATCTTTCTAATGACGAGATTTAATTAGGGGTAAAGGATGAGCTGACTGTCCTAATTGGAAAGTCAGTGAGCAAGAGGTACGTGAAGACTAGAAACTCATAATTTATTTATCCATCTTTGAAGGGGTTCAACAGAAAGTTCTCTCTGATTGTGATAGCTGTTTCAATTTTGATGGAAGATTTTTTATTTGTAAATGGGTAAAGTTTAAGTATCTTAATATTTGTTTTATTCGCCGTGTGTATTAGATAATTTTTCCAAATTAACTTTTTTATCTATGAGATTGCATTTTAGAGAAATGGAGGGTTTAGGAGTTGTCCATAACGTTTGCTCTAAGACTCTTCTGAGTGGAATTCGATCCGAACTGTGAGGAAGCGCGGCGAAGAGCGCACCTGGTGCTGAATTTCAGTGGCGCTCTACTCTCGCCATTCGAATTGGCTTCGACGACGGCTGCCACCAACCTGATATTGCGTCGTGGATTTGTACAAATAGCAGCGCACATCTGCTGCCACATTTGAAAAGAAATGGCGCCTTCCTCGATCACGTTATTTGTATAGTAAATTATACGACTCACGTCCTTACGATAATTCTAGTCGTGTATAGTTTTCCAGTGTAACAGCATCGTAACGTTTGAGCGCATGCTCGGAAACCCTTCAACGAGGTCGTATCTAATGCGATACAGTGCTCCCCGCTGTGCAAATGAAATGTTCCACGGAGAGGAGAAGGCAGGTGCGTAGGAGGAGTGAGAAGTTTCTTTTCTTTTGTTAGGGCCGTGAGACACCTCTCCTGTCGCGTGGGTGTCAGGGTTAGTCGCACAGATTATCGTGACGAGAGAGACGGCGCTGCAATTGCTAACGGATTTGTGTCTTCCCTTCCTTTCAAATACGTAGAAAACATTCAGAACATTTAAAATAGGAAGCTCATGTTGAATGAACAAGCTCGTTCAAGTGTATCATTGGTAATACATGCGTGATGCTGACGTGTATTCATCACACAATATGACAGTTATCGTGCTCTAAAGTACACGTTATTTATCAGGATAGCAGAGGCGTACGTTGAGGCTGTTCTTTTAGCCACGCTTCAAATACGCGTGCAGTATTCAATTCCGCAACAAATTCGGTTGCGCGTTCCGGGACAATTTTGCGGAGCATTGAAAATGAAGTGCTCTAAAATTATTTTCAGGCACCTGGGCTTTTGAGCCTATTTTTAACGCATGCACCCTTCGCATTGAAAACCGAATTAAAGCCAGAACGGGATATTTTCTACCTATTTTGGTTTAAATTGGAATCCGGAGATAGTGTCCTCTTACCCCCTCTCATGCCCACGTTAGCTACGAGCAATCAATTTTGACTTTGAGAAAGGGAAGGATTTTCACTCAATTACTTTTTTAAACACTCGGACATGCCAAAGTAAATTGATGGGGGTGGTCAGCGAGTTACAGAAATGTTTCGCATTTCTTTCAGGAACGTTGGCAAACTTGTGTAGGGACCACTGGAAATTCCTACTGTTTTATGATTCCTCTGTACAACTGTAAATATTTCACATTAAAACAATTTATTTATGATACTAAAATTTAAGGCAAATTTAAGGAACACATATTTTATTTTTTTCTTCATTTTATTAAACGATTGTTGCGAGTGTAATTGAATGTGGAATGAAAGAGAACAGGCCTCTTTGCTTTTCGGTAGTTTGGAGCTGAACCAACCGGGGCCATTCGGACAAATCCTGGGGCACCTCTTTATTGCGCCCACCGCGCTATTCACGGCCGGGGATTCGCCCAGGGACTCGGGGCGTCGGTTCAACGTTTCCACCCCTCCACCAGCGCTGGACCAAGTTGCAAATCAAGGTACGAACCTCTCCCGAACTGTGGGGACACAAAGAATTAAACAATGAGCTTCCCCCCCCCCCTCAGAAAAAAATGAATCTTCTTTTGCACTAACGAAATGAACCAGGATAATATTTCCTATTCTTCTTCAGAGTTTGTCCAAGAGCTAAACGAAGGTCCCGACCTACGGAGATGCTAAGGGCTAAAACACGAGCTGATCCCCCCAAATTGCATTTTCCACTTTATTTTCCTTGGCACTAACGAGGGGGTACCGCCGAGCAACTGAAGCAACCCGTAGATGTAACCGATACTCCACCAGGCTCGACCCAAGCCCGAGCCAAGAAGGTTTTTAAGAAGGCGGAATCGTGAGCCTGTTGTTGTTGTTGTGGTGTCGCGAGCGGCCGAAAAGCCGCGAGGCCAGGCGCGTGGGGAACGCGGAGATAAACACGGCGGCGCGGCGGAAGGCGTAGTAAACAGCTGCGCAACGACGCGCGTGGCGCCGCGATGAGCTGGCTCCCCCCCCCTGCGGGGGACGCCCAGGAACTCCTGGCTCCGCGTCGCGCGCCTCCGCCCAGGCCCTGCCACGCCCCTCCGCCCCCGCCGACGAGCCCATCCGAAGGCCGCGGGCGCGGAGCGATCTTGGCTCAGCGGACTTGGGACGAGTGCCATGTTCGTTTCTGGTCAGAGGGGAGCCAGGAAGCGGATGTCTACAGGCACATCGTTTTCGTATTAAATGTAATGATTCTTTCAGGTCATCAATTTTTTACAGACAATTATTTTGTTAATAGTTGTTAGCACAACACACTGCACATGCCACTTAATAATAAAATAACTGTTTGTAAAAAATTATTGCCAGAAAGAATACTTACATTTAAAAGATTAACAGACAAATATATTAAAATATTTTCGTGTTAATAACAAATGTGAGTATCAAAGTGACAACTTAATTCAAACATGTTTTCTTGAACAATTGAATTATTTGAACTCAGAAATGAAGTGTTAATTTCCAAAATGTCGTATCCCATTTCCATTTGTTTTACAATCAAAACTATTTTAAGATGTTTCTCCGCCGTGCTGCCTAGTGGTATATTCAAAATTTGGAATTCTCATACTGGTATATTAAACGTTATCCGAAAACCATTGGATTTAACTATATAGATAAATATTAATTTGTCTTTTCCTGAAAAAAACTAGTTCCGTTGGAAATAGTTTCTTCAATTCGTAAATTGTTTTTCCTGAATATTCACAACAAAGTGCTTTTAAAGCGAAATTGATGTATTTTCGCAATAAACGTATTCTCAGGAAATCCATTAAAATTATAAACCGGATATCTTAATGTATTTAGGCATATAAAGGACGTTAGGATGACCGTACGGAGTGAGTGATGCTAGACGAAGGATTATAAACGAGGCAAATGTTACAATCAAGGAAAATTAAATAAGAGAATTCTATGATTCAGGTTCTTTGACGGAAATTACGAGAGAAAAAGATAACAACGTTCTCCGCTGAAGGTCATTAAAAATTATTGTTTCCCCGAAGACACGAGGCAGAGGAGTTTTCCAGAAACATTTCATTATCGGACATTAATTCGAAGTGAAAGGGCTACCGTGCCCGGCGCTTCGCGGCCTCGGGCGGCCAAGTTGGGCGGCGCCCGGCCAGCTCCGAGTTGGTCTCCATTGTGTTGTGGATTGAGCTTGTGATGTACCAGATTCTCCATTGGTTGTTAATGATTCCTGGTGCGTCAATGACTGAGGCCATTACTCTCGTAAGTGTAGTGCATCGGGAGGTGGCGGGAGGGCCAGATGCGGCGCCGACCTACCCGTCTGTTTCTCCTCCATCTCCCATCAACAGCGCCACGCCCCCATCCGGGACTCGCTCTAAGCTCCCGACCGGCCTCCCGGCATGCGTGGTAGTGTAGTGCATGTCTGTGTAATTGTGTGTAAGGAGTGAGAATATAACAAGGAAGAGGAGGGAATGATCGCGCGCGGTTCGTGGACTGGGTGTTAGGGTACTGCTCCTGCAGTCGCCTGATATTAATCAAAGAAACCATGGAAAACTACCGATCAGAGCAGTCGGCCTCTAGAATTCTCCTCCAAACAGCGACTAAATTCGACTACGCTTGTGTCGAAAATCTTGCCACTGTCAGAACTCGAACCTCGGACCTACCAGTCAGAGACACTGCAGTGGCGACTCAATAGCAGCATAGCCTGCTACATTACAAGGTCTCTGCGACGTTACAAGGAGAATCGTGCAGCCTGGCTGGTTTGATCGGTAGTTTTCCGTGGTTTCTCCGATCAATACCCGTCGAATGCCAGAGTTGTGCCCTAACAAATGGATCCCGTTCATTCAGTATCTGGGTCGTATCCTTCTCCCGTTCATGCATTGACTCCCGACGTCGCGATATCGGTGAAACAAAGCGAAGATTGAATTACGGGAATGAGGGAATTCTGTTTGGTAATTCAAATTAGAATGGTCCGTTTTTAAAGTAGAAACTACGTGAGTCTACTTTCTTGTGAGTCAGTACCCACTTTCTCGTATTATTTCTAACTTTTGCAATTTTCGGAAATTTAGAAAATTTTACGAAAATTTGTCCTGACTATTATAGAATTTTTTTAAAAAAATGGATCAATTTTTGAATTTTTAAAAATAAAATGGAGTAACTTCAATTACGCGTAAACTACTTGCTTTTTCAAAAAATATACATGACCTTAATTAAAAATCTGTTTTTCTAGAACACATTTTCTATAAGAAAACAATCAATATACATCAATATTTTACTTCGCAATGCTAATATTTTCAATTGTCGTAATTATCGATTGTTCGCCGAAAATGATTAGCATCATTTTTTAGTCCTTTGGTATATATTAGAAAAATTAACGGAATAAATTGTAACCTTTTTAATAAAAATTGCTTAAAATTATCTATATTTTCCCGGAAACAACTCATATTTTCTAAAAATTGCACACGTCCTTATTTCAAGATTTGTTTATTAACAACAGAATTTATTCAGCAACAAATATCTATTTTCACAATTGTAGTTGTGGGAAGACGGGAAAAATGTTGAACTTTTGCAATTTTCGAGAAATTAAACATCTTATTGCAAATTAAACCTGGGACAGTTTTTAAACGTCAGTACGCCGTTTCATTATGCTATCTGAGAACAATGTTTAATCAAAAAATTTGGAACCGTTTTTGAGAAATTTTGAAAATGTTGAGGCATCATGAAAGTGCCTGCAAAAATCAAATTATCGGTCTCAAACCCACAGGGTCTCGATTTCGTCCAGGCCTATCGGGGAATTTCAATCTCGGAGAAAATCGTTTGAATGCTGGTGAGAATCGTTTGAAAATCGTTTGAAGGCTCTGGAGATGACCAATGGGCAAAAGGAGGTCGAACCGACAGACTGCCGGACCGACTGGCGGACAGACGATTTGCCATCAGTCAGATTTTCCGTGTGCGCCACTGACGTAGCCCCGCCAGTGATCTGTATGTCCTAGCAGAATGCAGCGATGTTCCCGCCCCGCTGGAACGTCATTACCGGCTCCCACCCTCACACTGGCGCGCGAAGCGTTCCTCTTTCTGCTCCATCCCCGGCGGGGATCCGCCGCTGACCGAACAAGCTCGGAGCTCGCGACTGGTCTCCTGACGTGTGTGATAGTGTAGTGCGCGAGGGCGCAAATACTCTTTGTGTGTGTGTGTGTGTGTGTGAATCTGTGAGAGGAAAGAAAGGAACGAGAACGAGGCAATGGAGTTCGCGCGTGATCTGTGGTCCGTATGGCAGGTTACTGCTCCGGCAGTCGCATACTACTGATCAGAGAAAGCACGCAAAACCATCGATCAGTGCAGCCGGTCTCTAGAATTCGACTCCAGGCGGTAGCTCTATAAGTCGATCTAATTCTCTAACGAGTGCCGAAAATATGCCGCCATCCAGACTCGAACACACTGACTACTTGGTCGATGCAGAGCCAATCGCAATGCTGCCTCTAAGGCGACTCAGCCGGTTCGGTACGCTTCTCTAAAAGGATGCAGCTGAATAAGACGGTGAAAGTGTTCACAAACCAAATCAATAATCGCGATGCTCAGATGAAAGAGAATTAAAAATGCTGTAGAGTCCCCAAAAATCAGCTACCTAGGGCTATGTGTAGCAGAGATATAACGAGAGATATAACGAATTGCATGTATCAGGCTAGAAATAAATTGCAGAACCAGCGGCCGGAATTGAGAAGGAATTAGGACAGTGGTTGTGTTTAGGACACTTCACAGGGGTTGGACTAGCCCCTGAGAAGCAGCCAAACTCGTTTTGTCGGGCAAATTTCACATGTGATTGTTCGGGATTAGACTCTATCCTTTCTTCACTGCTGAACCGTTCGCCTCAAAACTCTGGCGGGAAAATGTAGACTCCCAGTTTCCTTCTCAAGCTTCTCTTCACTTTTATGTGGAGTTGTATCGTCGCGCGCCACATTGGAAGTAGGGGAATTTTTCCAATCGTGACTCAGAAGGAATATTTTGAAAGAAACGGTTTCCTCATTTGTGGCTCGCGTGATTATTACGGGAGCGGCGAGGCCAGTGGAAGCCGGAGAAATATTCCTGGAGTTCAAGGCGAATGAACCGGAAGTATGAGAGTTGCGGTCCCTTTGACCAAGGGGGCGCTTTGTGGGCAACTACGGCATCGAAACAACGTCGAGAGTAGTAATTCTCTCTGCAGAGTAAACAGAATAAATTATCACATTTTCGATATTGATTATTTGGCGATAACGGAGTTATATGCTTTATAACGCATATTATAAAGATTATATTGCATATATCGGAGTTACGTGCTTTTAAAATTTGGTTTTTCCCTCTGATTGTTAGGCAACCCTGTCTTCACAAATGTTTGGCAAATTCATGAAATCTCCTTAAATGATTCAGAACATCATCTGTCGAACATGTTGATATAGCATTGCCCAAAAGTGAGGGGAAAATGCCGCATTTTGGAAAGCAGTTATATGAAATCTCCTAGTATGCTATTGGCTCATTGGTAGCGGAAAAGGTGGCTCAGGTGTCAAGTGGTGTTACTGCAGTGCCGCTAACCGCGAAGAGGAAGTGGTTCGCGTGCCATCGGTGGTAGGAGTTTCGACATTAGCTAGATAGCTCTCGTTCGGATCACTTAATGTGCGTTAAGCCCAGTTGACACACAAAAGCGAGGTCGCACGTGGGGAGGTAGACCGGGAGCTAGGGAGAAATCTGTGAGCGCAAGCAAGGCTAGAGGTGATATCGGAGGAAATGTAAAACATATTTTTCTGCAGTTTCTTTTCGAATATTAACGATACTTATATCATTATATCCCTCTCTTTGCGAACTTAAAAAGGTGAGTAAAAATACTCGTCCATTTACAAAATCAACGTAACGTTAAAATCTCCAAAATTAAGAATGTTAGAAGCAAGAAAACAAGACATGTTATTTTCTCTTCGTCTTCAGCAGCTCGGCACTCAAATTCCGTTACCTCATTCCGTTTTGAAGATATTTGCTGGGGCGACTTAGGTGCGTTATCCGGTATTAGGTGCTAAGCAAATACGACAGTTATAAACCATTTATGAGAAACCCTCGTCACAAAACCCCGTAAATATGTTACTGCTTCGTAGGTTATTACCTCACAATTGCAGTTCTGCATAAAACTTCCTTTTATCCATCCGGGAGCTGGTTCCCTTTCACGTACCGATGGAGCACATTTCCGCCATACACTATACACCAGCCCACTTGCGCGCTCCTCTGATCTGGGGCCAGCAGAACGGGAGGCCCTCCGCGACAACACATAACATACATGAGAGACAAGGAACGCGCGATCAGCAACATTTGAAAAACTAATCATTTTCGTTTCCGAGTTATAGAAAATGTATTTGCACCGCCATCGGTAAACAAACTGCAAATTTAATTTTTCTGCATTGATAACAAAGTAGTAAGTCATGAAAGAAAAATGAATATTTATTAAGAAATAAAGATATAAAAACTAAGAAATGAACTATGCTAACTCAAATCACCATAACACCACACAAGATAATAATGCTAAGACCGTCAAGAACTCCGAAACTGAAATGAATGATAGAATATAAGGAATTAATCAAAGGTTCGCGTTGGTCCGCATTGGTTCCCAGCGTCACTCTCGCTCACAGCCTCTTGAATCGCTCTCAAATATTGCGCGATCAGCTGATTCGCGGAGTAATTCTGAGACTATGAACTCTAGAATAAAATAACCCTCTAGAAGCATGGTGAAACCCTTATATTCTACTCGAGAGTTACTATATTAGAGTAAATGATTACTCTTGGGTAACTACTCTCAACTTTACTCGGCTGTTGGTGAAACCGACCCTTAGAGATCTAAAATTGAGGAGTAAATGGCAGTAAAAAGAAATTTCTGGCTTTAATTTTAGAAATTTGAAAGATCAGAAATAAATTTGTACTTTTGCAATTTTGAAACTTTCAGAGGTTTTAATGAAAATTGTTACTATATAATGTTTTATAAGTTCATTTTATTTTATCCGAGCTCAAATTGTAAAGAAAATACTTACAGCCATTATATAGAAAATACTGAAAATGTCCCAGGGGCTTCATATAAAGAACCCTCTATAATTTAAATTTGTTAATGATCTCCGGAACGACATAAGTAAGATCATACTCTTGACATATTTAGCAATTTTTAACTCAAAAACCTCTAATCTGACAGTTTCACGTGACTCATCTATCCAAGTAGACGAATGCAAAGCTCTGTCAGCTCGCCTCCTGCACCAAACTTAAACATCTTCCGGCGACACTAATAGATTTTAATTCTTGACGTGTGTTCATGCTTAAGCACGGATTTTAGAAAAAAATCGAGAACTTATTGTTTAGGTCATTTTAAATGATGTCTGACCTCTGTTACAAAAATAAGAATTGAAGCGAAATATTTAGAGAAACTATTCGATCTAATTACAACCATTCAGAGAAGGGAACGCTAGAGATTGGTGGAAAAGGGGTCGCGTTGGGATTGTTCCGCATCATTTCACAAACGGTCGAGTTTTATTGAGGACAAATCAGTTACGTGGATGTGTGAAAAGGAAGATCAATGAGATAAATCACTTAAATCACTTAATATTTACTGGGTCAGGTGCCAGGAAGTTAATGGAAGAATTGTATAAATGTTAACAAATTGAACGTTTATTTGCATTACGTAAGTCTGTGAATAGAGGATTCAAGGACATGTGCATCCACGCGCTCTGCCTGTTCTTGAACCTGTGATTGAAATTCAGTCAGTGATAATCCGTGGCAAATCATCTGTTTCTGCCATCCTGTATAATTCTTGTAAGATTTGAAAGACTTAAATTCTCGTCTTAGAAGATAAAATACTTGACCTCTCATCATTTCATGACTATATTCGTGTAATTGTGTCTTATTGTGTCCACTGCTTGTTGTTGTATAATTGTCAATTTATTGTTTCATTAATTGATGTTTCCGAGCACATCTATTGCTATGCTTATTTGTCCCGTTAGTGTAGTTAATGTTCACCTACGTCGATGGCAGTGTTTTCCCCTATTGGATGATGAGATTCGGCGCCAACTTACGCGTAGATTTGCCCGCCCCAACCAGGACAAGCTCCCGATACCTACTGGTAGCCCTGCATGTACAGTATTGTGTGTGTAAGGGGACAGGAGATGACGAGGATGAGGAAGGAATGATTACACGTGGTTCATGGACCATTTGCTAGGACTTTGCCGGCCTCCAGGCAGCAGCTGGATTGGCCGTAGCTCTGCACTGAGAGCCGCCCCCGTCGGAAGCGAACCCCCGACCCTCCCGGTCAGAGCCACTGCGGAGCGGCGGCAGCGCTGGCCCTGAGCTACACCAATCAGCGTCACCCTGTTGCAGAGAGGCCGCTTCTCAATAAGGAGTAAGGTCCATGGCGATGAATTATGCGGCTCTCGAGACCTATGTCGAGTCTTTCGAACATCTCCAAACTGCTTTAAATGGCCTGTTACAATGGCGGTGCTAAATTATTAATTGGTGCCGCGATTTTTCTTCGAGCGAGAATGGGGTTCTTTCGTGTAGAATGGGGTGTATAGTGTTGGGCAGTTAACTACAGGGATAATTCCTTTTCGCTCATATGACACACGCCTCAGAGAACAGGACCACGCTCGGAAGTTATGGGCGGTTTCGGCTACCTTCCTTGATTCCGTTCTCGCTCTTACCAATGAGCCAATTCCGTATTTATGGGAATCGTCCACAATACACACATAGCCAGACCCAGCATTCCGAGAAGGATGAAGGAAATGCCTTTGAATAATTGTAGAAAATCTAAAAAGAAAATAAAGGCAACAATGTATTACATTCTTTATACTCTTAGTGCTGGAACATGGAAGTCACGAGGTTTATTTTCTTTGGCTTAGTTTTCCTGGTTTGTCTCATCATCTGTTTTCTATTTTTTGTATCTTTCTTTGACAAACATTACTGATAAGATAATTAGTAAAAAAGAAATGAAAGGAAATTAAGTAAATACTATTCTGTCACTAATAGCTGCCGAGTGCGAATTGGCAATTTTCTTCAAGGGAGATGGCAGACTCAGGGAGGCACCAACTGACCAGAGAAACGAAGGGTGAAGGCAACCGTTGCTTGCGCTGCACATCCTTAGTAAATGCTATTACTACTCTCGGTTAATTTGCCTTTTCCGATATCCATGATTTAGATTCCAGGGTTCCACTGGCAATACTAGTGGCGGGAGCAATTACGAGAGGCAACGACTTGCTTGCAACTTGTGCAGCAGCAAGCAGTGCTTGTGCAAGCAGTTCCATGTCAGTTTGTAGACGCTGCGTCGTGACGGCTGTTGGTGTGTTTGTTGATTAGCAACGGAGGAACTAAAATATCATTGTACATAACTGTGTGTGTGTACATATTCATTTCGTGATTACAAACCAGAAGCTCTACACTTTCACGTTAGGGTATGGTTGAGTAGCTGACGCGTGGGAGGGACACTTCTCTCAAGTAAACACGGACTTCTGTCGCTTTCCAAACTGTCACATGTGTCTATCTAAGCGTAACTCGATAGCCAAACCTAATTAATTATATTTCACACTGATTTATTGAAACTGTTTTCTTCTTGTTGTTTTTTGTCAAGAGACAACTCAATTGATATTTAATAGTCGGTGTGGGGAGACACTTCGCCATTCCTCAAGAGGGGACAAGGGGAGTGCAAGCGAAGAGGTCTTGCCATGGCTGCAAATGAGATTGGAGTTCCCAGTCAGTCGATGATTGATTTATTACTCGGGATTCCGGACACAGCAACAGCTAAGGACATTATCCGTACGTGAAGTACATGCTTTTGGCCCCAGGGTGGCGGTGATCTTCCCCCTCTGGATGGCGATATCCGGTACCGACCTAACCGTCCGCTTGCGGGCTTTTCCTCAACCAGGTATCTCCAGTACCAGGAATCTCCGGCACCGCCTCAGCCGGGACTAGCTCTAAGCTCTAAGCTCCCTCGGTCGCCCGGCATATGTAGCAGTGTAGTGCTTGTAAGTGTATGTGTAAGGGGTGAGGATAGGTTAAGGAATGGGAAGGAAAGATCGCGCGGGTCCATGGCCCGTTTGGTAGGGTTCTGCTCCGGCATTCGCCTGGTATTGATCGGTGAAACCACGATCATAGCAGCCGGCCTCAAGAATTCTTCCCCAGACAGCGACAGAACTCGACCCAGCTACCTGGCTAATGTCGAAAATCCCGCCGCCATTGAGACGCGAACCCGGGACCGCCCGGTCAGAGGCACTGCAGTGACATTATTTGATGCCCTGAACAACCTCTCCCGGTCATTCATTAGAGTTTTCACATGGCGCATTAGGAGAAGCAGACGTGAATGGAATAGTGTCGAAAAAACAAATTCATTACATTAATTAGAAACATCAAATCGAACGTTGCTCATAACAATTATACAGTGCTTCCGTCGTTATCTTCATTTCGTATCTCGTAACGGTCGCGTGAATGGTGGAAACGTTTGGTGCAGATGCTCCATGATGAAATAGACTGACGCGCGTCTGAAGCCCTATGACTGTACGTAGGTGCAAGGTGCAGGTCCGACGCAACGTTGTAGCACGTGCCACGGCCACGAGATATCTGATTAAAAAAATAATACGTCTTTTGAGCTTTTGTATGAGCCCTGTCAACTTGGTAAGTAGACATTGGCAATTATAATCGACATTGCTCCTCTCGTGTGGTTTTAACATTATCAGGGCGTGAATTTCTTGTTATCTAGGCTACAATGTTGAATAATTTCGCGCTTTGTGTTATTTTGTTTAGCGAAAATTGCGCATTTTCCTTTTACAACCATAAAATCGTCTGAGATGCAGAATCTCTAACCGGCGTTGGCGGCGAGTCCCGTTGATGGCGGACTTTCGATTCTAGCTAGCCAGGCCGAATCCAGCCTCTGTCTGGAGATGAATTCCAGTCCCCGGCTACTCTGATCTTTCCTTCCTGACTCTAGTCCTCGCCTCTCCTCTTACGCACACACGTAAAACACTTGTATGCACTGCTTAACGGCAATCGCCGAAAGATCTGTCGGGAGCTTAGAGCTTGTCCCGGTCGGGGCAGTGTCGCGCTGCGCTGGTGAGGATACCTGGAGAGGGAAACTATTTAGATTTAGATTTATTCAGTCAGTAAAACAGTAAAAACTGTATGCGACGTAGGGGGGAATGTTGCATGCACACCTATAAATCGGCGTCCGTTCGTGCATTATAGCAGGGGATTAACACTACCACGTTCCGAGATAGAACATACACTACATTTACAGGAAAATTATTATAGGAATTGCGCCCGAAAATACGAAGTAATCAGTGATGGAAATGTCAATATAAAGAAAACTCTAAGCGTGTAATGAATGAATTCTCAATATGTCTCGAGTATTCAATTCTTAAAGGTACCTTCCTTGCACTAATTATTTTTTTAGAAGCGAGAAACTTCGCTCAAATAGTAAGAAACGGTACTATTTGATATTTTGAAAAATTTAATATACTGATGTAGGGCTTCATAATCGGAGAACGCGGTAATAATGTTGAAAATATATTACTTTTCTATTCTGTAGTACTGTCATTTTATGCAAAAATACTGGAAATGTTTTACTCACATAGAAGAAAGTGCGTTAATAAATACGGTGTAGTTTCAAGTATATTTTCTGACACAAAGAAAATCACAAAAAATATTTTAATTTAAAACACTAAGGTTTCTTGTTTAGAAAAAGTGAACTTTACACTCAACGAGATTTCGTGTTTTTTGCTAGAAATTAAAAGTAGTCGACTCCGTATGTTTTATCGCTTTGACGTTTATGGCGTATTTACCTGCTTCGTATTGATTATACTAAGATTTAATGTAATAATTAAATTGACACAATGAAGATTTTACTGCCGCCACTTGCGCGTTATTTCATCATATGTTGATATCGTATTATTCGTGTGTTATAATCGATGTATTGAAAGTGGGCAGTAGGGCTATTTATGTATTTATTCCAATGTTGTATCTACTGATGTCGCTGCGGGTCATCTGACCGAGAGACCGTACAGTTCGAGTCCCGGTGGGGGCTTCTCAGGATTTTCCACCTTATTTAGCCAGCTAGATCCAATGCAACGGCTGTCTGCAACATAAATCTAGCTCCATGTTTTCAATACTTTCTCCGATCAACACCAGGCGAAATCCAGACAAGTGCCGTAACAATCGGGCCACGGACTGCGAGCGACTTTGCTCCCTCTTACTTACACACGCCTGCGCGCCCATCCCCCACTCTGCCCCATTTGTGGAGAGAGCAGTCGGGGCCTTGGAAGTTGCCCCTGCTGGGGCTGTGCCCTGCTGGTGGCCGATACCTGGGGGAGGAAATGCTTCCAGGGCGACGCAGAGCGGCGCCGAACGGGGAAGATCTCCGACCTCGCCCGCGATGAAACATACACTACACTCACGGGACTAATGATATTAGCCGTTGGCGCTAATCAATCAGTCAATCGAATCTTGGAAAGTTTCATTTCAACTGATTAACTTAATTGGTTATATTGTATCACATTCCCAGTGAAAGACTGCCATAAGTACAAAAAAATTAATTTTGAGTTATTTGGTGGCTAAAGTGCCTGTTAATAAAGTCCGTGTCTTGGAAAAATGCCACAGCTCAACTCGTAAAGGTGACCATTCTCATGCAAGTAATTTAGTTTTCCTCTCACGCCATTCTGAGCTATTCAAATAGTACAAGATTGCCACATATTAATTTTGGATGTTTTCTTCTAATACACATCGTGTGCATCCAATTATACAAACTCTTATGAATCCAAACTCTTATAAACTCAAGCACAAAATATGATTTTTAAACTTGAAACATTTAGCCAGTGAAATGGGTTGCAACGTGGATAATAATGAACAATGAGAAACATTTCTATGGAATGGCAAAGTTGCAAGCAAGCGGGAAGGAGGAAAGGAGCAAGGAAAGATGCACCAATCATTTTAGAACATGAAACAGCTTAAGGTGAAGCCTTCCAGCAGATCAACACTACGCAACGATGCAGTGGTCATCCTCAGAATTTGCAAACGGCTTAACCCCCTGGCATAACTGAGGCCAAGAAGGACTTGGTGTATTTATGTGATGCTAACCAGATATCATCCCAGCATCATAACTATTTCAGAAATAGCATTACAGAAAACTGAAACAATTGTCAAACTTTGTAAGATGGAACTGATTCCATGAGCAATAGTTCGTGTTCTAAATGAAGATTCTTAAATTGAAATAATTTGATGGTAATTTTCTTCCTATTATTAAGTCAGTTTATTTATTGAAAGATTAATGAAGATTTACAACTGCAGCTACTAAAATACTGGAAATAGTGAATATTTGTGTTCACCACATCTGCAATAACTCATTACCAATTCTTCCAAAAAACTGAGTAGAAGAGTGCCATAACTGAAAATTTATTTTTAAATTTAAAAGAAACGTATACTTAGTCAACCTAAGGTATTTGTAATTTATGGTATAATATTAAAGAACGTTAAAGGTTTTGTATACATTATTTTTACTTTCCTGGAATAATGTTTATTATTTCTTCCATTGTCTGGAAATCTTGACGTGCCTCTCCTGGAAAAGCGCTCATTGAGCCGTGGGGCAGGCGGCCGAGGTCGAGTAGGAGGCTGCCCGGCCAGCGCTGCCGGCGGCTGAGTCAGCCGGCCCAAGGCCGCCCACCCGATCGGGCGCTGCTGCGGGCGCTCCGCACATCGCCCCGCCCCGCACCAGATGCCACGCCACACCAACGCCACGCAACGGCCGAACGAGTATAGCCGCTGTCACTGCAACGACCCTGACTGGGAGGTCCTAAGGTTCCAGGCCCCCTCCGTGGCGGATTATCGACGCGAGCTAAATAGCTCGATCGAACTCACCCTCTGTCTGGAAGAGAAATCTATCGGCTAGCTGCTCGGGGAGGTCGTTTCCGTGGTTTCTTCGATTAATACCGCGCGAACGCCGGAGCAGTATCCTAACAAATATACCGCGCGTATTCTACACTTTCTCTTCCTCGTCCTATCTTCGCTCTTTATTTACACACATATTTACAAGCATTGCACTAGCACGTATGTGTGGAGAGCTTGCAGCTCGTCCTGGCTGTGGCGATGCCCCGCTGGGAGAGACCTGGAGGAGGGAATCTCCTGAGAGCCGTCAGGAAGGTCGGCGCCAGATCTCCACGCCATTCGGCGGGGAAGGGCGATACTTGCACTACACTAACGGGACTAGTGCCCATTGCAGCTGACGAGCCGCAAACATCAATCAATCCTATGGCAAACGGAACGCTCCATCGCATGCAACGCCACGCCACACCACTTCACATGCCGTGCCACAAGCCTTCATGTTCTCTCTCCAACGCGATCCGCCGCCCTGCGACCCGTTCTTCCACACCGTGCCATCCCAAGCCTTGGCTCGTCACGTCGCCCCCTCGCGGACTTCCTTGAAGCACCTCTGACTTTAACTCGCTTTTTAAAATGAATTATTTCAGCTGGAAGGGCAGTGAAAAGAATTAGGCGCGTTTCATGAGAAGTTTTGCAAAACTTGAAAATCATCCCTAGGCGTTTGTGAGATTTATTTACAACTTAGCGTCAGATGAAGAGAAAACGGGAGGCAATGTTAGGGTTTGCTGAAACACTTAGTTGGCAAAATCTCCGCCAGACGACTTTGCTCAACGCCGGATCTCGCAAGCCGGCAAAAAATAGTTTTCAGACCCCAAAAATTTACTCATGTTTCTCTCTGTATTTCGACGCGCTGAATTCCAATACGAAGTCAGAATTACGCCATCACCCTCCATTTTTTACATCGCAAAAAGCTCTCTTGACACTGTTTGAGTATGTAACTTAATATTGAAACATCTATCAAAAATCATTAGCGCTTTAAAACATTATAAACATTAAGCACAAAATCTCGATGTTCAAAAAACGTCGGTTTAAATACATCGAATTTTAAAACATCGATGATTTTATACAAACATCAATGTTTTGAAAACATCGGCATCTATTTCGCATCCACACATCAGTGAAGGCATTCTTTTCTTTAGAAAAGTGTCTTCTGAAGTAGCGACCAAGACTGCCATAATCAACTGTATTTAAGTGTCGCGGTCTTCTAACAACAAAATTAATGGACGATTTCGCCAAATACTTTTAAGTACTTCCTACAGTCATACTTAATTTCAAGACGCTTTTTAAAACTTCCTTTGTTGTTTCTCGTTTCACAACGTTCTTTGAAGCATTGCTTAGTGAGGTATAACATGTATGCATCCGAGAGTTGGTTAGGAATGCTGGAACCAGGTAAACCAGTCATTGAACATAGCCAACCTTGTTTGTTTTGGTTCTGCCTTGTACTCTTGTGCAAAGAGGTTGTTTTTAGTGATTTTTCAATGATGAGAAAGGAGAAAGGATTGCAAATGGAAATGTTGATCGTTGGAGAAATAAGTGCGCGTCGAATGTATGAAAAAATACATTTCTGTTATATAAAATAAAGTTGCAAATGGAGCAACAAACCGACAAAAACTTACTGGGGGAACATTGGAACCGATTTTAAAGCGCCGAGCTACAAGATGAAATATAACAAGCATTAAATAAAGTAGCAGAGAGGGAATAAGGTTTAGGTGAAAAAGGAAATGCAATGAAAATTACTGAACGTAAAACTCGGAAATTGAAAGCAGACACGGGACCATGTAAAATAACCTACAAAACACGTTGTTAGGCAAAATTGTACTTACGTACTTAGGAAATTATGAACCAAAATATTAAAATGTTAATTTCGTTAATAATTATCTATGGAGTAAACTTAGAAATTCCAGTCGGTCTTCAATTAACTCCAAAATATGTAGTCATGTCATCTTGTATTGTCATCTTTAATAAGCAAAATCGGGTGCCAAAAGCACTTTCATCGAATATTTCGAAATATTCGGGCGGATCACGGACCCACCTCGGCCTACAAGAAGTCTTCTCAACGCTTTCGCCTTCACAATTGTCGCAGCTCTCACATCAAAAGCCACACTTTACGATACTTTTGCCATTTTAACTATTTTTACGACATAAAGCACGACTTACAATAGAAAGAGCAGCTGAGAGATGTGCTTAAACTTAAGTCGAACTTATGGTTTAAGTTTGCCTTAAAGAGTATGGTGAAACGGAAACGTTTCCTAAGTCTACCTTACAATTCTTAAGACGAACTTGACGTTTTAAGTAATGGAGGCGAAACCGGCCATAAACGATAAAGCGGTCTAATTGTACCAAACGACTCGAAATCAGAATTTCGCCGTGCGCAGTTCACGCTAAGATTGGCGACCTCAAAATGATGAGATTCTCTGTGAGGCTTGAGACCAAAGGGTAGACTTACACTATCGTACTTCCATATAACTCTGCTTTCTCAACCAGAAGAGGCCGGAACCCGAAAGAAGGTGGAATGTATTTGAACATAGAGGCCTGAATTGTGAGACGTCACATCAAAAAACGCAGGTTTTGCGTGGGAAGTTCCAGGAGGATGCTACACCTCGCTCTCAGAAGGGAGGCGGCGTGGCGTAACAGCTATCGCATTCGAGTTTCAGAGCAGTGGGAAAAGTGGGCAAAATGTTCACTTCACAGATTGTCTAAAAACTTGTTTCTCTCTCTTACTCTCTCTTTTTCTCTCTCTGCCTCTCTTTCTCTTTATTTTTCTCTCTCTTTCTCTTTCTTTCTCTCTCTTTCTCTCATTCTCCCTTTCTTTCTCTCTCTTTCTTTTTCTCTCTATCTGTCTGTCTCTCTCTCATTATTCCACCATTTCTCCATAATCATTCAACTCTTTATTATCACTATCTACTCGTTAGATCAACCTTTTTCTTTCGTCGACCCCTTGTAAGCTTCATCTGCCCCCCCCCTTACGTTTTCTCCAGTATATTCAGCATCAATTATCATCACACGTAGAATATCACATAAGTCCTTAAGGATAACAAGAATCCTTCACCAATATTCTTTCAAATACCTCGACTTTCAATAATCGAGGACCATTCCCTTCAGAAACTGAGTTTGTAGTCTTCATTGCAGTGAAATAGTTACAAAATGTTAAGTGATTTTAAGAATTGGCCATTACATTTTTCCTGAGAGTATTGCGAAGAATACCTTCTTGCTCAATAGAGAACCGTTGCATAGTTACAATTTCTTGAGTTTTCTGAATAACCTAACAATACGAAACTACGTATACGAAAGAAGAGGAGCGAATATGTAATTTTTCATTTTATGTTTTGTTCCTTTATATCAGAAAGCAATTAAATTCACTTGAATGACTTTAGCAATTAAAGTCATTTACAGCCTAAGAAATAAGTACCTCCTTTAGTCCATTCTTTAAGACTGAAGTGAATAAAACATTATTGAAAATCATTTATATGAATGCATTCGGAAAACATTTTTATACGTTGTGACTCCCCCCCTGACTTCCAACCACTCCCTCCTCCATAACCGCTACCATCTGCTTGTTTATTTTGATCCATAACGAAAATACTTCAAAGACATTTTTTTACAGTATTGCGGCACAATAGAGCAGTACAGTATTGTGGCAACATTCTAGAAATGGAGCCACAAACGAGGATATAAATACTTTGCAAATTGTGTGATCCTGGTCAAAGGAGCGTCTCATTAGTCTTTAGATGTTGGTGTGATATTTTGTTAGAGAGCGCTATTTTTAGTAAGAAAACAGGTAGGTTTTTTATATTATAATGGTTATATCTGCAGAGATGATTCATGTTTCACGTGCAAAATGTCAAGCTATTGTGCATTTAACAGTAGTTAAATGTTTAATTACGTCTAAGACACCAAAATACGTGCGAGTCGCAAGAAGTGATGCAACAGATTTCTGGAAATTAGCGTCAAGTTAACCACTTCCTCCCTTTCTGCTCATTTTTCTTGATTTCTCCTGTACTTACCTCTACTAAGTTTTTGCTCTTATTTCATTTCTCATTTCCGTGCAATCCATTTTAATTCCTTTGCCAGAGTTCCTCATGAGGGCACTTTTTGCATGTTTGCATTCCATGTTTCTGCGAGGGGAAGATGCATGTTTCTAACCTCGCTATAATAATAATTATGGATGAGTAAATATTACGAGAGCTAAATGGTCACCCCAAATCTGTCATAGAATTGACTGCAATCTGGACTTGTCACAAACATTGTTATCTCAGTAGATGGCTAGAGTACTGAAGGAGTTCATTAACATCAGCACTATTTACAATCGAAAAAGTGTTTGCTTGTGAGAAAATTACAAATTAACTCACCTCAAAAAGTTATTTTCTCTGTATTTTTCTAATATTAACATTTTTAGGAGAGCGAAAGAAATAGAAAAGTTGACGAGTTCTAAAGAAAATTATTCTTGATATAACTCATCATCGTTAAAAATGTCTGGTTTCTGAACAAAGATGACGTGCACATCTGGGATAAAGAAGTCTTTAAGAACCGGGGTAAAATAGTTTTTATGCATTTTGTCTTTACCTCCATGAAAACTGAAAATAAAGATGTTCGAAATTTGAGAAACTAGATTGACTGCTTTCGTAAGATGTTATCTACAATTTGCTAAAGGCAGAGTAAAAATACGATGTAAGCATATTAATAGTTTCAGTTCATCGGCAAAGTTTCAAGAGGACAAGTGCTTTCTTTACAACATTCTAATTCATAATTGATGGGCACTTAGCTCCAGTCCCATTCCATAAGCAATGTGAAATGTGAAATTAATATAAGTGCAAGAAACCGAAAACAGCAAAAGGAGAGAAAAAACTAAGAGGACGTATTAATAGAAATAAAAGGTCTCAAATGACTACGAAATTATAATATTTAAACAGACAACAGAACGAAAATAAATTTGCTATAGAAAATATGAAGTTTTAAAGGAAGAGAAGTAATTCAACGGAGTAGGAAAATTATACAAAATTCCATTGTCACTCAATCAAAAAAACTAAAATCGGCCAAAGTAAGATTAAAAATTTGATAAAATAAGAATCATTTTATAAATTATTTTATATTTAATTGTGTTCTACGTAATTATCAGACCAAATTGTTATTATTTCTGAGAAGTTCAGTATCCTATACTTGTTGAAATACTGACATCGAAGTTCGCTGGACCTCCTTGTATTTTCCGATATTTCGGTTAAATAAGAAGTCATGTAGAATATTATTATAGCTATATTAACATTATAATGATTAAAATAACATATTTCATTAAAATTCCTTTTTACATCAAAAAAAGTCTGATTCAAGAAATCTCTTTAGCCCTCCTCCTCCCCTGCTTAAAATACACATGATGTGAGTGAAAGAAAAAGAAGGATGTATATTATCTTCTTGTGTACGGAGTAATTTCATTAATCGCTCATAACCCTACTTTAAACATCTACTATAACATACTGGAATGCACAACATAAATACAGATGATGTTCAAACACGTGGAAACTGTGGAAACTCTTGGATTGTCACGTTCTCAGAGAAGGTTTGTTGATCTTCGTCGTCAACAGGTTTTTTGGCTTCCCTTCGTAAATATTGCGGAAGCAGTTTTAACTAACCTTGGCAACTTATCAACACTTTACACAAGAAGTGTTTGCATAATGCTGCCGATATGTTGTCAAGTAAATGCATTTTTTTGTAACAGCTTATGAAGGTCAGGAGATGACTAGTCAAACTATTACATTTATCTTGCTACATATTTTAATGTGAAAAAATTGACAATGGTTTTAATGAGTTTCTCCTTCTCACCATACATCATATTCCATATATTAATCAAAACCGCGAATCTGCATTTTTTATGTACTAGTATAATATTGGTAGTATTTACTTAAAAAGAACACGTAATTTTATTTTTGGTACAAAAGCATGTTCAAACGCTCTTGCACCCATTTTCCGATCTCTGATTGGCTTGTTCAGTTCCCCTTCCGAGCCAATCGATAATTATTTTTTAAATTGTTTACTAATTATTTTTCTATTCTATTGCCTTTCCAGGTTTTACATTAAATAAACAAAACATGTAATACTAAAAATAAAATATATGTATGAACAATCAACAACATTCAAACCTGAAATATACAAACAATAACAATATTTTTTAATGTTCGCGGCGCATTCTTTGTGACTTTAGTGTATTTGCAAATCAGGAATCTCGGGTGTTGCACCAAGATATGACATGAAGCAAAAAACAAGTGACGTGATTTCGAAAAATTGGTGTCTTCAGTACGTTACATAATCTTAGAAAATTGTTAGATGTCATCGGCATTCTTTGTGAAAAAATTGCGGAGATTTTTTTTATTAGATTGTGATAATGTTTCAGGCTTCTTTTACCACTTCTTTCTCTTACCAACCTCCACAATTCAAGCGTTTCAAGCATTGTCAACGTTGCAACAAATGTTTCAGCCCATCCGGTGGCCGAGATCACTAAGGCAGTTGTGCCGTAGCGATCTCGGATCGCAGGATCGCGGAATCGAGTCCCGCCTCGGGCATGGTTGTATTGTGTTCGTTCTTTCACCCCCTATCATCATCATCATCATCATCATCATCATCATCATCATATCGTGTCATCCTCACAGTTACCATACCGTTACAAGCAATAGTGGTCACTAATGACCTAGAATTCCTTTTCGAAATTGATACATTTGTGCAAAATGTTTCAAAAATACATAAACTCATGAAAAAATACAGAAAAGGTTCGAAATGTTTGTCTTAAACGTATTTTGTAATTCAGGACACAAGACACTGAATTCAATGTTTCTAGTGCCATTTTTCTTGAAACATATTAAAAATGGAAGGTGTCTTCTTTTCTTCGAATTCCCGCGCTTTGTGTGAACTGAAAAGTTTTTCTAGAGACGTCTTAATTCTTAGTAGATATAAGATGCAATATTCTTTTACTGTATAGCTGCTACAAATAATACGAGAAAGAATATCCCTTATGGAATCACTAGTTTCGTATTGAAAACTTTTCTTTAAAGTTAGATCTTGAAATCAGGTCTTGTATAAATATTTCAGATGAGTGGTTTTTGCATAGTGTTAAATTAAATCATGGCAATTTTCTAACTAGTGATTCTTCCAGAACACATACATAATATATACTCGTACAACAGTTTCTTAATATAAGATTTCAACCTCTCAGCCAGTTGAGGTAGCTCAGGGAATGAACTGATTGCATTGCAGTGCCTGTGATCGGAAGGCCTAGAGTTCGAGTTCTGGTGGCAAGATTTTCGACCCTAGATCCATAGGTGGAATACAGCCGCTGTCTAGAGGAGAATTCCAGCAAACGGCTGCTCTGGTCGGTAGTTTTCGAGTTTTCCGTTGTTTCTGCAGTCTACATCAGGTGAAAACCTAGCAGGACCGTAACAAACGACCATGGGCCTCGGACCGCGCGCGATCTTTCCTTCCTCTTTCTTGTCCTGACTCTCCCCTTACGCGCGCGCGCACACACACTACACCACCACACATGCCGGGAGCGCGGACGGGAGCTTAGAGCTCGGCCAGGGGGGGTGACGCTTCGCTGGAGTTTGAATGACTGGGGAAAACGCCGCGACCGTCGTGTGTTGGTTGACGCCGAATTTCGCCATCCACCGGAGGAAGAACGTTGCCTTCTCGTAATGAAAGCAACACTCACACGACTAACGTTGACGCGCCCGGCAACACCAAATACGTGGTGTTTGAAATAATAATCAATCAACCTCTAACCTGCCAAGACTTCAGTCATCCCTTGAAAAAACTGAGCAAAGAAACGCGATGTGTCACAACCTGTTTTTGTCACCATCAGTGTCTGTGGAATGAATTAGATGTCTGAAGAAAAATTGTTACATAGTATTTTAATTCGTAATTAATTTTGTTCCGTCAATATAACCTACCAGGTTTTTTCCTTCAAATATTAATGTTGATGTTGTTTATTACTTGTTTCATACAAGCAAGAATAATTTCGCACACAAGTTTTGCGTTCATCGATGTTTTAAAGAAAAGATTGTGAATTTTAGGAAATCGGTTACTTGTCACACATTTCAAGCTCAATAGCGTAACCCAGTTCTGTCTTCTCGCTCTGTTTACGGGCGGCTGCTCACATCTACATTTATAAAAATAGATGGAGTAAAACCTTGTCCAGAAAACCTACTCCCCGTCGAACCAAGAGAGAGATTCTTTCACCTCCGCAGTGGCGAGCAATAAACTCTTTAAAGTGAGTGGAAGCTGGTATGTGTCTCTTGTTCGATTTTTCACATTCCACGTCGAGAGTATAACTTACTTTATGAGTGCGAAGGAACTTTCGACTCTTCTCCCTTATCGTATCGTAATCGGCTCGCTTTCGTGACAACTTGAACGACAACAGGAGCTGAATGGGGTCTACCCACGAGCTTAACGGCGCGGTATTTATAATATCAAACGTAGAGGCAAATTGACGCTTTGCTGCACGTGTCCAGTACCATGACGTGCACTGGCTTTCGGCCTACGTGAATGATACAAAGTACCCTTGAGACTGTCCACCGCATTTCCTTCAAAAGTGATTTTGTGTTAACTCTTCCTGTTAATCTTGACGCTTTGCTAGGTGGATCAATGTTAATGAAGAGGCTCCGGGCTTTCACCTCGGCGATTACCATCCAACATGACATGAGACTGGGCAATGCATACTTTCCATCACATTTTTATGCCAAAATATTTGTAATCAGTTTATAGCGCGCAATTGTCATTGGCCCTTCACGAAAGAGAATATCATCGCTCTCATCACTCTTTCTTCGTTTTCTTTTGTGAACCGATCCTGCGCCGTCGGAGTCGATTTGTTATCATGAGGGATAAGACCCGAACTTTTAATAATAAACGTTATTAGAGCTCGAATCCACTCCTATTTTTGATTGTCTCACACCTTCTCCGGATTGGATGCCAATGGACTACCAGCTCTTCTGGTACATGAAACAGTCATCAGGCGAAAAAATTAAAGTAGGGTTTCACCTACCAACGACCAATAAATGTGACAATTTAAAACGGCACTTACGAAAACGACTGCTTTTACATTTTGTGTTTTTTATCCTTATATCCTTGACGGATTCTCTTACGCACACGGTTTGGCCTCCCAAAGGAGCATTTCTAATCTCCTTGTTTGCGAGAAGAGAAGCGTTCGAAGGTCTGCGCCGAGCATCCTCATTTGCTTGCGTTGTGCTTTACCGCTTAGGCAGGCACGTCAAAGTCACGGTCAAGAGAAGTAGCTTAGTAGGTTCGCGGGCTTTGCGTCAGGAGCAACTAACGCGAAATTTAAAAGTAGGTTTCTACAAATTGCTCCAAAGGTGCGTTACATCACCGTGTACCTGGCCCTGGACAGTCTTTTGGTGACGTTTCTTGACAGTTATTGCCCCGAACTTAGCTATATTAATTCCAATATCGTCTACTAAAGCGAAGAAATGATCCATTTAAAAGTAATATTACATCAGTCAGATTTTAAAATGTCATTTGAACATTTGAACAAAAATTAAACACTTTGAATTGAAAACATCTTGATTTTGTAATTGTGTTTACTTAAAGTAGCAATAATTGCATTAACTTCCTACATTTAGGTCAGCAGTTTTAACAGACAAAGATTCTTATTTGTTAAATTAGCTTTTCGTCCGTTAGTGAGAATTCTTAACTTATATACCCTTGCTAATTTATTTCATATTATTGTTATATACAACAATTAACTGAATTATCTAATAAAAGAGAACACGAAACGAAAACAAAGGAAGAAGTGTAACATATTCCTGCCCATTTGCAAAAATGTTTATATCAGGAACAATTTAAAAAGACGATGAATATGAATTAAAGTAATAAATAGGAAAGAATATTATCATAACTCAAATCTCGGTTGTTTAATAGAACAAATTTGGCCAACATTTTTCGTAAGAAGCCACTATTCGCCGCCTTGCGACGCTACATCTTGCGCTTGTGGATGTTGAGGCGAAATGCGATTGGGGCGAGGGGAGTTGGAGCGCCGAGGGGGCGCGTAGCTCGGGCGGGCGCGGACGCAGGATTTAGGCGAAATCATCTGACGGTTTCTATGGCAACTGTGACACTTTGGTGGGAAGTGGAGCATCCGTGTGCGATCCTTCACAGAATCGCAATGTCAATTGCACATGTCACAAGAATGCTAGGTGTACATTGCAGCACAACCCAAAGAAACATGCTGAAAGTTAGCATTCCTGTCCTAAGACGTCTTTAGTATCTTTTATTCCTGCCACCATCTACAATATATTAAACTTATTTTGTGCTTTTATTTTATGAAAATTATAATTTAGCTTCCTAATAAGTTCGAACAAAAGGTACTTTTATATTATATACGCCATTACCATATTAAAATGATCTTAAAAGTGAACACTATTTTTGAGAAATGAAGGATTTATCTTTTGGTAGAAGTTCGATGTCTAAGATACATACATTTTGTAGATAGCCTTTCACCCCAATTTCATCCCTCGAGCAGTCTCTGCCTGAGCGATTGAATTCGTTTTATGATGATGCAATAGGATGGCTTCGATACCAGAGGAGATGTTTCTATAAGAGGAATTTCTAATGGTGTACAAACCTTAAGATATGTCGCTGAATTTGAATGGTATTTATGCCAGAAACTAATGTAATGCATGTTTCTGGTGTGTGAAGTAAGTCAAGTGTACATGTTCAGCGTTTTATGATTTATAAATACAAGTTTCTAATCGATTTGCCCTCGTAAGGCCCTTGTGTTACTTCAAGAATATTTTAATTATGTGAATGAGAAATTATTTTTTTATTTTGCAATCTTTGAAAATCGAAGGATTTCCAAATATTTCCATTTGAATTCGAGTTATTTGATGCTCTCACACGGCAATTTTGTTAAGTCACACTAGTAAGTTTGTAATTGAAAGAAGACTTCATTTATCAGTGAACGATGCGTAAAGATTTGTTTTTGATATCGCATCCTTTGGACTTATTTAATCATTTGTTTAAGAAACCTATGAATGTTATCGTGGTATGTCGTAAATTCGTGTAATGAGGTATTACGTCGTCTTTCCACGTCGTTTTCGTCACTGTTGAGGCCGAAAGAGGTGACTCAGGGCATCAACTGAAGCCATTGCAATGCCTCTGGCCGGGAGATTCTCAGCTCGGGTACTGACCGGGGCAGGATTTTCGACACCAGCTATATAGCTGCGTCGAGATCAGTCGCTGTCTGCAGCAGAATTGTAGCCGGCGGCGGCTCTGACATTAGTTTTCCGTGATTTCTCCGATTACACCAGGCGAAGGGCTTCTTTCCTTCTCTTCCTTGTCCTACCCTCACCCCCTACCTGGCACTCACTCTTCAATTCACTCTTCTACCCCACCACGGGGGATTGGTCGGGAGCTTAGAGCTTGTCCCGGCTGGAGAGCGCCCCGCTTGTTGGAGATATCTGCCTGGGGGAAACCCCATTCGTCCACGGTAGGTCGGTCGCATCCAGCTGAGAAAGATCTCTGCCATCCCACGGCCCACCGCCGAAGAAGCATTCCTACACTTACGGGGCTAATGGCCTTAGCGCCAATCAACTCACAGTTGAATCAAATGGCAGGTGCGGAAGTGCATCCATTAACTTCTTTCCTTAATCGATCATCTACATGCGTTTTCCCCTGTTTTCTGGTTCGCCAATTTTTCATTATAAGATGGATTTTACATGTGTTTTTCCTTGTATTCTTCCCGATGCGAGCAAAAATACTGAAAGATATTCTGGTTAACATTGGAGGAAAGACGTTTGGAAACAATAAGTTAGAATGCGTTAGTTCTTCTGTTTCACCCGATCCTGCGCCAACTTTGCATCTCAAAGCTATCAGTCCGATGTTTATCATAAGCGGTCATCTTTCGCAGTCGTTAAGAAGACGAAAACAAGAACTTTGACAAAACGGATCTTTGTGTTGTTCGTGAAACCTTTGTACTTCCGTATCTTGATAAGCTTCTTCATGGCAACTCCACCTAAATCGACCTTTCTTCTTATTTCCACCTCGCCATTTTCTGTGTCACAGAATGTAATCATTAGCAATTATTTAATCATTCTCGTCAATAAAATTGAGAGATTTGCTTGAAAAAAGGTGTAATTCATAAATCACAGTTTTGTGATAATCAAGAAAAAAACAAGTACAAGCTCCATTTTCACATACAATTTTTAAAAAAGTACATATCGGAGGAAAAATCTCAATAGTACTTGATTAATCACATAAAATGAATTGAAATTCTGAAATATATGGATTTAGATTAACTTGAAAATAATGGATTGTGTCCTTATTCCATGGAACAAGTTCGTTTTGAAATAAACAAAATACTTTCCTTCTGTTAAAGTGAGACCATACTTATTATTTTGAGAAATTCAGAAGAATTTTTATATTAATTCATCGCCCACGCCTTCACTTTCGTCCTCACTATGAGCCACGCCCTCCCCGCCCTCTCCTTCGCCCTCATCCGTCCTTTCATACCCGCCCTCCCCGTCACTCGCCCTGCCTTCATCCTTGATCTCGTCCTCGGCCTGTCCTTCGCCTACCCCTCGCCCTTCCCTTCATCCTCGCCTTCATCATCACTCTCGCCTTCACCCTGCACTCATGCTCTCATCGCCCCCGCGACGCCCGCACCCTTCCCTTCCTCCTCTTTCCCCACGCCCTCGCCCTCGCGAAATGGAAAGCCCGATGTAATTTATTTTGGGAAACGTCTATATCTGCCTTTCAGAGGAGACTTTAGAACTTAAATCCGAAGTCTTAATGATACGAACTAGCCCCGTATCAGGTATCTGTATGTGGAGGGTGGCTACTTTCGTACTACAGTTTTCTTGTTTCTACTTTCCCTCAAGTCCTGCCGTGATATAAAAATCAAGAACTAAACAGGACAAGACCTTAATGTTTCTTCCCGTAAGACAATTAGTTTAACTTTTTAAGTATCTTTGGAACCAGTGCCAAACGAAAAACAGCCTATTACTCATCAGTATCGCGTCCTGTTTTTTTTCACCTGACGAGTGACTAGTCACAACTACAGTAGTTTTTCAATTGAAGGCGATGTCTATGATTCACTTTAGAAGCTACGCCATCATTGGCCTCCTGGGGGAGGAAGTTTTGGGCTTTAATGAACCACATAATGAGGTTCGTTATAAATTTTCAGATATTTTCAGAGTCGCAATTTTGGGGGACGTTTATGTACATTAATTTATTAAATAGATTACCTGAATACAATAATAGAGTGTTCCAAAGAAATTATGTAATGATGGATAATAATATATGAATGTGAAGTAATAAGAAGAACGAGTGAGTGCCGTAAACTTCATTCAAGGGTATTGATGTCCGTTACATCGAACTTCATACAGAAGTTTTTTTTCTGTGACTGATGATATCTATTGTAAGTTAAACGTTTACATCCAAAGGTTACATGACAAGAGGTGAGCAGTACACAGCCAACGCCACTAAGGGGACCTCGTTCTAAGTGTTCCAGGTGGCATTTATTAAGCGTAAACAACCTACTTGAAATGAGCCATACTAGTGAAGTTAGAAGTCAGTTTATTTAAGTAAGGTCATCAAAGTTAAATATCTGTCCTTAATACTTATCAGCTAAATAATCAATACTGTCCCCAGAAGGCGCTTCTGTATTCCGAACTTCTGAATTTTGGGAAAGGGTGTAAACCGCAATGCGGTTTACCCTCACTACCCCACGGTTGTCTCGGGAGTGACATGTGCAAACCAAAAAATATTTGATAGAGCGATGACCAATCATCTATTACTTCTAAACTGTAAATTTCTCTACGATTTGTCAAACATATCTACTATAATGCTGTATCATAATGACTATAATTACGCAATAGCTATGAGAACAATTACGAGAATTTTACTACAGGAGTAGAAAAGCATATTAAAGATTTAATATATTCACTAGTGTTTGGGAAAATTGCTTCACCCAAAAGAATGGTCAGAATCATTTAAAAATCGGTGAATGTGTAGAATAGTGTAGCCATAATAATTGATTAAATTTGCATAGAGATGGGTGCACATTGGTCTATCAGCGTCCTCCTTTGTGTGACAGGTCAGGTCAGAGTTACACCACACTCGGTGTAGGCTCGTTAAACGAAAACAAGCAAGCTAGTGTAGAAGTATACTTGGACGTCAAATGTCGCAATATCAACATGTGAGTGAGTTGGACCTTGCTGCTACGACTGTGATGCCAGTGGATAGATGTGGAAGCAGTGGATAGAGAAGGCTCGTAGGGACGAGCGGGTACTAAACCACACAATGTGACCACAGCGTGGGCTCACCTCCATCTTGGGGAACTGACTGAACGGCGTCGTCTGCAGTATTGGTTCGACTTTGAAGCACAGCAACGGGTGTGGTCATGCCTGCGTTGACGGTTCGACGCCATCTGTTGAGGGCTGGGTTGGTGGCACGCATACTACTGCGTCGGATTCCGTCGACCAGAAACTACCAAAGACAGACAGCAATTCATACGCGAACGTGTTCACTGGTGTGCTGATGTCAATTTTGCTTCTGCGATGGCCGCGTACGTGTTCGACTCTCGTGGTGATCGTAATCTACCAGCCAGCATTGGCCCGCGCCGTAATGGCGTGGGGTGCCATTGGCTACAATGTGCGATCTCTCCTCACGTATTGAGGACTATCTGAAAAGCAACCGCTAAGAGCTCGTACATCAGGGAGGTTTTAGAGCGCGAGGAAATGCCCCTTCTGCAGCTGCTCCGTATCGCGTATTTCAGCAGAACAATGCCCGAGCGAGTAATGTGCACGCTTTCTGCGAAGAACGACTGCTTCCCTGGCCTGCACGTTCGCCTGGCATGCCGCCCATCGAACATGTTTGTGACATGATCGGTCGGCAACTTGTTCGTTCTAGTCACCCTGCAGCTACTGTTGATGCTTTGTGGTTACGCAGAGAAACCGCGTGGCAGTGTGCTCCTCAGCATCATAACCAGACTTTCTTTGAATCCGTGCCTCGACGTCTAGAGCGCGTGGCGGCTTCACGTCGTACTACTCAAGCTCAAAATGCAGGTACGGTTCTGTAATTCTAATCATTTGCATATTGTGATATTCCTAATCTTGTAATAGTATGTATCCTTCTTGGTGTTGCAATTTTCACAAACCCCAATGTATTTAGTCACTGATTACTAAAACCGAACTTTACGAAACTGAAATCAGTACCTTAATATAGTAATTAGCGAAACGAGTGGATAAAAAGGAAATAACTGCATGAATGGCGTATTCAAGGAAACGAGTTAGGATAGGAGCTAGTTTTTTTATATACCACGAGTTCAATTATACAATTTAAGAATAAATTTTGAGAAATGTAAGCACATCTTTATCATTAAAGGCATTCATTTGATGACGTATTGCTTCTGAAAAAAACATATTTTAGTGGACATAGCATTGTGCTGGTGTACAAGAAATATTTGCAAATGGAAGGTATTGGGCATATTGCAACTAAAATATTAGAGGAACCTGACAAACTCATGAAAACAGTACTTCTCACAAAATGTAAAGACACATATGAGAGAGAATACAACATATAAAAATATAGGGAAATACATAAAAAACTTATCACTCTGTCACAGTTTTTCTATAGCGTACTTTTTAGAACGGGTAAACACAACTGGCACATATTTTTTACATTTGTAATTTTAAGACCAAATGTTTTTCAAGTAAAACATTTAATGTATTCATGTTCAATATTTTATATTATTTCATTAGTGAACAAGCTTAACGTTTACTTCGCCAATTTAGTTTAATTCATTCGTTGTTTGTACCTATGTAGTTGTTGTAGGTACGTAATCTATGATGTACATTTTTGTTAATGTTTCATGGCCAATTGGAAATACCTTGACTTCTGTGTTATAGTTTCTTAATTAAACGATTTGGCCTTTTTTCTGAATTCTGATTGGTAGGTGTGAAGCTTTAATTTCACAATGGAATTTTAATTACAGGCGTGCTATTAACAAAAAGAATATCAATAATTTTTCATGGAAATAAATAGCATATTTAGTTAAATAAACAAAAAATGTATTACGGTAGAAGGTCCTAATAAATCCAGCGGCCAAGAAACTCCTTTTCAGTGGAAAGAATATTATAACTAATCCATGGCCTCCTATTAACCACTGGCAACAGCAGTATGGCGCTTTTCACAGGATAAGTTTAAACGAAGGTTGTAGTGCATTGGAATATTTACGAAGCGTATAAAACGCACGATATTAGTATTTTAATATCTTGCAATTCCCATGTCGTAAATAAATGAAGCAACAACATTGTTTAATTAAAATAAGTAACTTTAATTTGTTGAATGTTGAGCGTTGTTCTGAAAGTTCTCGTCTATCTATTCCGACCGGTGCAATGCTCGTAAACTGCGCATAACGAATGGGTACTACAGTAAAAAAGATGGCCGGTGGAACAACATCGCCTGCTGTCAGCCGAAAAACTGCAAAATTTCGGCGGTTACCTCTCAGCTGTTCACTCCAGACAGTTATCGGACGCCAATCGCAGATTTAGATTAATTGTGACCCTGGCACGGACAAATTAGAATTTTTCCACCGGGAGCCGACACCCCCCCCCCTGCTTCCGCGAGTTTCCACCCTGCAGATGGTAGGAAATGGCGTGGGAAGTCAGATGATTTGTAACTTCCTCTCCTTTGAGCCCCTTGTTGGTGCCGAGACGAACTGCGGCGTGGTGTTCCTTCGTGCAGCTTTTCATAAAATGTCAACGAGTTCCACAGAAATCAATATTGATAATGGGCTCTTGACTCTTGACGTAGTGAAAACCACCACAGCGTTTCCTTTGCTAACGCATATCTTGGATAATTACTATTTTGCATTTCATTTGCATTTTTTGTGCAATATTTTACTTTTAGTCGGTAGCTTAATGTTCTGCGGAAGTTTGTCGGCTGCTGTGTATTTTTTATCGGGTCCACTGAAGCGCACTGCAATGACACAGCAACGTCCCGCTGCCCACCTGTGACGCACTTCGCATCGACGTTTTC
>BOPP01000136.1:463631-491542 GCA_017312745.1 Gryllus bimaculatus | reverse complement strand
ACGGAAGAGCGGGCCTGATGGCCCGAGTCTCGCCACGTAAAATAAGGTAAATTCAATTCAATTCAATACATTACAAAAACTGGGCTGTAAAATGTCACTTAAGTGACACTTCTATTTAGTTGTCTTTCCTGGCAACATCAGGAAATGATTGATTTTTTTTGTTTGACAATTTGTCTTATTCAATCAAGTTGTAAAAGTTTAATTTATAATTAAAAATTGACACAAGTATCCTCTGTTATTTTGAGTTCATATTTTCCTAGACGAACGTTCTATATTTCCTTGAAAGGATGTAAATATTTAAATTATAATAAAATTTAAAATTTACATTTTATCTTTGATTTTTCTATGTTATTAATATCTGTGTTCAGAATAATTTTACCAAAAAATTGTAATTCAATTCCAGACTCGACTATTTTTTAACCCTGAAGAAGAAACTAACATTTACGAAACGTCAAGTCTGCCATCCTTCCATGGAAAAGTAAAACTTTCTTTTGAAAAGGGAAATCTTTGTCTCAAAATACCAAAGTACTTATGTGTCACTTTGAAATTTTATTATAATTTAAATATGTATTTAATTCATTTCCATCGAACCTTATTTTTTGCAGTTATTCAAATGAATATATTAACCAAAAAGTTCACACGGGTCGCAGTAGAATATTACGTCACGTTCTGAGAGATCCCAAATTTGGGGAAGCTGTCTAAAAACCGTTGTTGACAGTCGGGGGCCGAAGAGTATGTTTTATCTAAATGTGTCACAAAATCGATTGTGAAAAATAATAATATACATGAAAAGCCTGAAGTTGTTTTAAAGAGCCCACGTACTTTCCACCGGGGCCGTATTTTGACTTTGTGGTTCTACCTCGTCTACTTCGTGTGTTTTGTGATCAATTACATGGACACTCGCACCGGTCAACTCAAATTGGAGCACCAGTGTAAGCGACCGTTGACCGGCGTGTGTAGGGACTGTGGTTCACTTTATTTCCTCATTCTACTTAATGGAGAACGGCTGGTGAGATTCACTGATTATTTCGCGTTTCCGCACGCGTCATCTGACTTGGCCATTCCTCATGCGTGTAGTGCACTCTTTTGTAAGAGAGTGTCAGATTGTTCCCGCGCTGGATAGTGGAACCCGGCGCCGACCTGCCTGTAGGTTTGCAGATTTCCCCCATCCAGGTACCTCCCTCCAGCGAGGACTGTCTCACCCGGCACAAGCTCTAAGCTACTGACTCGTCTCCTGACATGTGTGGTAGTGTAATACATTTAAGTGTAAGTGTAGGTGGGGATAGGACAAGGAAGAAGAGGGAATGATCGCGCGAGATCCGTGGCCTGTTTGCTCCGGTACTGCTCTGGTATTCGCCTGTTATTGATTGGAGAAACCATGGAAAACCACCGATCAGAGCACCTAGCTGCGAGAATTCCCCTCCAGTCAGCGGGTGAATTCGGCTTAGCGATCTAGATAGTGCCGAAAATGCATCATCGAGACTCGACCTCTCGGCCTGTGGCGCTGTAGGGGCATCAGTTAATGTTGTGAGCTACCTCAGCCGATCCGAGTGAGTATTTGTTTCCGGATGTCAACCACTGAGGTCATTAGTCCTGTAAGTGTATTTCATGGAACATCCCTGGAGGTAGCGATCCGACGCTGATCTACACGTCGACTTGCCGGGACCCGCCAGGTATCTCCTCCAGAGAAGCACCGCCTCAGCCAGGACAAGCCCTAAGCTCCCGTGTGTTCTCCCAGTTGGTTCGTGTGAGGGAATGTATGTAAGAGGAGGGCATGGTGATAATGGAGGAAAGATCGTGTGCGATGGTGGCCCGTTCGCTAACTTACCCCTCCCGCATTCGTTTGGTGTTGATTGGAGAAACCACGGAAAACGACTCAAACCTTAGGACCTGATGCCCGGAAGAACGATCGCATGACAACCGCGTAAGCTTATTTGGCTGGAATTGAAAAAGAAGTGTAATGTTTTTAAGAATTCTTTTTTAAAACTTCAATTTTAAGAAATATAATTTTTCGTGGATAATGCTTGAATATGAGTTAGTATGTTGTCTAGTTTTGTGGAAAGCGAGATATAAACCAAGTGGGCTAATGGATTTGGTGATTATGACATGTCCGTTTGATGATTTAATGCACTCACAGACATATCCATCCAACGCAAATGTGATAAGTCAAAAAATAATGAATATGACACAAAGCACTTACTAAAAAATGGCTTCTATTGAGAACTGGTTGGCAATATTTCGATTTACTCAAACAACTAGGCTTCGAATACGAAAAGTGATTCATACGAGGTAAAGGAATCAAAGTATTGTGATATTTTGAACTTCGCCGAATACCGACTATTGGCCGATGCTGCTGCTGAGAGCATAAAGGTGTTCAAGACGCGTGTTTGGGTTCGAGGGGCGCGGGGAATGGAAGTTTGCTAGGGAAAGTATCTTTTGTGTCAGGGTGGGGCTCTCTTTCCACTTTTCAACCCTCTTCTTTCCATTTCCAGGATTGTGTACTATCTTCCTTAATCGCTCTACTGCTGATATGAGGGTAAAGGATACCTCGGCAACAAAAGTAACGGGAAAACCGGCCGAGGATGTCTCTTGGGCAACCACGTCGTGGCTGGAGAGGGAGGGGGTGTCCCATCGCGGTAGGTGGAAGGGTGACGGCACAGCCATTATGTCCCTTGGGAGAGGAAGAACTAATTGGGTTGGGATCTACTAAAAGGTGCTACAAAACACACTTTTCAGCGGTATCTAAATATTTACCATATAATCTTTTCCCGTGGAACTTACTTTCTATTTCTTCATGTAAATTGAAGGCCGAACCAACCCAGGTAAGGAAGAGGTTCGATTGCGCAGGTAAGCGCTTCAAGGGAGCCGCCGCCACAGAGCTGCAGCTCAGCGTTTCCTTGCGCCTTATTGAAAATCTTCAAGACTCGCTCCTAAATATAAATGAAAAGCAAAGAAAGCAGTAGAAGAGTGTCCAAACTTCATATTGCGCGTTATAGAATAATAGCTGAGAAAAAGGAAAATAAAAAGGCAAGATGCGCAGAATTGAATCAACAAATGATTCAATTGAATGAAAACCAACTTTAACCAAATCATATTTTGTAAGAAATATGCCAGTCGTAAGTCTAGAAAACTCGGAAGGGATTTGTGTTTTAAAACTAATGATTATGAAAATGTTCTTCGAAAATGAAGTGTTGCCTACTTTTGCCTGGAGGGGAATGAGATAGCTGGTCCCCAATTTACTTATGCCGTTCTCTGGTTCGGTCCCCAATTATATACGAGTTAAACTCGTATTTTCTTTCTGGTCCTCAATTTACATACGCCGATTTCTTCGCTTATTTATTATATCGAACTCTGGTCTACCGAGTTCAATATAAAAGTTAACTCGCCTTTCTCTTTACCGATATACCACGCACACCCACTCCCGAACTCCCTTGACCGACGCTTAGAAATCTAATTGTCTCTTCCATCATTTCCAACACCCGTTTTTGAAAATTCAGAGTTCAACGAAAATGAGATCTGCTCCTTTCTTTTAAGCTCCTTTCTTTCTGCTCCTTTCTTTCTATTATTATCTGTGGCGAAAAATAAAAAAAAACAACAAATTGTTGCTCTTTTTGACAAAATGATTTTTGTATAAATTGCACTTATTTCAAGCACCAATTATGCCAAAACTACTCTTTTTCTCAAAAAAATGTACATGAGCTGATGTTTTAGAACAGTTAGTTTAAGGCAAAAAGCTATCTTCAATTTTGTAGTTTTAAAAGGTTAACTTTTGAAATATTCGAAAGAAATCGAAAATGAGTGATCACAATTTTTATCGTCCTATGTTTACAGTACATACGAGGGGAAATTTTAAACTTTGGAGCTCATTTTCAGAAACAGAAAGTAAAAAAATTTCCTACATTTCACGCAAAATTACGAGAAATAGTCACATTTTAGAAAAATTGTATATAATAAAAGATCTGTCTTTAGAGAATAGATCTCATTAAAAAAACTCGATCTTCAATATTGTAGTTGTAGGAAGTCGAGGGAAACGAATTTTTAAATTTTCGAAAAATCAGAGATTTTAATGAAAATGAGACCTGTGCCTTTTTTTTATGTGTCCTTTTCGCTTTCAGAGGAAACAATATAAGCCGAACATTTGGTACTATTTCTGGGAAAAGTTGTGTAAAAATTCAGCTGAACGGTTTAGGCGCTACAGACACGCTGGCGGACAGACAGACAAACATATAGATGGACAGACACTCAGCCTCTAGCACTCAGACACTAGCCGTCAATCTATTTTTCGGTATCAAGAACTCTCTAAACAATGATTCTGATGATTTCTCTATATAATGTGTTAGAGGAAGTAATTTACAATGGGAACAAGATTTAACCACCTTTTCGTTACAGGGGCCCGGCATTAAGAATTTGTCTGTCGAAAATTTGCCGTTGTGCGGCACGCGCCTTATAATACTTTTTCTTCTTACAAAGTAAGGGCGAGAAAGTAAAAATGAAAGGTTACAACGATGTGATCAAAACAAATCAAACAAAAACCAAGAATCTGCTAATGAACAAATCCAAAGATGGTATCGCTAATGTGAGCTGGCTGAAAGTGATAGAACAGAATCCGTTGATTCTGCTGTACAAGAATGAACGCTATGATCTATATCTCTCTATCAAGATTCATAAAAAGGGAAAGAAAGAAGACAATGGACATCCTTTATCTAACATTGTAAGGCCAAATTACTTTAGTAAACTTTGTCGTGCAGGTATCATTTCTGAGAAGCTATCCGGCTGGTAGAATAGTCTTTCGACATACTTGTCTTCGGGTGACAAATTGCCAGAACGTGCAACACGATATTGCACGTAATGATTTTAAAGATGACAGTTAATATAAAAGACTTAATTGTTGAAATATTTTTCACATAATACAAAAAGTAAGAAATAATCATCTGTTTGGTCCACTTAATGGTGGTTTAAGGGATCCATGACTTGCCTTTGATCTAAGGTGAACATACATGGCTTATGGTTCAATCAAAAAATGTTTATTCTGAATGTATCGGAAAGGGGGAGCTAAGATGGACCAAGTATTATACATAGAAAAGCATGATTCCTTTGTTGAAATATGGTCTCTTTGTAAATTTTGTACTGTTGTTGTAAACAATTACACATTGAGTGCAGATTCTTGAAACAAGTTGTCTTACCTTCGAATTATTTAGTTTTACTGATGATTAACTAATAGTGCTGCAACACATACTCATTCTTTCTCGAATCATATGTAACGGTTACTTCAAATTATAATATTGAAACATGTATCGTACTAATTCTATAACTACCTCGTAAAAACTTCAGCAAAAGAATAGACAATCTAAAGTATACTATACTAAAGATCAGTACTACACACAGTCATTCTATATGTATGTTGTTATGTATTTGTGTTCGTATGCTCGTACGTGTTCGTATGTTTGTGATTGTGTGATTGCGCTGGTGTATATGTTTATGCGTGTACATTTGAGTGCGTATGTGTGTAAATGCATGCATGTGTTTTTAATAAGTGTCCATTGTGAGTGTGTATGCGACTGTGCGCGTGTGGATGTGACTGCGCTCGTCGAAGTTTGCACGAGTGCTATAGAGTCGTTCCATCGTGCGTCGTTGTGGGGCGGAAACGGAAGCAGAGGCGGAGCAGGGGGTGGGATGTGCACCAAGGATGTGAGGAGTTCTTTGTGGCACAGGACCCAAATAAAAACCTCAAAAGGCAGGCACCAATATCTACTTCCCCTTTGATTGCTTCCTAATGGCTCGTACAAGTCAGCAACTGCTCTGTGCTCCTTGGCGCTGGCGTCAGTGAGGGGTGTGGCCGCGGTGGGCCGGGCCCGAGGTCGTCCCGCTGTTGGCGCCCCCCCTAGCCTCATTCCGGACGCGCCGCACAGGAGCACTGCCGCGCTGCAGCCCGCCCCGCGTGCCCCTCACGCCAGCGGCCTCCCCAGCTACCGCGCCCGCAACCCATCCCCCGCTCGTGCGACCGCCCATATCCCCGTACCTGCGCCTCGCCGCTCCGAACTGTGGCATCGGGACCAAGTGGCCTCCCCTTCCCCCTCCCATGATACGCTCATGTGTTAAATATAATGGATATTCACCGGTGAGAAAGCACGTTGAGCAAAGAAAGGGCCTGTGCAAAAACGCACACCAAACTTTCGTATCGTGCGCTGCAAAGTTGGCAGGAGCCTCAAGAGCGAAAGCAAAATATCCACTATTTCTCTCGTACCTTTACACAAAATCCTGCGGGAGGAGTTCTTTTAAAAACGATTGAATGCTTGATTTATGGATGTATCCGAGCTCGTCAACCACTACGGTCATTAGTCCCGTAAGTTTAGTGCAATCTTTATCGCGGGGGTAGTAGTGATCCCCTCTTCGCTGGAGGTCCTGCGCCGACCTTGGCGAACCCTTGCGTGCTTTTCCCCACGCAGCTACCGCCCACCAGCGAAGCACCGCCCTGGATCCCGACTGCTCCTGACATGTGTGGTAAAGTTATCTCGATCAGCCATCGATCAAAGTAGCCGAACGCTACAATTCTCCCCCAGATTGCGACTGAATTCGACCTACATATAGAACTAGTGTAGAAATTCCTGCCAACCTTCGGGATTCGTACTCTAGGACTGTCAAGTCAAGAGCTATAGTGACATCTGATGGTGCCCTGAGCTACCTCAATCGGTCTAGTTGTACAGTTTATGCAGGAAATCAAACGATCACACATATCGAGATTATTGCGGGCATCAAACACTTAAAAATTAAACAAAATCCGATGGCCAAACGATCACTGACCTCCCGAAGTCGTCGCTCTAAGCATATCATCTTTATTTGAGAAATTAGCTGTCGGGTCACTGCTGTAACGAAGCTTCTTGATCTAGAGCTCATTATGCCAAAGATGAAACAATCAATTTCTATGGGTTTTCTTATTTCAAATATTGTCATGCGAATTTTATGTCTTCAATAGACGGAGACATTCTATATGAAACGCATTTTCATTCCTGATGGCTAGAAGTAGAGTTAGCCGAGACCGTTAAAGCACTGTATGCTTTTGACCAGGGTGCGTCTGTTCGAATCTCCGTCTAAAACGGTGCTTAGCTGCTCGAGCCTGTGGTTAAGTCGGAGGGAGACGCCGGTTTAAAGCTAGCAATGGTTTAGCATTAAAAGTTGCAAATACATACTTCCAGGGACCTCTAAAAATGTCTGCGCCTAGACGTGACGACATAGGCGCCGCTATGCGCACAAAGTCACATGGATTAAGCGAGAAATGATACAGAATTCACAACTCGTGAAGTGAATTTACACCGCAAGTCAACATTTCTGTCTTTCTCTTCTCTATTTTTCTCCTTCTCTTTCTTATTATCTTTTCTCTCCTTCACATCACTCCTCTTTTTATTTTTCCTACCTCGTTCCATTTTCTTCTCTTTCCTACCGTTCTCTGTTCAGTCTTTCTTCCCGTTTTCCCTTTCTCTTTCTTCTCCTTTTTCATTTTTTCCCCTTATCCGTCTCCGCATTTTGCTTTGAATTTCTTCTTTTCTTCCTATTCTGCTTTTCCGTCACCTTCTTCCTTTTCTCCTCCGTGACTCAGCAGGTGCCAATTCAACACGGAGTGTGTGGAGCGCGGAGTGCGTAACAGGTGTCTCCCCTCAGCAGGGCACCGCCCCAGCCGGATCAGTATCTAAGCTCCCGACCTGTTTCCCGGCATATATAGTAGTGGAGTGCATGTAAGTGTATGTAAGCAAGGGATGTAGGTAGGACAAGGAAGAGAAAGGAAAGATCGCGCGCGGTCCGTCGCCCGTTTGTTAGGGTACTATTCCGTGATTCGCCTGCTGTTGCTTGGAGAAACCATGGTAAACTACCGATCTAATCAGTCGGCCGCTATAACTCTGAATGACTGAATTCGACCCACCTATCTAGATATACTACATTTCTGGGCGGAAAAAATAGCATGGCACTAAATAGTTCGAAAGGGAAAACCACAACGTTTGGTTGAAGCCACAACTACATTGAAACTCGATAACGTTTAGGAAATGAAAATATTTATCTAGATAAATATATAGATAGATAGCTAGATTAAGTTGAAAATCGTGCCACCTTCAGGACTCGAACCTAGGACCTCCCGGTCCGAGGCACTGCAGTGACATTAGTTGACGAGCCCTCTACCGGCCTTTTTCTTTGATTTTCCATTATGTTGGATATATTGGATAATATGGCCACGAAACGCAAGATTTTGAAATATTATCATAACGTTTTCCTGCTTTTAGTTCCAGACATGCTCCTACATGCGCGAATTTCAGCGATAAGAGTCATTGATAAAAGAATAAATAAGCGACTGCGCAACGGTGCCGAAAGTTGCGTCACGCTCGCCACGCGTAAGAGGCGACGGGAACAGGTGAAGAGCGAAGGCTCGCACCACGGGATTTGCGAACCAAACTATGTATTTGTGGTCTCCTAGGGATGCCAAACGTAGTTGAGCTCCAGATGCCCGCATTCATTTAACTATATAATACATACAAAAATATCACAAAATTATGGTCCTTTATTAATAGAAAATCTTCGTTAAAAATTGAATTTCAATTGTTATTGTTCAAATCTATAATATTATCGTCTTTAACTAATAAATACCGGATTTGGATTAATACTGCAACTACAATAGAGAACATACAAGTAGTGCAAAATAGTTGCCTTGGGTGCCTTGGTTTGTACCAAATTCACAAATGCACAGAGAATTACATATATATTCAATTAGAAATCGTGTATTGAAAATATTTCAAATTGTTGTTCATGTAACTCGAACGTTTAACTTACGCCGTAAAGTTGTGAACACTAGCAGAGACAAATCAAAATTTCTCAAAGAAAAAGTTGCGTCCACGTTAATTATTATTATTATTATTATTATTATTATTATTATTTACATAAAACATTTTATTAATTTTTTTAAAAATTAAACCATTATCTTAGACTGCCAATATTAGTGATGGTGCCAAAACCTTAATATGAAGATTATTAAACATTTTATTTAAGTTCTTAAAAAGCCTTCTGGGCGAACAAGAAAGAAAGTCAGAATGAAAGGAAGAAAGGAAGTAAGTAAGTAAGAAGGGTTGAAAGGAAGAAGGGATGAAAAGAAGAACGGAAGAAAGGAAGAAGGGAAGAAAGGAAGAAGGGAAGGAAGGAGGTTTAGTTAAAGTATGTGTTAACATTGGTGAACTTCAATTCAATTTATATAAATAATTATAATTGTCGAGGAGGATTTTCGTTGAACGAATAGTTCATTTGTGTTGAAGTTTGTGAACTAATTTGCCTACAGTTCGGTGTATACTGTACTCGCATAATAAATGTTACAAACTTCTATAGCTTCTAGAGGGGTCGGAAATGAGCATTTTCTGCGAATGAACATGTAGTGACAAAATTCACCTTACGGAGTATTACATATGTTTTAACTTGTTTTTTTAAAATAAACTTTTTTTACTATGTTTAATTAATTTGAGATCTTGTCTGAAAGAACCAATTGACAATTTGTTTCTGTTTTGTTATTTAAGGTCGCAACAACATCTAAGTCATTAACGACCACTATTGCTTTTAACGGTATGGTAACTGTGAAGATGACAGGATGTGGTGATTTTAGGGGAGGGGGGAAAGATCACAAATACAACCATGCCCGAGGTGGGACTCGAGCCCGCGAACCTTCGGTCCGAGATCTCTACGGCACTATTGCCTTAACGACCTCGGTCATCCGGACCGGCCAACAGACAGTTAATAAAAATGCATAACGGAGTTACTACACGAAACACTTTTACCTGACGTTAATGCAACTTTATACCCAGATGTTCTACAGGTCACGTTCTGTCGCACTGATTTCGTGAACCCGCCGAAGAGCGGCTCCACACATTCGGTATTCGCCGAGTAGCGAGGATGGGTCACGTGATAATTGCCGAGCGACGAACATTCGGTGCTCGCCCTACCCATCGCTTGCCCGGAGACTCTTCATTAGAGCAGCTTAATCCATGCTGTATGACTAATGCGCGATTAACACTTTTCTCTTACTATTCGCCATATTTCGATTATAGTGTCGTGAAAAATACACTTCTTGCTCTCTTCAATACATAATTATATTATAGTTATATTCACATGTTTGGGCAGCTTTTGAAACAGTTTTTTAAATTTATTTTTTATTTTTATAAATCCTGAAATAACTATTTTGGTATGTCAAATGTAAATTAATATCGGTGCAATTGGTGAATTTGATTTGTGAAATTGAATTATACTGCGATTTTTCCAACACTGCCCTTAGCAAGTATCATCTGTTGACGGCTGTGGTGGCTTTCAAGCTTCTGTTTCGATGAAACTGTCAACTGCTGATACCTGCCTGGGGCAGTTGGCAAAATCGCAATATAGCAATTGGTGAGTACTTATGTAATTTACTGCACATACGAGCAAGATTTATCAACTATTTCGATAACAGAATCCCAGAATACGAATTTCATTCCGCTGCAACAAAAAAACTATCCCTTTACTCTGTAAGTGCATATCAAATTTCAATGTATAATTTTTGTGTATCAATAACAAAATAGTTAACTAATATTTGTACGTTTTTATTAACCATTCATCTACTTAATGAACCACTTTTGTTGAACAAATCATTGGGTGCCTCTATGCACTGGAGTCCTAGGAGCACACTTCCTCTGCTCCTGTATTAATTCAACCCTTGAACTCTGTGCATATCCCGGCATGAGTATGCGTGTCTCAGTTGAGTTGTTTACGCAGAGTTTTGCATCACTGAATTCTATTTCCGTCACTGCCTTCATCGTTATCGCTATCTATCAAGAATGCGAAAATATTTCAATTAATTTACATTGCGTCATGCAATCTAGAGTTGAGCTTTCTCAGAAGGAATGTATGTAAATATTTCAACCAGGCATCACAGTAGCTCATTTTGCTTATTTACGTGCTCATTTGCCTTGAAAGCAGAGTTGTTGAAACCTCGATATAACGACACTGGGTTTTAAATAGAATCTTGCATTATTCTGATTAAGTGATATTCGGCAAAGCGTAGATCGATAAAGGTTTCGGAACTATGCAAAAGAAACAGAATGTGTTCAGTCGGTCGTGAACGTCTATCGGTAAGTTCTGTTCTAGGTGTTCTTGCACTTAAGTGCAGTGTTTCATTGTGAACATATTTATTCCAGCACGATATCTTTTTTCGTTACATTATTCACTGACTTGTATGTGATTTTAATGTTTTAAAATAGTATAATTTATTTTGTAAAAGATAAAGGTTAAATTAACTTTACGATTTTTATTCAGAATTGATTTGATTCACCGACACCCGTTTTAATGTGCGAATACCGGCGGAGGTTATATTATTTAATTTTTTCTCGGTAGATTACGCCACTAGGAGGACGCGGCGTCTGTTGTTCGAATGCCTTTTTCAAGAATGCATTTTTTTCTAGCAAATACAACACGGGTGCGAGGAAGCATATGGTTGATTTCGATGTATTGAGGTTGTCAAGTATTTCAGATGTTATTACTAAATTTTAAAAAAAATATCAAAATTGTACCTCGTTGGAATGCTAACTGAAGAGTTAAAGAAAACTTTTTGAAGAAAGTAACTGTTGGTTTGAAGAAATGTATTTTCTTCATAAACATTGAAATTCGCGAGATCCCAAACACAAAGATAATCTGAGAAAATAGGCTTCGCACCAGTACTAAGAGAAGGTGCGCAAAATAAAATAAATACTCGTTAGTCGTAACCCTAAAAAAACCGACCTTTTACGACATGAACGGTCTTCACAAAACAATACAAAGGAAATGTTGCTCTTGTTATAAAGAAGACTACAATTTGAAGTCCACATGACGTCGTTAAGAGCGGTGCCAAGATGAAGTGTGCAAGCAATATATGTGGCGTTACTCTCCAGAAAATCCTTGGTTTTGACTGTAGACCCGAAATTGAGTAGGTCGCAAAATATTCTGTCAAGTAATATACTTTCAACCAAAGTCTGACAGGAATTGGTAAATAACAAAATATTCCGAAAAGAGATAAATTGTGACATAGATCCAGTCTACAACAAAACCTCGAATAAGTGCAACAGCAGTGGTTCTCCAAAGATAGAGTTTTTGAGACAAATTCTGAGGTTACATTAGTTGATCACACTGCGAAACGTTTATCGACAGTTCAGAACAAAGTTATGAGTCCAAGAGTAAGTGAGTACGATATTATTCCATTTCAGTAAATATTTACAAATGGGATGTTGATGAAAATTCAAGTAGACTATACCTACAGACAAAACGGATTCGCCGGATCCACCAGTTTTTAATGACTCAGCCCAGGTCAGAGTGAAAAAATGTTACGGAAGATATTTTAGGGAGTGATTTTGATGTATAAGTCATGTGTCTGTATTTATCTTACTTCCTTGCGTAATAAGTTTTTCTACTTAACTATGAACTTGAAACATCGAACATTTTATTAAATACATTTAAATACAGAGTATTATGTCTATCCTTTCTTGCAAGCAGTAATAGGATTAAAACGAATACAGGATTTTGTGCATAAGACAACAGCAGATATTAGTATTACAATATTCAAAATCGTATAGATTTAGTAGTTGAATTATTATTTAGCTGGTTTCAGTTTCCAAAACTTAGTGCCCCATATAAAATTTAAGTTGGACCAGAGAGCACATGTGCGAATATTTTCCTGCTCATCGCCCGCGTAAATCTGTCGTAGATGAAGTATTCAGTGGGCAGAATACAGCTCTACTCTCTTCATATTTTACCCTGAATGAAGACTTTGTTATTCTGAAGGTGTTGAATCATTACGTAACAATATCTCGTAATTTTTATGGTTACATAACATTAACTCTGCAAATCGTAGGTTATTATTGTTTTTCAAAGTTATTCATCCATCCAAGATATTGTTTATATTTATAGTGTTGATCATTTGTTTATATTGTATCTCATGAATTAGACTAAAATTAGATCGTTTGCTGCTGCTGACTTATGTTCTACTATTTCTCTTGCTTCCCTTTTGACTTGAACTCTTCCCGCTTACGTAATAATGAATCACGTTCTCATACTAGAGACGTGTTTAGAATAACATGAAAACGAATGAATAAATACAAAATTGCATAGTAAATATAAATACTAATACAAAACTAAAAAAATCAAATACGCGTTTTCGCAATATTCCATCAATTATACGTAATCAAAATATACTTACAAACTCTCATTCCTGTGTTAGAAGCTAACTTTTTCTTGCGCACAACAGGAAAAGAAAGAATACTAATGACACCGCACTCTTAGATGTTGCGGTGTTTCTGTAATGTGTCATTATTTTATTTTTCATGCTATCCGTCGTCTATAATTTGTCTTCAAATTCGTTGTTAAATATACCAGCACTCTTTCCTCGTATGATTCATAGAAATTACAAACGCGGATCCAAAACGTATTTGGGGGCCAATTTCACTCTCCCCTGTAAATAATTTTTAAATTAATTGTTAACGAATTTGTCAGCTGAAAATAAAAAGAGCATTCTTAATGGGAATGTGGATAATGCTTCGATCAATATGTAGAAATGATTTTGAATAACTCTAGTGAAATCACGTAAAGGTGCGGGTGAGGATATGTTCTCTGGGATCTCCACTACCGAAAGAAGATTATTGTAATTATATTAGTTGGACCGTCGTGAACTTTTGTTATTTATAAGTAATATTTTTAAAACTGAAAGTAGCTTAAAGCCGTGCCCAAACTTCCAATGACCAGGCTCTGAATTAGGCGCTGTGAAGGTATTTTAATGCCTCAGGACACATTCGGTATTGCTAAGGGTTTTCTTAACAGTCAGCCCTTGCAATTAAATTGCGCAGAAAATGCAATAGTGAGTATAATTGTGCATATGACTATATTTCGAAGTTTTGCGTCTCTCTGACTGTGATACTGAAGGACTGAGTTACTAAACACGTGACCAGAAGGTGTTTCACTTCGTTGGTGACGGGCGGATCATTACTCATGCACCCTCAGGTGTCCAAAAACAAGCAATTTGAGATCAAAGGAAACAGTTTTCGAGTTACGTGCGATGGAACAGCGTAATGTGAGTTGCATTGATGCGCACCTGCTGATGGCCTCATGGCATTCATCTTTTTGTTCCATGTACTTCTAGTAGTTTGTTCGTGTAGTTCCCATCCAACAGCTGCTCATTTCTGAAATCTTGTATCGCTGGAGTCTTATAATCGTATAAAATCGTCTCTTTTTCTTGACTTTCCTTCCCTGTTTACAGGCTCGGGTGATTCAGAGCACCAAATGATGTTGCTGCAGTGTCTCTGACCGGAAGGTCCCAGGGTTCGGGTGCCGACGGTACTAGTTTCGACGCTAGCTAGGTCAAGTGCAGCCGACGGCTCTGATCGGTAGTTTTCGGGAGTTTCTCGAATCATCGGCAGGCGAATGCCGGATCAGCACTCCCCTAACCAACAGGCCATGGTCCATTCGCCACATGTCCTTCCCCTCCCTCGCCCTCTCCCGCTCCATAGTAACAAACGCTTGTGCAAAGTGCACCACGCCACCCCACCTGCCGGCAGTTTAGCACTTGCGCCGGCTGAGGTGGCGCTCCGCTGGTGGAGCAAACACCTGCTAGCCGACGGGAGGTCTCCTCCATCTCCCGAGGAAAAACACTAGGAAACACACGGGACTAATGACCTTAGCAGGTTAAATCCTCCTGAAACACTAATCAATCAAACTATGACTGTTGTTATTTGAATTGGAGGCAGTGAGTGTGCTTTGCGGCTAGTGACGCGACGTCTGTAAGGGAAGCAGATGTGGTGGTATCAAAGGTGAGAGTAGTAGCTACATGTGGAGGGAGGGCACTGGAACATAATCACCTCTCCAGGTCATTTTTGGTTAATTTATTCTGAGAATTAGCACATATCGATTGGATTAGAATAAAAAAGATTGCCATTGCCAATACATTTCCTTTCCATCAAGCGGTTGATTCACGGAGCACGCCGGTTCCCTCCTCTCCTCTCCTCTCCTCCACGAGAGGGCCCTGGCTGCAGGGCTTTTCCGTCCACGCCAGGCGAATGCTCAAGCATGCCCTCGGAAACGGGCCACGACCTTTCCTACTCTTCCTTCTCCTATCCTCACCCTTTACACACACACACACACACACACACCAACATTCACTACATACTACACATGTCGGGAGACCAGTCGGCTTAGAGCTTGCCCTGGCTGGGGCGGTGCCCCGCTGGCTGGGAACTTCCCCCCCCCCCGGTAGTAGGTCGGCGCCGGATCTGGCTACCACCGCAAAAACATGAACTGCTCTTGCAGGAATAATGACCCTGTCAGCAGGCGCGCCAAGGATCACTAACAATCAATCAATCTACGAAATAGATGTCGTGTTTCCCTCTGGGGTCTTTTGTAGACGCTACTCTGTGACTTTCGCAACCCCACTTGCCAGCCCTATCATAAGCTTCCTTACTCAAAATGTACCTCGATAGAGAACCCCAATCATCAAAGCACTGCATTTCAAAGCATCTAGCATAGGATCATTGATCTTCCTTTTGTTAAGGCCAGCAGCGGCCAGGACGGGGGACAGCTGGAGCAACTTGCCCCACGCCCCGACTTATTTGGTGTTTATTTTTTTTTTCATTCGAAATATATGAAAATCGTTATTTATGATGCGAGTGGTAAACGTGACATTTTATTTTGCGAATGAGGAAGGAAGCGACCAAAGATCAACAGGGCGAGTGACTCAATGCTAAGAGCAAATTGAAATCACTTTTGCCACCTGTGTCAGTCAGTATTTTTTAAACAGCATTACTCCCTTTCTTTTATTTTAATTCAAGTATTCAAGTCACTATTTGGGTGCATATTACATTAAGATGAAACGAATCTACTTGCAGCTACTCACACGAATGCATTTTGTTTTCTGGCTGCATTCAGTTTTATCTGAACATTTCAGCACAGTCTCTCTTTTAGCTCTAGTGCTAAAAATTGAAGTTTCAGCTCGCTGTGCATGCCTTAAAAATAACAGCTGTTATTAGCGCTGTCGAACAGAATATTTGATTCTAATTCAATTTAATCTCTAAGTTTTTCCGTTGCAAAGAAAAATCACGAGTAATTTCGTCAATGCAATTTGCGAGGGCGGAAGGATGTTTCAAATAAGGGGTCGCCGTGCATCTACTACCCCGGACCCTTCTTTTCTTTCGTCGCCTCTGCTTGAAGCAAGAAAACGAGCTCTGTGAGGATTGCAGGCAGCTGAGGCTGCGTCAACAACGCTTGCTCCAAAAGTCGTATTAAATTTTTATTGTTTTTTTCTTACTGAAATGTTTGAAGGTGTTGATAAATTGGTTTTGCTATTCTGTATTTTTGAATACTTAGTGAACTTTCTTCATAACGAAAGGAATACGACTTAATAACTGGCGAGTCAGTGTTTGAACAAACAAGCGTGGTTCGCATCATTTGAAAGCTAGACATTAATAATAATAATAATAATAATAATAATAATAATAATAATAATAATAATAATAATAATAATATCATCTTTATTAATGGCGAGGCTCAGGCCATAAGGCCTGCTCTTCCGCCTAACCACGACATATTCGCCCCGAATAATAATGAAATAGTTTTTGCATCGGCAAGCGTGCTTGCGTTTTTCGTGAACAGTGTGTAATGTATGTTTAGGAGAAATTTTGGGAGAATTCTTAATTAAAACCAGTGGATGGTTGTTAAATCCAAAACATCGATGTATATTTATTGGTAAAAAAAGATAGGTAGATCTGATGTTTATTTTAGGTCGCATCAACCACTCGATTTATTAGCAACGTGGTATAAACCAAAAAAATAAACAAAAAGTTGAACTGCTAAATGGCCCATTCCTGCCGCCGCCGCCCCCTCCTCCGCGCCGATCCCTGACCCTGAGGCCTTGAGCCGCCTGCTCGAATGTGAGGCAGTCGCGGCTCCGTAATCGCGCCCCCCCCACTCCCCCCATCCCCGTCGTCGCTGCGGCGCAGCGGGCTGAGGCGCTGCGTCGAGGGTGGGGCGCGAGGCGGCGGCGCAGCGCAGGGCCGGCCGGCCGCGGCACGGCGCGGCGTCTAGCCGGCATCTGCGGTTTGTGGCCTCGTTCGGACGGAGTGAATCAGTGAGCCTCGGCTGTTCGCAGGATTCGTCGCCAGAATGCGGGACTACGCGGTGGCACGTGCGGTGCCTGACCACGCCGTGCGAACGGAGGTGGTGGTTGTGGGTGAGTAGCTTTTCGCCAGCCGCGGGCGCTGCGTGCCGGCCAGGTGCCGGCGTTGCGAGCGCGTCCGCCTCGCCCCACCCGGTGGCTCGGCCGGCGCGGCGGCAGCGTGTTGACGTTTGCTGCGCTCACCGACGGCGGTCGATATTTCGCGCCGGCGCGCACACTGCATTCTTTAATATTCGATTACGAAACTTCGGTAATTAGTGAGCGAAGTCTATTCTTCATTATCTCATTCGATATGGAAATCGTGTGACCGCCGTATTACTCAACTTTTCTACTGTCGGTCAGGCTTAAAAATATTCAAATTCATGGAAAAGAAATTAACCCGTTCAAATTTCAGAATTAAAAACGAAAATTAATTTAGTACTAGTACTTGCATGTGATTTACTATTTTGCATATTATGAATGAAGTTTATTTTTACATTATTAATAATTATTACTTTAGTTGCGAGAATTTGCTACATTTTAATACACGATGCCTGCCTCTATGTAATTAGCACACCTGTTTCTTGAAATAAATTTAGTAATATGATGTGATGATGTAATGCTGAACTAAATTGAAATTATTTTTGACACGTGCAGTTATAGTTTCGATCCCAGGAATGGATGTAAATATATTCTTAGGAATGGAAATACCCTCGTAAACAATGTAAAGACGTTGGAAACCTAGCGTATAGAATAGGTTTTGGCACAAACATTTCAAAACAACTCCGCCTGTCGGCTAATAATACTTCAGTTAGGTAATATGAATAGGGAATATTACAATGATTATACAAATATATGATACATGGTATTGTAATGATTATGAACGACAGTTGTCGAAAACCATTTGTTTGCATTTATTTTCAATGTGATGTCAGAATGTGCACGTTTTAAGTGAATTGTTCGAACAGAAATCGCTGCTTCGCTTGGCGTGCTTCGCCACCTGGTCCGTGGGAGCGTGGGCGGCCAGAGGAAGGGGCGGGCTGGGAATTCCCGTGCAATGCACTGCGCCAAGACCTTTTGGTCTTAAAACATCGCCACTCTTTAATCTAAGAAAAAAATATTTCCGTAATGGTTTTATCTAAGAAAAACTTTGTCTCTATAAAACAGTATCACTCTTTCATCTAAGAAAAAAAATTCGTTCGCTGCTGTAGGAACTGAAACTTCTTAACAAACAAAAATCTCATTTTACCATTTTAAGTCCTTGTGTAGTTTTTTGGGGTATTCATTTGAAAGCAATAATTATCGTCAAGAAAATGATTCAGGCCCTGATATGAATAAATTCAGGGACCACAAGCAAAGGAACCGGATCGGCACGTGTTCGGTTCTTTATCCTCACTCGTACGTGATTTGTTTTCCACAGATTCGTATTGGCGGTACGAAAGTTTTGCTTAGTTTGTTTTAGCTGGTCAGTGCTTATTATCGCCTTGAGACTGCTGATGTGCAAAAACGTTGGGAACAATTTTCTTCAATGAAGGCATTCCCGTTGCGCTATAATTATTCCGCTCTGCCGCCGAAGGAGGCCTGGGGGAGGAACACGAGAGGCATGGAAGGGGCCTGAACGGGGTGTCGGGCGCCTTTCGAGAGCGCGTGGTGGCGAGGCGAACCTAAAGAAGGAAGGCGTTCGGCCAGTGCCCCGCAGGTGGGCGCTGAGCGTTCCATGTTCACATTGAAGAGGCGAATAATGGTGTAAACACGGTGCACCCGGAATTGTGCGTGAATTCCAGCGTTGAACAGAAGTTGAGTTTGCTTCTTTTGCGCATTTGCATAAGGCCATCGTAAGGGGGTCTGGAAGGAGCCCGGAAGAGGCCGGTAAATGGCGTAAGTATATTCTTAGTATAAATTAAATTTGAAGGAACAGATCAGGTTACACCCAAAGCGCAACGAATAAAAAAATATCACGGGGCTGGTGTTTTGAGTTGCACTCATTGCTGCATTATTTTTCAATATAACGAAGTGCATTTTCCACTCATTGATTTGACGACATGTAAAGAAGTTGAAACATTTGCTTAGAATGAATATGTTCTGCGGTGACGAGTTCCTTTTACTGCTCCCTGAAGTTCGGACAACCCGAATACCAATATTTATCAGAGATTAATTAACACAGTAGTGACCTGCAGCAGTAAAAGATTCTGCTGGCGAAACCATACAAACTGGTTTTTGAAAACGTAGCTTACGCGCTGGTAAAGTGCAACAAATAATCTCGTGTATGTATATATATATATATATATATATATATATATATANNNNTATATATACATATATATATATACATATATATATATATATATACATATATATATATATATATATATATAATATTTTTTAAAAAAACTGTCTTCTCGAATATTGCAATAACATAGTAACCTGTATTGGCTTACCAAGAGTATCAAAATAATTTGTTCCTTAACGCTCCTCGTGAATAGCAAAATTTAATGGGGAGAAACCTCTTCCTTGGAGCCTTGCTGTCGCACGTCAGCTGTGTCGTAAGGGATGACGCACATACTATAGTAATTCTGACGGTACGAGCAATATGAGAATAGGTGGAATAACACAGTCAAATGTTTGCGTTTTGCAGTGAAACCGAATTTTTCATTGTGTTTTAATTTTTCTCGAGTTTCTTGGATAGGTAACAAACCTCAGAATCCTCTTGTGAATGGCCGGAAACTGCCTACATTTCTTTCAATTTGCGCGCACATCGTAAGAAAGACCCGACGCAATAACACTGGAAACCGTTTGCTAGGCAAAGGTTGAATTGAGAGTGTGAAATGCACCTGCAGGGGCAGAAGTGGCGGGGCGGCCGAGGTGTGGCTCGTGGCCGAAGAGGAGGCGCGCTGCCCGCGGTGGCGCCTTACGTAAGCGGCGCCGTGCGAGGCTTCCGCCCGCTTCGCGTTGCTTTGCTTCGCCGCGCCGCGCGGTCGGGGAAAGGATGCGCCGGGTTGTGACGTGACGTGACGCGGCGTGGACTGATACCGCGCCGCCTCTCCCACCTGCCGCGCCAGGGAAGTGTTGGCAGGGGCGTCGCACGTGGCGCCAGCTGGCGCCCGCCCTCACCCAACCTGCCCGGCTGCTGACCTCCGACCTGCCTTTGCTTCTCTTCGTTTCTGTTCTTTTTCCTCCTCCCCTCACCTTTTTCTCATTCACCGTATTCCCTCACTGTCATTTTCTTTCACTCCTTTTCGCTATCTTCCTTCTCCTTCTCTCCCCTTTCCCTTTATTTCGTCTCATTTTCCCTCTCCTTTTCCATCTCTTTCTTCCCTGCCCCTCTCTTCCTCCCCTTTCTCCCTTCTCTTTTGCCATCTCTGGCTCCCTGTTCTCCCTTCTTTCTCCCCTTTCCCCATCGCTACTGTTTCCTCGTCTCTTCTCTCTTTCTCTTCTTTTCATCTCGCTTTCTTCCTTTCCTTATGTCACCCCTTAACCTCGTTTCTCCTTTCTTTTCCCTCCCGTTTTCCCAATTTTTCTCTTTTTCAGTTTTTCCTTTTTCCCTCTGCGTTTAGTTGTCTTTAGCATTTGGGTGCATTCTTCAGTCATTGTATTCTTTGTTAGATATTCTGTTAGTTACTTCAAAATTTTACCAATCCTCTTTACAATGCTATTTTGCGAAAACATTTGGAGGGTGTGATTTTAATCAACGGGAGTACTATAATACAAATGATTAGCTGCTGATGAAACAGCGTAACAAATTACAATATTCCACCGTGAAACGAATGATGCCATTTCTGATGTGAAGTATTATCATGGATATAATGCGCAAGCTTCAATAAATGTTTCGCGTGCCCTTAACCATTCTATTGCTTCGCCTTCTTTCTTCCCGCTTCTGGACCGTTATTTCGGCCTGTGGCTTTGTCTCCGTTTGCCGTGAAAGGAGAGTTGAGGTGGGCGGGGGGTGCCTTTCTCCCGCGGCAGGAAAAGCGACGGCCGTCGCCGTCCGTCACCCGAGTCCTTAGCGCGCCCTTGCCGTCGTCAGCCTGCCCCTCGCTCGATATTCCTTCGCGCTGCGCAGCGCAGCGCAGCGCAGCCCAGCCGCGGCTCGCGCGCACCGACCACGTGCTGCGCCGCGCGCACGTGCGCATTCCGGGCTGTGCACGCGTTCGATTGGAGCGGGCGGGGGGGGGGCGAAGGGGGTAATCGAACGCCACGAAATATTCCGCCTCGGAGGGGCCCCTGAGCTTCCACGGGAAACGGGTTTTCCTCGTACTGTTGCGCTGCCTAGAGTGCAGTTGGCCAACGAATTAATTGAAGCATGTGCACTTGGGAAAACTGACGTAGACGATGTAGAAAATGCAACGTTGAATTCCTCGAAACTACAAGAATGTCAATATTACTCCTCACTGACTTCCAGCCTCAAATAGAGTAGAACCCAAGACTTCTTTCAGTAGCATACATAATGTTTTGCAGAAAACCTCAGCCGGCTTTTGTCAGCAATGGTGAATCTTACTTCTCCATAACCGGCAACCGATTCCGTACACGTTATGAAGTCTCGCTTACCAAACCGAGCACGGTTGAAGCTTGTTAGCTACGGAGACCGTGATGGATGTTTCGGGCATCACGTGACAATAGCCGGGCCCGCTATCCTTAAGTGTCCAAACTCTACACAGGCCGCTTCGCTTCAGCTTTACAGTCATTTTTCTTTAAATTCAACTTGCAGTTTGATGAGCAGCATAGGAAATCGTTGCTTGGAGCACCAAAATGTCCTGATCCTTTTGTTCTCGCATGATCTCTCTTCTGATGGGTTTCGTTGCAAAGATTTTAATTAAATTTATTTATATTAGTTGTACAGTTGTCTGTGAGATCGCAAACTTACATCTTAAACCTAAACTTTACTTATCTTACAAACTACTTTTTATAATTTTACGCTACTTATCTACATTATTTACACACGTTTGTACTTATAATCTAAACTTACATACATACTAAATCTATAGTAGACTCCACTTAATCGTGAGTGGGGAATTCGTTAATAAGCTTCTTAATCAAGACATGGACACTCGTTCTAAGTGTGCGTTCCATTTATTCCGTTGCACTTATTGTTTTCCTGAGTGTTTTGGCGTAACAATTATCGTCTGAAATAAAATATCTAAACTTGATTGCTTCTGTGCAGAGCAAAAATATTGAAATATAAATTTGAGAGAAGTTCTTACTGTGAACAGTTCATTCGGTGAGAACTCAGTAAACAGCACGCAATAAAATTATTTTCTCATTTTCGTTTAGTGTTCAGTTTTAAACAATTTAATGCAAGTTACAAAAGGCATACAAATAGGAAGGGAAATTGCTTGATTCATGTCTTGTGAATATTTTCTTCCAGTAATTTAAGTATTTTAAACTATTATCAATTAAATTTTTCCTTTAGATAATTCGTTTAACTTAGTTACATAATGATAAATTTATTGTAGTCATTTACTGATATTTGATGGGCATTTTTTTTGTTATGAACGGTTTAATTCCTCACTCAAGCATTTACAATTAGTCTTCATTAAATTTTCACTATAAATTAACTTGAGAACTCTTACCGTTTAATGAGATGACGCAATGTGCAATAAATTTACATCTAAAATGCAGATCCTGAGTTTTTTTTAAATTTCATTCAATTCCTACTATTGAAATGATTCCATTCTTTGCTAATTCGTTTTGAAAGAAGATACGTAACCGGTAACCGACTCGTTGATCCAAGCAGTCGGCATTATAAGTCAATGATATGCTCATATGTTCACTAGCAATATTGTATGTGGAAACTCAAATGTGAACTAAGTACGAATATGGAAAAGGATAATGTTACTCTGATGCAGTTATGTAATAAATCATATAAAACAAGATTTACTATTGTTATCTATCTGAAGGATGTCAATATTCAAAGGACTGAACTATTTACTAATATGAAAGGCACTCGAGCCAACTAGCGAATGACTTCGTAATTCAAAATGCACCTCTGCTTATTTTGCGGTGGAACGTCCCCGAAGTGAAGCCGGCGCCAATTAAACCCTCGATTGAGGCTTAAAGTTTGTGGAAACGATTCGAGGACTCTTTGAGTCTCTGATCCACTTGGACTCAGAAAGCCCCCCTTGAAAAATTTGTCTATTTATTTATTTAGATGTAATAGTCAATGTTTACAAAAGTTTGCATTGTAGAAAATCCCTATTATTCCCTAAAGTTTTTCTGGTTCCCGCCGCCCTCCTTACTCCCGAAGTACGCGCTCCTCAATCCAAGCACAAAATCGCGTTGTTTCTTGGAAGAAATATATTTCGGCGTCTCCTTGATATAAGTTGATTTTGAAAAATGAGGTGCGACGCTCAAGGAAGGGGAAGGCCTCATCAAACGACAATAAAGGGCTTCAATATAAGACGAGTACAAAGGCGTGAGGCCAGAGAGGGGGGGGGACGAGCTCCCTGGAAATTTTGAAAGGGGTCCTGCAGCGCAACGTAATACACATTTTATTTGCGTAACTATTCAGTTCCTGATTTTTCTCTTTTTCTTTTTATCTGCCAATTTGGAAATGGTTGCTAATTTGGGGAAGAGACTCCGAGCCATCTGGCAACCATGTAATTAGTTTAACATAATTCTATTGGACTTATTAATTGTATCATCAAAGTTATAATTTTTTTCTCTTTAGTGTTTTATTCACTGACTAATAAAATATGTCTTATAACATAAGAAAGTGAAAGTGAAAAGTTGAAGGGAAAACGGGGCCAAAAGTGGTTGCTTCCCTCTCGTTTTAAGTTCTGAAAATTGCTTCCTGGGATTCCTGGGGAAAAAGTGAAGGGAACAACACTTCCAGTATCTGTTATGATTGTGAACATGATTTCTGTTGCTAGCACTGTCACCGGTATCACTGCGGAGAGACACTGCTGGCGCTCTGTACTTGCAGAAATTTCAAAAATTAGAATGCTCTCGAATTTTACGTTTTGGGCCAGTGAAGTCAGTGGTGTGGTGAGGGTTGAGCCCACTCACCAGGACAACTTACTAGACAGAACGTCTTGAAGCAGAACTTGAATTCGTGTCCGGCATTCGATACCAAGGCGGCACCTCTCTCTTGGGGCAGGCCACTCTGACTATTCCATCGCAAGTGTGCAGTGGGCCTCGTATACAATTTTAAAAAGACGTGTGCATTGTAACCATTGCGCAATGTTGGGAACATCTATTGCATTAAAGGCACCTTAAGGCGGATGCACGATGACGCAAGTACTTATGTCATAGTCGCATGTAATTATGTACTGGAGCGCGCACAAAACGCTCAGCCAACCCCACAACAATGCATTTCCGAAAACGTGCTGTAATACCCTTTTTTATTGTCACCATACATTGTGCGGCGACTTTTGGTACATCAAATATCCTGTTTCATCAGAAATTACCAAATGTTGATGATTAACTTAATAGTTTTCGAATTTGAGAAAAAACATCAATTGCCATTTTAGTGTTCTGAATAGGCTCTTCAAAAGCAAAAATAGGCATTATTATATCTTAACTATATGGAATAAACTGAGGTGAAAATGGGTTTTCAACATACATTTCATTTTACTTTAAGCTATTTAATGGTACTTTTACTGAAATTATTATTAAATGTTACTTTTTGCCGCATGAAATCTGGAAACAATGACGAACAATAATAAACGACCTACCTATACCCATTCTCATCAGGGCGATGCAATTCATTGCCTCTCAGCAACTCAGCCTTCGACGCGGCGTCACCCGGGCAACCCAGATCACCCACATGACTCTGGCCGCGGAAGTCTACGACTTCACGCAATTCAGTGTGCTAACAATTACCATGATGTTCAATAAAATCAATGTTGGAATATTGTTCAAAAGTGACTAGCCCATGCGATGAGAAATAATCGAATTTTCTTATTAAATGTCGCATAAGAGCGTTTTTATTTATAGTTTTCATTAGGTTAAACCTTAAATAAAACTCATGATTATAACGAGAAAGCTATCCTTTGTTTTTAATGACAATCAGGTTTCCTATTAGTAAACATTTATTTATTTATTCACTCATTCTTTTGAAGGTGTCTTTCGAACACAAAAAAATCAAACCTGTTTTCGAATGACAGCATCAAATGAGTAAAGAAATGAATAAATGTATGCGTAAATCAATAAAGAAAGGTTTTCTAATTGAAAATGTGTATTTGATTGTCATTGAAAATAAAGGATGAATATCCCATTATAATCTCAAGAGTTTTTTTGAAAAACATTTGGAGTATTCCAATTTTTGCATTAAATTAATCTCGCTCAGAATGCGATATTTGAAGTCTGACAGGACAGGAACATATACTGAAGTGATGGAATGGTTGATTGAAATTTGAGTCGGCTCTGACTGAGGTTAGCATAAGTGCCTAAGTAGAGAGATTTCCTACGAAATAAAACAGCTAGATTGTAATTTGAGACAGTGGCCACCGATAAATCAACAAGAAGTGCTGAAACGGCTTGCGAGGTTGTTCCGAGCACAAAATGGCGTCTCCTTGAGATGATTTGATTACAAAACAAAGTTGTAAATCACTACTATTTAAACCAATGTGGATCTGAAAACATTAACGAACAATTGCGCATTTTTAGGTTGGAATACTAAAGTTACAAATGTAGTTCCTGTCCTTTTTTAAATGTTAAAAGGTGTTTATAGTTAATTTTGAGTGTCTGCGCCAAAGAAGTAAAATATTTCAATATCTAATATTAAATAATTTAATGGTAAAAGGAACATAATACAGGCAAACTAAGATTGTGTTTCGTAATTGTGACGAAGGGAGACAGTTGTTGTGTAATGTGTTTCTCAGTTTCAAATAAACATTTCGTTTCGAATTTTTCAGTTATCCGTGAAACAGCTTGATATCTCCTTCCCCGGTGAATTAATTGATCAACATCTTTTGTCAACAACAATTTTGCATTATCTAGGTCATTAGCGACCACCATGTACCAGTGCATGATTTGGGGGTGACGGGACGAACACAAATACAACCATTCCGGAGGCGGTACTCGAACCCACGATCCTTCGGTCCTAGATCGCTACGGCACTACTGTATGACAGTTTTTCTTCTGCAAGCCGGGTCTCTTTTTGCATCCACTTTCGTTAGAAGGTTAGAATAGCATTCCCTACTTATTGATATTCTTTCAAGATAATCGATCAACAGAGATACTTTTGCATTCTAAAACACAAATGGCATCACCTCTCCCGCCGATAGTACAATTTTAGCCTTCTTCGGAGCTGAAAAACTTATTGTATATCCACTGTATGAATTGTTATGATTTTGGTGTGTCCATGTTTTATTATTGTCTCACATCGAAGCAAAAAATAACTGTTCTTACAACGAGTCGGGCGCTGATCGGAGAGAGTTTGATGCTAATGCGTTTTGATCCGCCGAGACCACGCGGACCCCATCGTGCGCAAAGCTTCCTCGCGTGCACTTCGTCGTGCAAAATGTGACCGACGTTTGGCTTTGAATTCCTACCGTCTTGGCAACTTCACGCACCTCCGTGCGCCGTTCTTTCAAGTCATCAGCTCAATCAATACCAGAAATTCAAATACCACCAATGAGTAAATTTTGGATTTCCGGTGTTGTTGCACGTTTCAGACGCTTTTAACGTGCGTCACCTAGATACACCCACTGCCACGTTTATACGCGGCTGCCTAGTCGTTGTTGGTGGAAACTGAAGAGTCGCCATACTCTTTTATGATCTTTGAATTCAATTCTGTCGACGTCAAACCTTTTACAAAGTATTTTTCACTGCACGGTACTCCATTTTCTCCATTTCATTGAGTGCATGCATCGCTTATGTTTAAGAGAGCTACCTACAGCCAGTTGTTGGCTAGAACGATTTGCAATTTCGCATGAAGCCTTCTAAAATGTGTACCTGCATGAATCAAACAATCACGTGAGCAATGTTACGATTTAGAGACAAGACCGAGAACATTTCAGACCACTTTTTGAGAGATCTGTTCTCCGTAGGCGCGTAAACCGTGCACCTGGTCTTCGCTACACACGTTCCTGATGGAGGGGAAAGTAAATGGATGCTATTGGAAAAGAACTATCATGCTTTAACGCAACTAACGTCCAATCATGCCTTACATGGGATTCGAAACCAATGCGCCAAGCCCCTGTGCTACCACGCCGAAAAGGAGTGGGGGACAAAGGTTAAAAAGAAATGCATAATTGCAGGGAGAAACGAGTCATGTCGTAAATATTCATTCGAGAGACGGCCCTCCTTAACAGGAGCACAGACAACAATGCCTATACAAGTTGCCTTAAAGAGAATGTTATGAACTTTAATGGGAAAATGTTAAGCCATTCGGGTAGAACTGCCGAAAATAGAAGTTACCTCTTTTCTTTACATAGCAGTTCCCCTTACAGGTCATGCCAAAATTAACCTCGACCATTTCTACTGGAATGTGTGGGAAACCCAAGACAGCTCCCGTTAGTTATTAGTTATATGCATGGGTAATTTTTCCTAAATTAGTCGTCTTTCGGGAAATAAGATTAATTATAGAGCCAAAATGAAGCTATTAACAAAATTAACATCCTTCTGTCGGTTTAATGTACCGGCTTTGAAGTGTGTTGATAACCTGCTTTACAATCAACCTATATTCGAAATCCTGCAGAGGTATTATGATATTATCTGTGATATTATTTTAATGATACAAAAATGAGTAACATTCACATCAACCTTTATTTATTTATATATATATATATATATATATATATATATATAT
>BOPP01000136.1:419940-463500 GCA_017312745.1 Gryllus bimaculatus | reverse complement strand
AAAAAAAATGTGTTTTCGTCTATAGTTTCCAATTTCGAAGGCATCAGAGTTCAGCGTGGGGCTTCTGCATCCTCAAAAATATCATCCGAAACAAAAACAACAAAAAACAACAAAAAATCTAGGACATTTGCATTGAAATTCCCGGATATATCAGTAAACAATCCGCTAGCGAAGCAACGCATTCAACTGTTTGACCAAAGGTCATCGAGGATCATGACAACTAACCTCTTCAAAGTGAGAATAATAGAATGTTTACTTTGAAGTTTTGTTGTTAATTTTTAATGTAAAATTTAATAAGTTGGTTAAATAATAATAAAACAATGAATTAATAATATCGTATTAAAAATAACAAATACATAATATTCAATAATTTAAAAAAATTGTTATGCGTAAAGAGTTTAAAATGTGAATAAAAGCGTGATTGACACGTCCTCGAAGAGTCTTTGGTAGCATCCGTGGGTGTTGATGTGCAGGGAACGGGCCGTCGGCGCTGAGCCTGTCGCAGCTGCTGGCGGGGTGGGAGCCGTCGCTGGCGGCGTCGCCTCCGCCGCCGGGCGCGCACGCCCACGCCCACCCGGACGAGCTGCTGGAGGCGCGCCTGCGCTCGGCGCCACCCGCGCAGTCGCTGCTGGAGCAGGACCTCCGTGCCCTAGCACAGGTGCGCCTCTTGTTCTTCTTCTTCCTCCTTGTCTTTTTCTCCTCCTCCTGCATTTATTCGTCTATTTCTTCTGCTCTTCCTCCGCCATTTCTCCTATATCTCCTTTTATTCGTCTCTTCCTTATTTTCTTATTCCATGGCAGCTCCTATTTTATTATATCTTTAGGTTGATTCTAAATCCTTGGCTTTTCGATACTTCTGCAACGTCTCTAACCTGAAGGTCCTACAGTTCGAGTCCCGACGGCGGCAGATTTTCGTCACTAGCTACTCAGCTGGATCGCCGCAATGCACCTGTTGCATGGAGAATTGTGGCGGCCAGCTACTGTGATCGGTGGTATTCTGTGGTTTCTCCAATTTCAGTTCCAGGCGAAAGCTGCATCAGTGCATTACACGGACCGCGTTGCATTCTTTCTCTCCTCTGCTCCCCTTGCTCACCTGCACTTACATACACTACACCACCTCACACGTCGGGGGCACTAGTCACACTCTTTTAACTTGGCCCTGCGGGGTGTTGGGCAATAGGGGAGAGATTGGGGAGGAAAACCCTGCAAGTCGATGCGTAGGTCGACGTCGTTCTCGCGTGCCATCGGAAGACGAACAACATAGCTGTTGGCAGGATTTTAACATGCACTACACTTATGGGACTAATGATCATATGAGTTTACGCTCTGAATATCAGCTAATTGTTAGTCTAGGCTTTATGGCTGTCTCCACACAAGGTGATTTTACCTTTCACCTTGTGTTCCTTCTCAGTCCAGTCCAAGCTGAGGTGAGCAACACACTTGATTCCACCCTTTGTCTAGGAATATTCCTCATATTCCTGCCAATGTGTTTACGTTCATCCTGAAAGGTTAAGTCGTGCACATTGCCTTCACATTGCTTCAAATAACATTTCAACTACTTCCCAACGTGCGCTCCAATCCGTTAAACGCGCTTTCGATCAAATTCTGGTTAGAATATTAGACAATGAAGAAATAGTAATCTTCGACACATTTTCAATGCTGTTTTTGCGGGTTCTAGAAATTAGCGTTTAGCGCAATTGGGACGATGTCTCGGAAAGGAAGAGGTAATTTCGAAAAATTGCGAAATGAGACCTCTCGTAAAATACTCGTATTTCCATATTTCATTGCAATTTCCTCTTCAGCATCAAGCCACTTTATGAGACCACTGCCGACCGCGGCCGAAGTTCATCGCCACGGTGTTAACGCCCTGACTGGGAAACAGGCTCCTTGATAAAGATAGGAGCAACGTTCAAGGCTGCTGGCACCAGCACTTCTCCCTGAGAGGGCCAGACCCACTCGGAGTTGCTCCCTCCCGCTTTGCATTTAAACATTCTACGTTCGGGAGAATGACAATACAATAGGAAGCATCACAGCCCCAACATACGTTGGCTAACATCCTTCAAATGAATGCGTATCATTTCTACATATCACTTAACGTCCATGCCGTCGACACCAGTATGATTTGTGAGAAATTTATTGTTGAAAGTGCTGCGGCAATGCCTACACGTACTTCCGGATAAGATGGCATAGAACCTAATTGAAACTTACCCAGAACCCGAGAGAAACCTGCCCGACTTGGGTATTGGGATCGGGCTTTCTTGAAAGGGGCAGTGAGAGAATATGGGTTCCATCCAGTGAGGGAGTATTGATTCCGGGCACGTCAGGTTCTGGGGTCTTTAGCCCCTTTCAGTCTTGTCTGCTACATTCCGGCAAGTGGTGGTGTTTCCGCCTCCGTAATTTTAGAAGATCGACGCCGATTGGAAGTCTGTTTTTGGAACTCCCTCCCATTCTCCCAGCGGAGCATCGTCCCATCTGAGACGAGATTTACGCTTACAAAATGTGTGGTAGTTCATGTAATTATACGAAAGTGTAGTCACAATCCACGGTTTGTACAGAAAAACCCTCTAAGTCTCACCACAGCTCTCTTGATCGCGTATGTCAGCTGACTCCTCGCTTGTTGGCGCCACTAGAGTCGAACTCGCGCCGCCTTCCGCGCGTCCACCTGCCCCCCACCCCTGACGCTGCCGCCATCTCGGCTTCCACACATGCTCCTCGCATAATACGGCAGAGAATGAGGGAGATGATTCGGAGCTTAGGTCGGTGCCCCATTGGCAGATTGATTAACATGTGATTCCGGGCGCGTCAACTGCTATGGTCGCTATTCTCGTAAGTGTAGTGCATGTTTTTATCACGGGGGATGACCGATATAGACGTGGACTTGCGGGCACTTCCCTCTTGAGGTTTCTGCACCAGCGGGGCACCGCTCCAGCCGGGACCTGCTCTGAGCCCGCGACTGGTCCCCCGATGCAGGGCTTGTGCTTGGGAGGGTGGGGATAGGACTAGGCAGAGGAGCGCTGTGCGTGGGCCGGTCGCGGGTGACGCCCTTGCTGTGTGTGCGCAGGGGCTGGAGGGGCGCGCGCGCACGCCGCTGGCGCTGCTGCTGGACGCGCTGGAGCGGCCCGGCGCCGACGCCGGCCTGGAGCGGCCGTCGCTGCTGCGCTGGCGCCTGCGCCGCGAGCGCGCCGTCGACCACGTGGTGCTGGGCAAGGGCCCGCCCGGCGGCGCCTGGCAGGTGAGCAACCGAACGCTGCGTTGGCTCTGCGGACGGAGAGGGCGCGAACTATACGATAAGCAAGGGACTGTGAAAACAAAATGTCGATGTTCAAATTTTGAAATTCCGTGTTTGATGTGTGTTCCATTCGTGTAACTATTTATGTGTTGAATTGCTAAATTGTAATCGGATTACGGTGTTGATTTCACGAATATCGGCCACTGCCATTTTTAGTATGCCTTATGCACCTTCTTGCCTCGTTAATTCAACAAACATACGGGTTAAACTAAATTTACGGAAAGGTACTAGTATTTTAATTGCTTGCTATGATTTGCTCTCAGCATTTGACGTGCTAAGAACGCTCGTGGATGAGCACGATGCCGCTTCTGCTTGCAACTACAAGTAAACGCTTGCATTAAAAGGAATCGGGCCCTTTCATGCGTTTAGCTAAAGGCCCTCTTGCTCTTTAGATGCGCTATTTGCACCAGTGGCTTGCAATCCTGTGGGTGGGAGTGCTATGAATTGCTTTGTGGCTCCGCAGACAATGGACGGGAGCATCCTGACGCTGAGCCTGGCCTCGTGGATGGAGCTGCCGGGGCTGTCGTTCCGCGCGTGGGAGAGCGGCGCGGGTGACGCCGGCGGCGGCGGCGGCGGCGGGCGCGGAGGCGGGGGCGGCGGGCGGGGCGTCCTCCGCCGCCGCGCGTGGCCGCTACTACGCCGACTACGTGGCTGCGCGCGGCCAATCGCCCGCTACATTCGGTCGGCTGCGTCGTGACGGCCGTGCGCCACTGGTGAGCCGGCCCTTAGGCGCCTTTGACTTCCCTGCCTCAGCCCTCAGTCCAGCGTCAGACCAGATCCAGCTCAGACACTGAACACGGCCCAAGCGCCTTGGCCGAAGCCCTGGCCGAACGCCCTGGCCCAAGCCGCTGGCCCCAAGCCCTGCCAAGCCTGGCCCAAGCCCTGGCCGCAAGCCCTGGCCCAAGGCCCTGGCCCAAGCCCTGGCGCCAAGCCCGCTGCCGCAAGCCGTGCTGGCCCAAGCCCTGGCCCAAGGCCCTGGCCCAAGCCCTGGCCCAAGCCTGGCCCAAGCCGCTGGCCCTAAGCCTGGCCGCAAGCCCTTTGGCCCAAAGCCCTGGCCGCAAGCCCTGGCCCAAGCCTGGCGCCAAGCCCTGGCCCAAGCCCTGGCCCAAGCCCCCTGCCCAAGCCCTGGCCCAAGCCTGGCCCAAGCCCTGGCCAAGCCTGGCCGGCAGCCTGGCCCAAGCCCTGGCCAAGCCCTCGGTCCAAGCCTGGCCTTGCAAGCCCTGGCCCAAGCCTGGCAAGCCTGGCCGAAGCCCTGGCCGAAGCCCCTGGCCGATAGCCCTGGCCGATTACTCTGGCGCGGAAGCCCTGGCAGAAGCCCTGGCCGAAGCCCTGGCCGAAAGCCTGGCGAAGCCCTGGCCGAGGCGCTTGCCCGAAGCCAGCTGGCCCACGCCCTGGCCCAAGCCCTGGCCTCCAAGCCTGCTCCACGCCCTGGCCCCAAGCCCTGGCCCCAAGCCCTGGCCAAGCGCCCTGGCCCAAAGCCCTGGCCCAAGCCCTGGCCAAGCCTGGCCAAGCCCTGGCCCAAGCCCTGGCCAAGCCTGGCCCCAAGCCTGGCCCAAGCCCTGGCCAAGCCCTGGCCCAAGCCCTGGCCCAGCCTGGCCCAGCCCTGCCAAGCCCTGGGCCAAGCCTGGCGCCAAGCCTGGCCCGAAGCCTGGCCGAAGCCCTGGCCGAAGCCCTGGCCCAAGCCCTGGCCGAAGCCTGGCCCAAGCCTGGCGCGACGCCCTGGGCCAGAAGGCCTGGCCGAAGCCTGGCCGAAGCGCCTGGGCCAAGCCCTGGCCGAAGCCTGGCCGAAGCCTGGCCGAGACAAGCGCCTGGCCAAGCCCTGGCCGAAGCCCTGGCGAAGCCTGGCCGAAGCCCTGGCCGAAGCCCTGGAGCCCTGCCGAAGCCCTGGCCGAAGCCCTGGCCTGAAGATCCCAGCCCTGGCCCGAAGCCCTGGCCGACCGGCAAGCCCTGGCCCAAGCCTGGCCCAAGCCCTGGCCAGAAGCCCTGGCCGCAGCCTGGCAAGCCCTGGCGCCAAGCCCTGGCGCCAAGCCCTGGCCCAAGCCCTTGGTTCCCAAGCCCTGGCCCAAGCCTGGCCAGCACCAACGCGAAGCCGCTGGCCCAGCTCCAAGCCCTGGCCCAAGCCCTGGCCCAAGCCCTGGCCCAAGCCCTGGCCAAGCCCTGGCCCAAGCCCTGCCAAGCCCTGGCCCAAGCCCTGGCCCAAGCGCCTGGCCCAAGCCCTGGCCAAGCCCGCCAAGCCGCTGGCCAAGCCCTGGCCAAGCTGCCGCTGGCCGCCGCCAAGCCCTGGGCCAAGCCCCCAACGCCCTGGCCCAAGCCCTGGGCCCAAGCCCTGGCCCAAGCCGTGCCCACGCGCTCAAGCCCTGGCCCAAAGCCTGGCAGCCGGCGAGCCCCTGGCCCAAGCCTGGCCCAAGCCCTGGCCCACAGCCCTGGGCCCAAGCCCTGGCGCAAGCCCTGGCAGCTGCCAAGCCCTGGCCCAAGCCCTGGCCCAAGCCCTCTGGCCCAAGCCCTGGCCCAAGCGCCCTGGGCCCAAGCCCATGGGCCGCAAGCCCTGGGCCCAACGCCCTGGCCCAAGCCCTGGCCGCATAGCCCTGGCCCCGCCAAGCGCTGGCCAACTGGCCCAAGCCCTGGCCCAGCCTGGCCCAGCCTGCGAGCCCGCCACCCTGGCCCAAGCCCGTGGCCCAAGCCTGCAGCCTGGCCCAAGCCCTGGCCCAAGCCCTGGCCACCTCGCAAGCCTGGCGCCAAGCCCTGGCCCAAGCCTGGCCCCCAGCCCTGGCCCAAGCCCTGGCCAAGCCCTGGCCCGCCCGCAGCGGCACAGCCCCTGGCCAAGCCCCTGCACCGCCCAAAGCCCTGGCCGCCGCAAGCCCTGTGGCCAAGCCCTGGCCCAAGCTGGCCCAGCTGGCCCAAGCCGCAAACTGAGCCGCGCCAAGCCTGGCCCGCCGGGCCAGCCCTGCCAGCCGGGCACAGCCCTGGCCCACTGCGAGCCTGGCCCAGCTCAAGCCCTGGCCAAGCCCGGCCAGCCGCACGCTGGCACCTCAAGCCTCCAAGCCCTGCCAGCCTGACAGCCCTGGCCCCAAGCCCTGCCAAGCCCAGGATTCAACAGCCTCAGACGCGGGCCCAGCCCCAGCCTTTAGCACTAACCCTAGCCTTAGCACCTGTGGTAACCCCAACTCCAATTTCAGCCTCAGTCCCAGATCCACTCTCGGTTCCAACTCCAATTGCTGGTGCAGCTGCAACGCGCACTCCGGAACCAGCCTTAGATCAGTCATAGGATTCTGACCAAGGCTCCATCTTCAACGGAGTCTCATCCTGTACAGGTCAGACAGGGGGCGTTTGAAGAAAGCGTTGCTTTCTAATTTCCCAACGTGACACACGATCCCGGATTCATGTGTGAATATAAATATAAAATAGATATGAAAATACTATGAATATGAATGAATTCATGCTACGCACTGTGATGGCATTGAATTGTCCTTTAATAACTACACCATTTATCCCACTCGATTATTTTCCAATTCAGGGTATAATTCTTCGTTCGCGTGGAAATTCGAAGGCCACATCCTGGGTATATTCATTTGAAGGATTTTTTGCTGATTTGACATTAACTCTGCAAATAAGATTTGCGTTATTTTATGAAATCTGTTTCAATGAGGATAAGAGCAAGAAGCCAGAATACCTAGTAGAGTAGGACTAACTTTCCCTATTCATGTTAAGCAAATATACGACCTTTGGAAGAAGTGAATTTTTGTACAGAGGTGCCATACTGTGGTGCTATGTTTGAAGGGGAAGCGACATAAAACCTTCACCTTGTGGGTTTCCCCGTTGTGTTCGTGGCATTCAACGTCTCACGGCCCGGCGTCTGTCGCCTTTTCCGCGTGAATCTGCATAACCATCAGGGAAACGTTCTCTGGTGACCTCTATTTTATATGTGCGTGCGCTTCTGGCGCTTTCAATCAGCGGCCTTGGTTCGCCCGGCCTCGGCACTGCGTTTGCCAACTTTCGTTATGCGAAGGGAAATGCGTATAAAGAAGTTACATTGAGAGAAGTTGCCGTGTTTTTTAAGCGCATCTTCCTTTGAACAAAAAAATTTCACAGTAATGGTTGTAGTCATATTATCGGACTTAGTATTTAAAAAAATAAAAACAGTATAAAAAATGGTGGTATTAAAGTAATTAGTAAATTAACGTTAGCTACATTTAATATCAAAACTGTGGGCATAAATCTTAAATGTTTTCGACAATTATGTGAAATTTTGCTGAGGAATGACCATTTTCGTTCTGTGTACAATGAGGCCAAGAAGTAATATTTTTAACGGCTGGCGAAAGAACTATTTTTTTGATTACCAGAAAAGCGCAATGCAAAAATGAATACGTGTATTGGTTATAACAGTCGTTACTAACAGCGTTGATTGAACTTTGTTTCCAAGGACAATGTAGCTGCATAGCAAACATGCGAGGCCGAACTTCCTTAATCTTCCTTGTTAATTGTTCCAAGACACGATTGGATTTCAGCGTCTTATGCGGTGGTAACAATCAGTGATCCGAAGCTCCAGATTAGAACGAACCGTATTGCGCCTATCGCGTGGAAAGCCGAAAAGATTAATTTGGCGTATCGGAACATTTTCTTCTCCGCGTTAAGCGTAATCTTATGCTTTGGTCGTCAGGGAGATGTCTGGGCTCTCTGCGTGCCATGTCAGTGGCCTGAACTTCAGTAACATATGTAATGGAATGAGCGAGGAAAATTTTGCTTGGAAGGCTTTTATTTGTATTGAATCGGGTTATTAAACAGAGTATGAAAAGTAAATATACTGAAATACCGAATTCTAGTTGGACCCTTGGGGTCATTCTGCACTTTCTTCAATCATTGCTTGAAAAGTGAAAATGGCTTCATACCAAAACACAACTTAGAACGTGGTGGCAATCCGTGCTACAGACTGGCGGTACCGTCTACAAGGAATGCCAATGAAGGAAATTGGACGAGATGGCATTTACGAGAACTTCGTTAGGATTTAGTTTGACTGCGTTGCGCAAACGAAGGTCGCTTTCGTTGCCTGTTGGCACAGAAGCGTGGCGTTACTTTTTCAATTTCTTATTAATAACCGTGTGTAAGTAAATTCATCTGTAGCCATCTAAAGGGTAGATCGATGTAGATAAATCGATTAGATCATTAATATGAAAATGTTATCGTTGTGAACGTCTTCATCGGTGACTCCTCTCAAGATTGTCAATTACGATCCCGCGTAGGGTTCATGTTACGGTTCTTATCACATAGATAAGGCGCGAGTCAGAATTACGAGGGTTCTCAGGCGATAAGGAAGAACGCGTCAAAATATTTCCTATGGGTACGCGGACTACACGTGTTTGTATCTGCTGTAATCTCAAAAAAGCCTGGATAAAATGAATGTCTTGCCTGTCCGCATGTCCGCGAATTATTGTAAATAGGAATATTGGCATAAAACTTGAAACTTTCCCGAGTGCTTAGGCTTTGGAATTAAAGCCAACCACGACCTACCCCTACAAACCTGATACAACTTATCGAACTCCTAAGAGCTGGAAATTCATTCAAATTACGGAAGTGGGGTCTAGGTCTGCACAGCAAAATCTTACACCCCTGGGCACTAAGACTACTTGAAAGTGAAAGGAAATTAGTTGACATTGGTAAATGAAAATCTTGTAAGACTTGGTCTAAAGGCAACTCTGCATATTATTTTTGTAGTTTAGAATTGATTGAAGGAATAATCCAATAGTTAAACGTCAAGGAATTTGAAGTAAATGTGTGACCATAATTGTCTAATCGTGTGTAAGAAGATAAGATTATAAAATCAATCAGATTTTAGAAAAAGTTCCCTTCTTTGGATGTCTTTCTGTGTGAAACCAATGAGTGACTGTAGTTTACAGGAGGAATCACTGACATAGCAAGTCTCTGACAGGTATTTTGTGTGGTAAACCATCGAACGATCAATCACATCAATCTCGTTTTGTGGGCAAAACCACCCATGATACCCATTTTCCTAAAAATATAAAGCACTGTAATACCTGGTATTTCAACACCACGGTTTCTCAATTCTCCTAGCAATTTTACATCACTAATTTTGTTGACCTTCTTTGTTTCGGGAATCATAAATCGTTTAATCCACCCGCTTCACACGAGACGTCTGCTCCCGCTGGTTGAGGACGATTCTGTTTTAAGAACACGAAACCTCTCAATTATTGATTTCACTATTGACCAAGGTCTGTTTGCAAGTTCATATTCTTGCAAATATTTGCACTTATTGCGCAATTTTATTCTTACTTTTCTGAAGCATCACTAGTTTCTGTTGAGTTGCAGTCTATTTTCACTTCCTAATGAGGATGGGTCATATTCTTTGCTCTTTATCCATACTGTGCCGAATGCCATGAATCATAAAAGGTCCACAAATTCATTATTAGCTATTTCATCTCACTACATTAACTCTTGTGTAACACGACTTTGTTTTTTCTTCGATACACGAAATTTAATATTATTTATATTTTTTGGACTTCTATTACATCCATTGTTTGGTACTACGTTTGCATTATCTGTGTAGGGTAATTCCATTTACATTCTTGAGGAATGAACAATTCATGGGAAATAAAGAAAATGTATTATCAATTGCTCTATAAGATAAGAAATTCATTGAACTCGTGCTAATAATTCATACAGGAAATACTAGATATGCATTACTGTACATTAAAATACCAATTAGATTACATTAAAATAAAGAGAAATTTTTAGAACTCGCTTATCTGAAGTGGGTGGAAAGTTGGAAAATAAAAAAAAACAAGCACTTCTGAAACATCTTTACCCCTTTTCACCTAATTAATGAATTATCGATGTCACTGTGCTAATTTGATGAGCGTTGAACTTGATTTCTTTCGATGCATAACCACGACATAACGATTGACCCGGCTGAAGCACCCCTGTGTGCGAGAGCGAAGCCTCAAGTGGGCTGTTGCCAATCGACGGAACCCGATATTCTCGCAACAGTGTATGCACATGTGCATGCCCATGTTAGTTTGCTGCGCCCCTTTAACTTAGCTGCAGCTGTATTGCCTCTCAGCAAACGTCGCTAGGTAATTTAAATAACACTTTTCGTTCAAACATTGGAAAACGTGTTCATCGTGAAAGTATGTATGCAAGATCGACCGGCAAAAGTTACCTTCTCTGCGTTCGCGGATATCTTGATCCTTACTGCAGAACCACCGGTTAATTTGCTGAAGCACCTTCCCCAAGTCGCAACTAATTGGGTTTTACAAGCAAAACTTCACATAGATATTTCCGGCCTGCATTCAGGCGCCCAATCTCTCGCCAAGCCGATCCAGTCTCTCCATCAAACTTCCGTTCACGGTAACGGACACTACACCCCTCATCATTTTTAGTCTCTTTTGGAGAGCGAATGGCGGTACTCAGCCGCCCGTAGCAAGGATTCTTGAAATGATGTGTGTGTAATAGCGCGCGCGGCGCGTGCCGGGCTCGTGGAGGCACCTTGTGGTGAGGCGGCTGGGCGTGCGTTGCAGGGCGGCGCGGAGGGGCTGTGGCTGGTGGAGGGCTACGCGGAGGGCGCGGGCGGGCGGCGCCGGCGCCGGCGCTTCTGCTACGCCGCGCGCCACGTGGTGCTGGCGACGGGCGCGTGCGACCGCCCCAACGCCCTGGGCGTGCCGGGCGAGGCGCTCGCCCACCGCGACCTGCGCTCCCTGGAGGCGGCGCTGGACGCCCTCGCCCGCCAGCACAGCGCCGCAGGTGAGCCACGGCTTCCATTCCCACCGAGCGACTAGTACATGCTCATTGTAGTGTGTGGTTCGTTGAGAGCAATCGAATGCTGCAGGCACTGCTCCTGATCCGGTGCTTGTGGTGGGTGCTGGCCTCAGCGCTGCGGATGCTGTGATTGCAGCTCGACACCGTGGCTTTCCAGTATTGCATGCCTTCCGACGGCAGGTCACCCAACTCGAGCTGACGCAGTTGCCTTCTTCCATGTATCCTGAATACCACAAGGTATATCTCTCTGCTTTTAAGTGTTTACAGCATTTCCAAAATCTTTGCATGTTTCAATACATCTTTTGTGTCGTTACTGCTGAGTGAAGAATGTGGAATGTACTTAAATGTATTATGAAAGAGGAACATTAGAAGCTGTTTTCCAGAAAGAAATGTATTCTGTTGTCATAAGTGAAATATATAATACATTTTTCATTCAGTAGATTTATTTCTACTTCAATTCGTTTTCACTAAAGAATATGTTTTGCAAAATTAAAGAAGAAAATGAAGGATAGATAAGGGCATTATATTTATTGTTATATTAAAATTTCTTGTCAGTTTAGTTTTTATTCTAACCTTTCTCCTTTTCACCAAAAACAACCTAACTATTAAAATTGAAATATCGATAATCTTTGACTGTAACACTTGACTCCATTTTAATTGCTTATATTGCAGGTGCATCAGATGATGAGAGATGGTGGAGCTGGTTATCCTCAATATTCTGCCTTACCTGAAACGCACCTGCTTGCTTTGAGGCCTGGTCATGCATGGCTTTCAGGCCCCAAGAGTCGTTTCTCCAAATCATCTGAGCATCTGTCTTCTGCAGACAACTCTTGTGCAGAATCTGAAACATCCATTAATGATGGTGATTGGTACAGTGTCTCAGCCACTGCAGTTCTGGTGGGGGCTCGTCCTGACTTGAGGTACTTGAAGCTTCCCAGTGGAGAGACTAACCTGCTGGCCATCGACCCTTCTCGACCAGTGGACCCTAAGACCAATCCTATTGATGTAGATCCTGTTTCATACCGTGTTCTGAATGCACCAAAGGGTCTATATGCATTGGGCCCATTGGCTGGGGATACGTTTGTACGCTTCGTTTTGGGTGGTGCAGTGGGAGTGGCAGCTCATATTCAAAAGCAGAGATAAAGTTAGTAGTAGGATTTGAATGATGGTGTGGACAAAGTATTGATAAATATTAGGACACAAGATCTATGTCTCAGTAACACTTATGTCCGTAATGTGTGTTATGTAGAGGAGATAATGTAAGCATCATTCGCTGCAAAAACACCAACAGTTAAGAATGTAGTTGGCACGAATGCAAGTAATATTAGGGTGTAATTTATTTAATTTTGTTTTGCTTGTAAAAAGGCTGGTGCCATTACACTTTTCAGGCCGGTGTTACATTCCACTCATCGTTTTTTATATTTATAAGTTCAGTTCATTCATTGATAGATTGTCATCATTTATGTGCTGTAGTTTACTTTAAGGATGTAATTCTCAGGAAGCTGGTAGTCTGTGAAATTGGCACAGTGTACTTATTGGTGCTTGTGTAAGTGTTTTAGAATTAATTATCACCTTAAGTGCAGTTTATCACAATTGTTGCTGTTCTTCAAGAATCGTGAAAAAAAAATTTTTTTTGCAGTTCAGCATCATTTGATTTGGTCAAATTTAGTGTGCTATCAAAGCATAATTTTACTGTCAAAACATTGTTTAATGTCTTTTGGAAGTGCACAAGTCACTTACAAGAATGTGATGCTGCTATGTATCATGAAAACATTAAATGGTGTTCACAAGGGACGCACAGTTGAACATGAGTAGTCATTTGTCTATTTGTTGGTTTCTGTAATTCACATGTGAATTGCACCAAAAATATATGTAAGATAATTATTTTATACACTAAAATTAAGTCTGTTTATTAATGATATTCTGTTGAAGATGGTTCTGTTTTGCAAAGAATAATCATTTATTGACTCGATTACTTACTATTAAAATAGATTGTTTTTATACAGATTATTATAGAATATAATTTGTGAATATCACATCATTGTATTAATTTTTAAAATGTCATTAATTGAGTATAAAAATCATTGAGTAAATTTAAGAACTTCTCAAGTTTTCATTATCCTTTAAGTTTGAAAGAAATTACAAACAGACAAACCTATGTTGTTAACTGTACTTGTGATGTGCCTCTTTCACTTAACAAAAGACAATTCATGTTCTCTCTTTTTTATTGAAGCATGCATGTTTTTAAGAATTGTCCTTTCATAGTACGTTTTTATGCATTTTCCTACGTATATAATTTATTTATTTTCAGAGCTTTTGTATTAGAATCTTAAGAAAAAATGAGCTTACTCTTGCCAGTCTGTTTTTAAGTGTGTTTTGTTCTTTGCATAAAATGCAGTTCTCCTGAGCCTAAACTGTATGGTGCTCAGTATGTGTTGCCACCATGCAGAAAAGTATTCTGAACTAGTTGTAATGATCTATTAAAATTCCTGAAGAAGAAAAGTGCATATTTGAAAATCATATTAATTTTTCTATTTCATTACTTTTTCTCTCTAAAACAGTGAACTCTCTTATTTCTCATGTGTAATGAGAAACATTTTGAATATTTTTCAAGCTCAAGTCATTGGACTCTTTTCTCAGTAATGAATTGTTAGAAAGAAAACATTTAAGCTTTCAAATCACATCATTTTTTTCTTCTGCTTTCTATAAGTTATCTCATAGTAAACAGTTATACAAGATCTTTCAAAGGATATAATGTAGTTATATATTCTGTACATAAAAGGAGAATTGTAGATATTTTTGTATCTTGATATTTTGTACATAGTTTTTTGTTCTGTGTACTTAAAACAGAAATTTGTTCAACGTTAATACATTCTGCTGAGTACTCGTCATGATCTGAAAATTTAGGCTTTCAAAATTAATTACTTTTCGGCAAGAAATGAAGGGGCATTAAGAATTTCACATTTTAATATGTGCAGATTTTATTTGATAAACAGTGAAATAGTATTGTATTGAAGATTATTTCTTCTAAAAAAAAAAAAAGTATCTAGATCATATATGTTGTACATAAAGAGAAAAAAGAATGTATATTAATATGTGCCTTGTGTTGTATATGTATATATCCTGTTCATAAATTGAATTCTTTGAATAGTTCAATAGTTCTTTTTATTGCTCCTAAATAAACAACACCAACATGTTGACTTGTAACAAAGAAATAACATTTTAAAAGGTACCAAAACTCATAAGCCTCCTCTGTCCTGCAGCGAGTGAATTAATGATGAACGATGATAGTAAATTTGCTATCCAGTGTGCTCTATCCACAGAAAGAAGTGCTGTAGAAAAAATATTGCATACTCATGAATTGTTTCATATTCACCAAGGTCTTTTCACATATATTCATAGATATTGTTTTGGCCTGTAACAGCAAATCCTGCTATCAATGTTACCTTAATATAAGTAACAATATTTATGAAAAACAATTTCCAAAGAAATTCCCTCACCTCGATGTTTTTCGTAGATATTACAATAATGATTTATAAGAAAGAACATTGAATACTTACAATTGATAGTCGCTAATGATTATTTTAACAATCACAGAACATGATATTCAAGTAATTGTCTCTTCCCACTATACATAAATGATACGCTCTCAATGATTAGAAATAGAACAGTTCAATTTGCGGATGATACGAATATTCTTTGCAATAAAGAAGCCATAAATAGTAAAATATCAGATATTTCAATTGGTTCCGCAATAACAAATTAATAATACACAGAAAAAAAATTATTTCATAGCAGTTTTCCATTTCAAATAAACAGCTCAATACTCCATTAAAAATGAACAGCGCACCATTGACTGTTAAGGTAACAACATCTTTAGGTTTTTCAATTCAGTCAAACCTTAAATGGAATATCCATGTAAATGAATTGAAAACTAAATTATGTTCTTTATGCTAGGCTTTCAGAATTCTTTCAAATTCAGTCGACTTCCATATTGCTCATGGTGTATATTTAGTTTAATTAGCAAGCTAGTCAGGTACCTAGCTAGGTACTTAGCTAGTTAGCAATTTGATTAGTTAGCTAGCTAGCTAAGTAGTTCGTTTGTATGTAAGCTAGCGAGCTAACTCGCTAGTTAGCTAGCTAATTAGCTATATACTAAGATAGGTAGTTAGCTAGAAATTTAGTTAGCTAGCTATTTACCTAGTTAGTTAATTACTTAGTTTGCTAGTTAGTTAGCTAGCTACTTACTAGCTAGCTGCTAACAAACGAGCTATCTATCTAACTAACTAGCTGCAAGCTAGCCCTCTTACTTACTAATTAACTAGCTAGCTAACTAATTATCTAACTAAAAAACTAGCTAGTTATCTAGTCAGCAAGCTTACTAAACTAAATAACTAGTCAACTCACTAGCCAACTAAATAACTAGCTGGCTAACTAAATAACTAGCTAACTAACTAAATTACTAACTAGCTACATAGCTAGCTACCTTACTCGTTAACTTACTAACTCGTTCACTAACTGGCTAGCTACTTAGTAGCTAGCTAGCTGCTAACTAACTAACTAACTAACCAGCTAGCTAACTAACTACCTAACTTGCTAGTGCACTAGCTAATTAACTTACTAACTAGCTAGATAGCTAACAAGCTAAGTAACTAACTATATTTTGATTGTCTGTTGTGTTTTTGCCTGTGCTAAACCACCTATAGCATTGTAGTTGATCTTGGTATGTTCAATGCAGGAGCATACCCTAAAGTTTTGCAACATTGTAGTGTTTTTATTTAGTGTATATGTAAGAACAAATTATTAATTATTACCATAACACCAGCATTTGAATATAAGGGAGTTTAGATTGGGTACATATAAATGACAACTGAGGACTATTATAAAGAGTCCAAGTGCTACCTTCATTAATTGGATTGTTGGTGAAGTAGATACCTTTTTTTATTTTGATAAATACCTACCTTCAGTTTTGCATTCAAAAAAATGTAACATATAACAACTAGAAATTTGAGAGTTATATCAGTGCTTGGATTTACATGCAAATGCATATTTTTCCTACTAATTATTACATGGAAAAGTTTCAAATTTATTTCTAAATCAGCCCATTTAAAACTTTCCAAATTTTATTTTGCGTATTTGAAGTTTCCTGTTTATTTGTGGTTTTACAGTAATTAAAAAATGGCTTTTTTAAAATACTTTTTATAATATTTAAATTTATCACAATCTACATATTTTATAAATGTTAAAATTATTAGGGAATAGTTAAGAAGACAAACAAATATGGTTGAAGACATTTCCCTATTTTCTAAGAAGAAGAAGAAGAAGAAGTTAAAAAAAGAGGAAATTCTTCAAGTGACTGAAAACTGATATTGTGTAACACTCATGGAAAGAATGTTAAATTTGAATGAAAATCCCAAATTACCAGTACAGTCAAATGAGTAGGTGCTTTAACTTTAATTGTGTTTCATTTTATTATTTAGCTTTAATAGTAATAAAGTAATGTTTTTTATTTTATCAGTAATTAAACAACTACATATTTAGCTTAATTTAAACAGGTGAATTGATTTTTCACACTCATTGCTGTTGATAGAAAAAGCGGTTAGTTAATAGATTGCTGGTTAAAGGGGAATTCTTGATCCGCATTTTCAATAAATATTAATGATTTAATTGTTTCTAGCATTCCACTTTATAAATTACAAAATAAAGCTTTCAGAAGTTTTTTAAAGTATTCACTGACTGCAAAATTTCCAACAAAAGTAGGTTGGCTATTCTATATAAAAATAATCTTAAAATTAATGGAAAGATACCAATGAAATCATTGAATCCATTCCCTGCATTATAACATAATGAGAATAAGATATGAATTGATATTGAATTGATTAAATTTATTGCTTTAATTTTTTTGCACTAAAAAAGAGCGATCTTTACAAAAAATTTGTTTTTTTCAAAACATTCCTTTTCCTCTCAATTTATTTTTCATATCTCTAATAAATAATTCAAAGTAATACCACACTTCTACATTTTTTTAAGCTAATTGCACTGCTCTTTATTAAAGGGATATTTGTTTTCTGAAAAATTGAAACTCCATATTTTATGAATATTTTTAATATTTCAGTGTATATTAGAGACATCTTTTGTATATGTAAATCCAGATTCAAGTCATTATTGTTAATATTTGAGCCCCATTACATGTTGACTTTGTTCTCTTGTGGGTTAGTCTGGTCAAGTTTGTAATTCTTTATGTGGTGTTTGATTCAACAGATACAAGAACTCCAAGGCTGGAGTAATAGAACCATATTTAAATGTCATATATTTCATTTCATAATAAACAATAATTTTCCTATTATTACTTACTTCAATATTATTTCATTACAATTCATTATGAAATATTATATACAATTGCAATTTATTATGAAATATTATTACTCCAATTTATTCGGTTTCCAATTTATTTATCCGTTTACATTTTCCTTCTGGAATAAAATACTTACAAAAAAATTGGTATCTGAACTCTACACTACTGTTTCCAAAGTTGCTGTAGTTGTTTCTATTTTTGTGCACTGATTATTGATGCACAGAGACCCAGGACTACATTCCCAAGTATATCTTGTTCCTTGGCGTCGCCTACCATTGTATTCTGGGCAATAGGCACCCACATCTGTAAAATGAATACCATATTACAATGAAAATATCTGCAGCTTTCTTACAATTTGCTAATTATTCAAGCCTTTCAGTGAGAAAAATAGGTTCTATAATTTATATTTTTCACTTCACAATTACAGCTGAATGAAATGAGGTAAATTTCAAAAGAAAGATTTTTCCATTTGGTGACTGCTGTTAGCTTCTTAAGTCTGATTAAACATCTCATTTTTATTTCAACTAATTAGTTGAGATGGGCAAGAACAGAGAGAAGTATAAAGATGTAAATATACATTTTTCTTTGATATGATATCCTCAATCTGAAGGTTGGTGCAGCCAGCATGCAGGTGAGGAAGGTTTGTGCTTCCCCATTTCTAGGCATGAGATCATACTGATGGTTTGTCATCACTTTCCAATGAATGGATGTTGCTAGGAGTGACCTTGAGTTGTGAATGATGAAAGTTGAATACTTAAGGATGAGATAATGTTAAAAATTTGGTACTTGGATGTTTGAGAAACCAACTGCCCCCTGTTGGCTCATGGCTAGCAAGCGTCTTTTCCATGACATGACCTTGGGTTTGATCCCCAGTTGGGGCTAAAACAATAGTTGTTGCTTTTCACTATAATGTTCCAGTTCATATAGCTGTGTGACAATGTGAAAACATCTGTTAGATAACAAGTGTCAAGATATTAGTGTGATGTGGTTGTGACCTAATTACCACACCCAAGCCATACCTGTCAGGCTGGGGTGTCATGGCATGCTCTAGCCTCACAAAGTTGTAGTGCCAGAGTACATACATACACACATGAGAAGCCAATCATGCCACCATGGGCCAAGCTGCGCAGCACCAGGCTTCCACAGACACGGGCCTCTAATAAGGACCCTCACAGACAAGGGCTTGCAAGGAATCAAACAAATCTCATTCCATGCTTTTCTTCTCCATTACACCAGTTATATTCAATTTTCAATTGTTAATTCCACTTTTATTGCAGCTGACCCGGATGGCCGAGGTGATTAGACCGTGTGCTGACTCAGCAACTCAGTCTGAAGAGTCACGGGTTCGAGTCCTGCAGTGGGCATGGTTGTTTGTCCCTTGTCTTCCACATATGTGTGTAGTGATGGAAGGCCATGTGAGTCAGCTGACCACAGACCAAGGAGCTTGCAAGTGTGTCTTGTGTATAGGTTAATACATCCCCATGAGGGACATAGGGAGTACCCAGCACAGATAGTCAAAATCGACATCCCTGAAAAAGCTGGAAAAAGCCGTAGGAAGAAAGAAACATAATTTACTTTTATTCCAGATAGAAGATAGATAAAAGTGTTTCAACTTTCCACAACTTAGCTATGCCAATGATGTCTCCATTATGTGGTGAAAACATTAATTATTCTTAACTTAAATGCTGCAGCCTTCAACGCTGTGGTTGGTTGGTTGGTAATCTAAGCTCTTGTGCAGCTGAGGCAGACCGTTTTTCATTACTAAAGACTAATGATTTTGTTAAACATACAGATACTATCATGTGGAAAATAGACCTTATCTAGTTCAATTTTTTTTATAGCTCATAGATTATCGGGTTCACCGACATTAATTTATAGAATAAAACTTTGCACTCTATGGGGTATTTCTCTTAGATGAAAGACTTCTCTAAATGATCACTGACTCATTTTTAAATTAACCTTAAAACATCGTTATAACATCATTATATTTTCTAATGCAAATTTGAAATACATTTTTTGTTACATCATGAATATTAACATAACTTATGAGAGACCTATATGAAGGATACTAGTATTTTAAAAATGTATAGTTTTTTTTAAGCATTAGGTATTGACAGTTTACCCAAGGCAAGTTTGTTTCCAATTGAATCAGAGTTCATTCTCATTTCCATATTTCCTATGATGAATTTATTCCCAGGATGTTGCCAGACACCATCAAGGGCCTTACTGAATATGATAAAATTCATTAACTTTTCCCTCCAGTAGTTTTCAATTTGGGAAAGCCTTTGTATATTTTAGTCTGGTTGAGGAAATATCAGAATTATCACAATTACAATTAATCACAAACACAAAGCCATGTCAATTACTTACTAGCCTATATTCTTACTACACTATATATTATCTACATATTATTACTTACTTTATTCCTATATATTACCTACTAGTCTAGCCTACAGCCCCTTCCCAAATCAACACCTTTTAACCTTCCCTGGGATGAATGAAATTATTTGATAGCTAGGGGTCATATTTGAACATATGATGATAAAGCGTTGGAAATTGAATGAAAATACAAAAAATAAAATAAAAAAAACAACTACTTGCATTGTCATACACTTAAAAAGCAAGGTAACATACACTTTTGTGTAATTTTTGAAAATTCAAAAGTTTAAATGAAGATAGAACTTGTTTCATTGCATTGTTTTCCATAGTGGTGCAACAGAATGGCACAGACTTTTCCATATTAGTTACATATTTCCTTTGGTCTCGGCTAGCTCCTCGGACTAGCCACATACTCTCGCCGGCTGCCATCTATCGCCGCCCAAAGTACATTTTTTGACATTTTCTTAATTTTTCGGTTTCTTAATAGTAGAGCGAATATATTGTTTTAAGATTGTTAACGAACAGTAAAACGTCGTCTCAAATGGCAATTTTCTTTAAAAAAATTGGAGCCGTTTTTAAAAATCTGGCGTTTAAGCGCTACTGTAAATTCGAAATTTGAAGTTCTTTTTCGCGGAAAAGTTTGCGTTTTCGAAGCGCTTCATTTGAAGTACTTTAAGTCACAAATACAATAGTGTTTACAAATTGCTGGAAATGTGCATATCAACGGCGTGAGAGATCTCAAAATATTATAGCATTATTTTTGAAGAAAAAAAAGAAAAGAAAAAAAAAAAAGAAAAAAAAAAGCAAACAAAACCAAAATGAACTTTACATCATATTAAAGAGTACAACTAACACTATCCTTTCGAAAAGTTCGAAAACAATTGAGCGTTTTTGAGAAAATGGCGTATGAGCGTTTCTGAAAATGCGGAAGTTAGAGTTAGTTTTCACAGAAAATGGTTGAGTTTTCGAGAAACTTTATCTGACATTATTTAAAGCATATGTACTCATAAATATAATAATGCGAACAAATTGCCGCTAATGTAAATATTAACGATGTGAGAGACAAGTCAAAAAACTACATTTGTATAATAAAAAAAATAATAGAGCAATATGACTTGTATGACATCTGATAGAGTCATACTATCCCTAACAAAAGTAAAAAAAAAGTTTGGAGCCGTTCTTGCGGAAATTTTTATATGTGATTTTTTAAAAATGCTCAAATTTCACACAATATTGCACGAAAGCTACTAACAGTTAAAAAAATGTACATGACCTGAATGAAATAACTCATTATGAAGAACAAATTTAATTTGAAAGATAAATCTTCATCTTTAATTTTGTAGTTGTAGGAAGACAGAAAAAATTCATACTTTTGAAAGTTTCGAAAATTCTGTGTTAATCTTGAAAATAGGACCTATGCCACTTTTATAAGTTTATGTTACTCTATTCTTACAAGAAATTTAAAAAAACAACTTTGGAGCCGATTTGAGAAAATTTTGAAAATGTCCGGAGGGCTTCATGCACCCCCAAATTTTGAAGATTGTTTTTCAAAATATCAAAGTTTCGACTCGAGCCAGATGGACAGGAATTTCTTCAGTTTGAAAAAAATCCTACGCATAGTTTAGGTGCTAATTGTTCACAGACGGACGTTTTGCCTTCAATTGATTTTTTGGTATGAAGCACAAAACAGGAATTCTGACTAGACCTCGTGTTAGAGGATTTTTTCTTAATTTATCAGCTGAATTTATCAACTTTTTCGTTATCAGGGCCCGGCTATGAATTTTTTTCTGCTGAAAATTCGCCGTTTATCGCGCAGCATAACATCCCCTATACTATGTATATTACTCCGTATATAAGTATGTCTACGGGAAAGTAAAAAGAAAAAAAAAAGATACCAGGGATATTTTGAGAAAATCTTATGAATTTTTGAACAATTTGCAAGAATTCTTTGCAAGAGTTAGTTTCGACAAACGTATTTCATTATGAACAAATCTCTAACTTTGTTAAGAAGGTGATGTAGGTGTGGGACAAAAGTTGAATGTGTACAAATTAAAAAAATCATAGATTGTAATGAAAAGTAGCCTTTTACTGGCCCCTTTTGCAACAAATATTTAAAGAATAAATCTCGAGCAGGTTTTGAGAATCATCATCAAATACAAAAGCGTAATATTACATTAAAGCAAATACTTATATTTAAATAGCTGCCAATGATTTTAGAGGCGAGTGAGATATTTCGATATGGGTTGTAAATGGCCAGATAGCGACATAGCGGCGTAAGTGGGAGCCCTTCCCCGATCTCACCAACTGACAGTCTTTCTAATGACTTGGCTTGCCTTCCGACCGAGTTCCGTTGGCAGAGGAGCATCCAAACGTGAAGGCGATTCCACATCTCTGGTGTTCATTGAAGTGGGATAGTTCACAAGTTATTTTCAGAGACTTGAAGGGACCCTTCGTGATATTCCTATGCCTGCCTCCCATCGTTCCGGACCGCCAGAGCCATTTGGGCAGGAGCGTGGCTGGGCCGGTGCAATCCGTGCGCGGCCTGGGGGCACCCGCCGACCCCCAGCAGATGGACCCGCCCCCCACTTCCGAGAACGTAGCTGCGCCTCTGATTGTCGGGTGTATTCCTCACCTGTGGCTAGCGAATTCCCTGAGCCAACCATTGCCTAGCCTCGAGATAACGGGAGGAGTCAGACTACACCCAGGAGACAGCACCGTGCGCATCTGGCCAACAATCGGGATGGAAGTAACTTGCATCATTGTAGCTACTACGAATCTACAGAACCCAATAATCCTGCTGCAGCGAATGCACACGCGAAATCCCGCGATCGTTTGCAACGTACAGTTAATTCAGTTGCAGCTGTGTTGCCACTCACCAAACGTAGCTGTCCGGTGGCCTTTCTCTTGAGGTAATTTAAATAAGAACACTTTCAATTGTTTATACAATATGCAATAACAAGCAAATGTTTTGTTCATACAAGTATATATCCAGAATCAATCGGCAAATGTTACTTCTCCGCTTCCGTGGATATCTTGTTCCTTATTATAGAACCACCTATTAATTTGCTGAAGTACCTTCCCCAAGGTTTCACCAAACTTTCAATATCCTGAAGTTGATATTAATGGGGTTTTAAAACCAGAATTTTACATTAATATTTCCGGTCTACTTCAGGCGTCCATTCTCTCGTCAACTCGGTCCAGCCACACTCAACAAATTTGCGTTTATAGTAACCGAAGCTACACCCTTCAACAGTTCTTTACTATGAGTTTATTTAAAAAAATATTTTCATAGAACAGTAGCAACCAGCATCACTAATGACTAGACCTCGGAGTTTAGGACAAATGCCTATTTAGTTTCTGTGATCATGGAAAATAATTGAAGATGTTTACGAATCGTGAAAAAATAGATGTATTGAATGATAGTGCTTAAAATGTCCTAAAATTGTAGTTGATGTCTATTTTACTATTTTTACCTAAATTTGCCTAAAATATGTAATTTTGATGATTTTTCATATTTTACTTACTCATTTGATTAATTTTTGTAACCGAAACGGAAATACTTTCTCGAATTTCCCGAAACGTGAATATGCTCTGATCGAATATGCAGTCGACTTCGCACCGAAATCTCTCATTCAACACACCGAACACAAAGAGCCCCTCAAGTGAAGATGATGTCTCCGTTGAGCACGCACTTCTTCGGCCATTGCACCTATCCACGGCGCAGCTGCTCTGTTGACAGGTTGAGAGTGGAAAGTGTGAAAGAATGAATGAAAATAAATGTAAATAAAACAATAAGCATGTAGTGACTCCTATAAGTGTAAAAATATTTCACTTTTCTGAAAAATGAAAAGAGCCTAATTTAATCCTTTGTGATCAGTTTCAGATGCCAGAAACATAACTTGTCGTTTCTAATGGCTTTTAAACGCCTCGTTTTATAATTTTGTAACATTTTAAGGGCCTAAAACGTCAGTTTTTATGTTTAATAGTGCGTAATTTCATAATGTTGTTCCCTATTTTAGGTGGCTAACGTTCCGAGGTCGAGTGACGACGAAGGAGGGGTCGGAATGGCGCTGCCCCCGCGCAGCCCGGCTGCTGCATGCCCTTGCGCCCCCCGACGGGGCAGGAGCGAAAGGGTATCGTGGGAAGGGGCTTTGCTTGGGGTGGGACAGCCCCTTACCTTCCCAAAACACACAAGCAAAATTGCACTTAAAATCTCTGCCTCAGAATGTGCTTCTGCCAAAAACTCGTGCACGATGAGTTGCTCACCAATCAGAGGTAAACGTCACAAGCGTATATTCTCCCAACATGTTCATTAGCAAAAGTGATCATCTTCGATCCCTTTACGTGCCCTGGAGGTTAAGAGAAGAAGTAAAACTGCACACGAAATATCATAATATGCTTCAGAATATGCACCTAAGAAAAACTAATGCACCACCAGTTGTGTGTCAGTCAGGAGCAAATGTGACAAGTGTGTCTTTTTTATACGAGACTGACGAATATGGCAAAGCGTTGCTATTGCAGTGTATTAAATAAATACAATTAAAGTTCAATATCAATTTATTCAATGAATATTAACTAAGTATGAACTACTAGTGTATTACACTACACTTTAAAAATAAAATATTCCAATAATGTTGTGCCAGTATTTGGTTCAACTTTCTGCTTTCTAGATCGCAACTTCGAAGTTATACGATTTTATGAGTCAAAGCAAGGCGTGAAGATCAAAAACGATATCCATAGATCGCACTTCAAGCAAGGTCCTCCAGGAACGGTGTAGAGCTCATATTGTCAGTTAACTTTGCAAAAACAACGCACCACTTGTCCGATTTAATTCAAACCACTCTTCAAATACCCCTGATAGTACTAAGAACAAAATGTGAAAAATTTCAGTAAAATCGGTCGAGTAGTTTTTGTGCGCGGCAGACTACGCACATTCCCTTTTACTCATATTGAGAGAGATATAGGTTTCCCCTAACATGTTCATTTGAAAAAGGTATTTATCCTCGATTCCCTTTTACCGGGAGAGGTGGCTCAAAGCATCAACTGATGTCACTGCAGCGCCTACGACTGAGAGATCCTAGGTTCCAGTCCCAACGGTGCGTGGTAGGATTTTCGACTCTAGCTAGATAGCCAGGTGGATTCAGCCATTGTCTAGAGACGAACTATAGGCGCCGGTGGCTCTGATCGGTAGTTTTCCGTTGTTTCTCCGATCAATACCAGACATGCTGGAGTAGCACCCTAAAAAATGGGTCAGGGACCGAGCGCGATCTTTCCTTCTTCTCCTTGTCATATCCTCACCCCTTGCGCACACTTACACTAAACTACCACAAAAGCCGGGAGACGGTCGGGAGCTTAAAAGATTATCCCGACTGGTGGGAGATATGTGGTTAGGGAAAAGCCCACTGGCCGTCTGGTAGTTTGGCGCCATTTGCTTCTTCTGAGCCATTCCCCTTACCGTAGATCTGGATGCAGGCCGGGCAGCAGCCGCACACGGTGGCGTTGGGCCGTACTTCGCCCGCGCATCTGCCCGCGTCCACCCGCTCGCACGTCACCATCTCGCAGAAGGTGGTGTTGCTGCACACCAGCGTGGCCTCGGCGGCGCACCAGCACGCCACCAGCGCCACCAGCGCCGACTCGCCCCGCATCACCTCCGCGAAGCGCTGACAGTCGCTGAGGGCGATGGAATCTGGCTAGGGTCCTTTCGACGGATGGAGGGCGAAATTAGGCTTGATTCACTAGTTATATGTGTTGTTAAAAACTTAGCTGGCAAAAAAAGAACAACACGGGAAACGACTCGTGCGGCTGAATCAGCTACAACTTACTTTAATGCATCATTAAGTTATTTGTATTTTAATTAACATGAAATAAAAGTCAATACGGCTGTGTAAAAATAGCGTTTGACATAAACGCGTGGTAAAAGTGATTTCATTTGCTCATAGGATTGCGCCACTAGACCTACTGGTCTCGGGTCGCAACATTTCCAAGTCGCAAAATTAAACGTGACTTTCCCCATTCATATCGCGAATAACTCTTATCCAGTCCGCCACCTTCTGTGGATGTGTGCTCACCTGAGGTGCTGGCAGGTCTGCCGCAGGCCGACGCTCGCTGGCTTCTCGTCGGTCGCCGCTGGCGCAATTGTCTTCTATAGCGCCCGGCGCGTGGGCGAGAGGTGGCGATATACCTTCCCCTTAATCGGTTGCTCGCGGATTCTCACGGAACTTCTTTTCTCTTGATAACGAAGGACGTTAGCACTTCCCCCTTACGTATTTCGCGATTGCTATGCATATTCTTAGCTCGCAAAAAGGCTATGAAATTGTACAGTTTAGTTTTTGTCTATAAATATGTAGAGGGTAAGATAATGTAAGAATGGTGTAGTGATGATTAGGGAGCGAATTTGAATGATATGTCTTTTATTTTTATTTTCACTTTATAAAAATGCTATTTAGTATAGAAATTCATTTCATGCTATGACAAAAGGGAATAACCCATTTTTACGTCATTTTTTTGCATTTTTCGTCGATTTCGACTAATAAGTTATTTTTTACTTTTACCCGTAATTTTTAATGCATTTTCTCCGATTTAATCGATTTGAATATAACTTTAATAGCACTTGCTTCGAATAATATTTCCGAGAGGTAACAAATGTTCTCCAGTGAAGCCCTGACAACCTGTACTTGGCATCCTATTCGTGTTGGTCGCTCAGAATTGTGATGTCAGCAACCTTAAGGTGTGACGCCTGCCAGCGCCATTGGCGGTTCAGCAGATTTCCAGATAACTAAAGGCACAGATTTTCTCATAAAGAATAGTCCAAACCAAAAGTTTGCAAGCTGAAGGCACCTGAACGAATAGAAGAAGCCTCGATTACATTAGTAACTTCTCTCCAACAATTTCAACTATTCATCCGCCGAACTGGTTTTGAAAACATTTTACGTCATTTTTCTTTGTTGTTAGGACATTTTAAGAGCATTTTATTGATAATTTTTGTCGATTTTTAGGTAATCAAAACCCGCCCTAGTGTTTATTATTATTGTTATTATTATTGTTATTATTATTGTTATTATTATTGTTATTATTATTGTTATTATTGTTATTATTATTATTATTATTATTATTATTATTATTATTATTATTATTATTATTATTATTATTAGCAGTAGTGGTAGTAGTAGTGTTAACCTCCTCTAAGGTGGCTCATGGATATCGTGCTAGCTTTTAGTGGTGCGATCCCGGGTTAGATTCCCGATCGGAGCAAAAATAAAACTAGCTTTCTAATAGAGTCGACCCAGTTTGTGTCGCTGTGTGGCGAAAGGAAAAGCTCAGGCAGTTCAAGTGTGCTAGATACGGTGATCGGAACACGTCGTGCTCGCCACATGACTCCCTTACCCCCGGGCGTGAATAAATAGAACAGGGTCCAAACCTGGAAACATCGCTAGCTGGCGAATGAGGGATTAATCCGGCTCTAAAATGCCAAATACATACGTTATTATTGCTTTTATTTATTTTTAGACTTATTATTTTGATGGAGAAGCTTTCTTCACGAGGGGTGGTACAAATATGAAAATATAAATTCGAAAAAAATAATGAATTGTAGTTCAAATAAATATTAAACACTTCAGAAAATTATTTCTCTAATTGAGCGATGATATGCATGCTTACGTGTATGCAAAAAGTCGTCTTTCTGATTAAATACAGATAACTAAATAAGGTTTCACTTCCTTTACTTTAGTCATTGTAAAATGACGTTACGCTTACTAGAATAACGAATATGAATTAGTACATTAAGGTTTTTTCAAAATTCATCACTAACTGTAACATTAGCATATTCAATGTTTGTGCTACGGGATAGGGGGTTGCTAGAGGAGCTACAAGTTTAAAAATATGATGTTAATTTAAAGCAAATGCTTAAATATTTAATGTTTCATATAAAAATAATTAGACAAGGGGTCTGGCGACGGTGTCCAATGTCACTAAATCATTTTAATATTTATATAAATGACAATTATTCGAACGCTATACACTACGAAGATGTCATCTATAAGTACAAAAGTATTTGCCTTTTTAGGAAAAGAAACAGGTAGGGTCAAAATTATAATTTTTAATAGCAACTTATAACAAGTTAATCGTTTTAATAATTTAGGATGCGACATATCGTGTTATAATTCTAATGATTTTGGAAAGAAGCTGCATATATACTAATATATTATTAGCACATTAAAATCTGTATGAGGCTCTAAAGTTAAAGTAGATATTGTTCCAAGAGCCTACAAAGTACTACTCGTATCTACACCGACTATGTGGTTCTGAGTGGTTCAGAGACATGAACTCTTACTCAAAGCAGAGAATAGAAGTATCAGAAATGCACGTCTTACGACCATTGGCAGGTTGCTAAATAAATCATTGGCGAAATGACGGAAATTGAAAATATCATTAGTGTGTGAAGTGATAATGCGATATCAACAGAACTAGCTTGTAAATCTGCAATGTCGAGCATTTCGCCGTATGTTCTGAATGAAGGCCAGCCTGAGAAAGGTCACAGTGTGACGGCCGAACGTTGGCTACTAGGACGCGACGACATTCCGAACGGCTTTCACCAAGATTGTAATCCCGAAGTTGAAAACTTGAACGAGAAAATTTATCAGTTTTAATCTCGAACATTTGTGGGATCCCTGGGTTGAAAACTCGCTCTGCAAACATTCTGCTCATTAATAAGGTAAAGAGAGTTGGCAGTAGGGTGAGAGTAATGAGTTCGCTCCCCCCCCCCCTCCGCCCGCGAATAAGGTTCCCCTAAGAGTTACAATGAAATTCAGAACATCCAAAATATATTTCAGAGCGAATTGTTTATTTTTAACACGTGAATAGGATATCAAGTAAATCGTATAAGAAGGAAATAGCACATCACGTAAACAACTAAATAGTTGACCAAGATACATTACACTGCACTTTCAAGAATAACAGAGTAAACACCATTTTTCAAGGACGAATTTTCCTGACTTTACCAGGTTATTCAGGTAATTGCCGTATTTTTCCATCACAAAAGGTGTGACGTTTTTCAGGATATTGAAACATATTAAATAGAGAATTGCTTTTGACGATATTAAATTCCGTGAGCCCGTTTCGCCTTTGCATCACCGATTTTCTTGCACTAACCGATTGTGACCGACGCTCGTCGATTCAGAACGCACAATTTATATATTTTTGAGCTCTCAGATCGCAGCAAGAACAATATTTGCCTCACAAAGGAATTAGTCGTTGGTGTTCTCTAATTTAGCGCATAGTTCTGTGAAGTAGTTCAAAAGTAGCTCCAAACGCAGTTTTTTGTAGGACCGTGTGGAATTATGACAGAGAATAAAAATTCAGGACATTTAGCAGAAAGAAAGAAAAATCTGACAGGGCAGCGGGACACATGTCGATATTCAGGACGTGTGCCGCTTTTTCAGGACGTATGGCAACCCCCTCGGCGAACTGTTGACACAGGGCAGGATTGTGCTCGCACGGCAGTCGTATTCCTGCCCTTCCCCGGCGGGCACGGCCACTCACGCCCAGCAGTGCGGCGGGCAAACGAGGTTATTCGAGGGCGGAAACGTCGCTGGCAACGCGATAAGTGAACGATAAAAGACAAAAGACTGATTACATGGGGTTTCATTAAAGAAACATTCACAGTTATAAAAAACGCGTATTAAATAGAAAATAATAAATTCGTACGTAACACAATTGTAATAAATATCACTCTTCTTCTTCCTATCACGGTTTAGGCCGGAAGGCCAGTGTTCCGCGTTCATTTCATCGTTGCCTAGCTTGAGCAAGGTCTCTCTGGCCGATAATGGTAAGTCACTTTCGTAAGCCTACCAGCTTCCATCCCTTGTAGGTGTGGTGTCCTCCCTGAACGACTCTATTTTATTTTGTTTAATATGGAGAGAATGTTGAGGTCTTTTCGGTTCCTTCGCTCTTTTCTTATCTTCTTCCAGACTTTTATTGTGCCGCCAATTTGTTAGAACCGATGGAGTTTGATATCAATATGGTTCTCATAATCATAGCTCAAAGAGAAAATCGTAGCTAGGGTAGTTAAAATGTCTTCCTTGTTCCAACGTTGAATTGTAAACACGTATTTTTGATCTGACGGACAATTTGCGTTGGAAATCCATCACTTTATTTTTATTATTTTTAATAGAGATTTTGAGGTGGTAAACTTCCAAGATATTACTCAATATACTATGAGCTGAGCATTTTTATGGAGTTCAGTTTTCTACCTATTAAAATTGTTATATGGAAAACTTTATTTCAGACTTATTTTCATTTTAGGCTTATTTATAAGTCGTTAGGTGCTCATTTGGACCATTTCCAAGGTTTCATTTAATAGTACTCTATTCAATGAAAAAAAAACTATAGTTGTTCGCGGACGTAACTGGACCAAAACATAAATTGTTATATTTATTAAAGATTCGATCAAACGTAGACATCGTGTCCGAGAGAAACAGGTATTCTCCGAATAGGTATTCTAGAGGCTTCTAGAAGCAAAAATGCTTTGGTACATAATCACACAAATTAGGTTTAAAACCGTAGCACGAAATATTTTAACAAAAGGCCTTCAAAAATAGTCAAACATAATACACAGTTGATCACCAACGTTGCCCAAGAGGAATATCTTTGAAGTATATCGAGGTATTGCGATGCCGTTTGCGCACCTACTTGTGGACGATAAGGGAAATAATATATTGCGGTGCCTCCTTTGTAACATTTTAAATTTTCTATTTCTTTACGTATAGGCCAACCCAGATCACGCGTGCATCCTGCTTCAGCAAGTGCAAGTATCATTATATGGGGGAGGGGGATCAGCATTTTAGCTGCATTTATATGTCTGTGTGTGTGTGTGTGTGTATGAAGTACTCAAAGAGAGGAATAAAATGATATAAGAATTGATAATATCGGAAAGAAACTGTAGAAAAATACCCATGTTTTATTGAGCTCTTATTTTGCTAAATGCGGGCTTTTCCGGGAATAAAATTACTCCGCCGGCAATGCTATCAAATCAAATCTTTGCGGATGTAAATAGTTATTATTACAAGGGAACTGTTCCGTCCGGAATTTAAACCTTCGCGCCGTGATGTCAAAGAATGTTCATATCTTACGTAAAGAAAATTTCACGGAATCAAAAACGGTGAATGGGAGAGTCAAAAATGCAGAAGTTGTCAGGGATAATTCATTTCTACTAATAGTGTCGAACTTACTCTAGGCGAGCCGAACCATGGCACAACGTTTAGAGCAGGCATGTTACGGAAATACAATGCGCTTACGAAGAGTTGGCGGGTGCTGAGACCTGTGGAACTGGTGCGGGGTTCAGAGTAAGGGTTGTACAAATGTCGCCGAAGTGGCGGTATAACCCTGGCCACCTGGCCCCTGACACCTGACCCTGGACACCTAACCGGTGACCGTTTTGGAGTGGTCGATGACAGTTATTGCCCCACAAGCAATATCAATTCCCATTTCCTTGTACTAAAGAAGGCAAAGAAATGATCCGCTAAATTATAATAATATATCATTCAGATTTCAGATTGAGACTAAAATTAAACATTTTAATCCGAACGTATCTTAGTTTTGTAATTGTTTTTACTTAAGAGTGCATTAATTGCATTAACTATCTACGGTCAAGTAGGTGGTTTAACTAACAAACATTTTTGTGTGTTAAAAGAGCTGTCAGTTCATAAGCAAGCATTGTTAACTTACAGAGACTAGTTAATTTATTTCACATTATTGCTGTATACAACAAATAACAGATCGATTTAATAAAACACATCACAAAACAGAGGGAAAATGTCATTCAAGCATATTCCTCCTCCTTGGCAAAATGTTTATAAAAGGAAGAAGTTAAATAGAATATAAAATAAAAAGAAATAGTAATAAATAGTAAAGAATAAAATCACAATCTAAATCTCGGTTGCTTGATAGAACAAACCTGGCGAACATTTTCAAGTGAATCCCCCGCCTCGCGCTTTGGCTTGCGCATGGAATACGCTCCTTCCTGGGTTCGGAGGGGAAGCGGCACGGGATCAGGGGAGGTTGCCCGTGCCTCCCAGACGGCCAAGGAGCTCGGGCGGGCGCGGCTTTGCGTTGTACTACTTATTAATGGGACATTGCGAGCGCTGTATATCGAGAGGTGTATGCCTGAAACTTCGTACACATTGCGTTATAAGAAAGTTAAGATGGGCTCATTTCTACTCACCAGTCAGGAGTGCAAGCGTGTATTTCTACAAAGAGAGCAGGGCCGCGAATCATGAAGGGTGTAGTAACCATGTAACGACTTACAGACTGTGATTGAGCTGCACAACGTTTAAGGTGTTCGTGAAATCGTCTATGAATTTCAAGAAAATGATGATAGACTTAATTTGGAATTATCAACCCAGGAAAAGCTTCACTGAAGGCATCGTGGCCAGAAGCGAGATTCATCAGCCATCTTGCTCCAAAGATCGCCTTGTGTTTCACCGGACTTCCGCCATGGTGATGTAACAAATTATTTATTTTTAAGGTTGACGGAATCATGAGTGCATGATATTGCATGAACAGGAATTTCCAGTGCTAGTAATATGAGTATTTGCAGTATTTGTATTTCGCCATAATATTTCCCGAAAAGGGAAATTGGATTTTCACTGTAGAATGCCATTGCAATGGGGCTCTTTCAATGAGCACCGTGAGTATGTGCTCTGATGCATCGATGTCAAATGATGTCAATACAAGTTGAAACTTAGCTAAATCAGTTAGGCAGCATTAGTAAACATAGAACTTATTCAAAATACAATTAGTAATAAATTAAACTAAATGTTAATATAATTTTCATTCAATCAATGGATTCTGCACAGTATGTTCGTCCCATTTATTAATGTCCGTTATTTCATGTACGTAATTTTTCCATTAAATATATGAAACTCTATAACATTCTTACATGTAATAGTACCCTTCTTTAAGAGAACTACTAAATGTTAGGCATGCAATATAAGCTGTTTACCCCATTAATTCGACAAACTAAATTTTAGAACACAGTGGGGCGCCTTGTAACGCCTTGATAGCCTTTCCCCAATAGGAACGAACAGGGCTGGCGGTTGGCGTTTAGCCTGAGTGGGTAGTTGACTGGGTGGGCTTTCTCCTCCATTTCTCCTCCCCTTTAAAATCTCACCAAAAATATATTTGAAGAGAAAAAATCTACAACTGCATAAAAAGGCAACTTCTGTGCATTTCTAGCCGTATGGGCATTTCGTAATTTTTTAATATCCATAAAAAATGTTGCCAAGACAACTATCTTGTTACTTTGAAGAAAGTTTGTTTTCTATGATTTTGGAATACTCTTCTCTAATCACGGCCCTATGAAATGCATTTCTATATTATTCGGGGTATGAGGTTGTCTTTTCCAAGACAGGTTTACAAAACCTTTTGAGGTTAAAGAAGGGGACTCGGTACACCCTCAGAGAAGCGTGGCGGCGGGTCTCCTTAAGCCCTCCCTCAAGTAACACTACTCGCTTTGATAGAAATGAATAAAACTAAGGCGATTTTCATGTCTCGCCCTTCATACGCTTTGTCCCCGCCGCATTGTAACGCCAGCTTACTTGCAAAGGCACGTTTTCTCGTTTCGCTCGCCCGGATCCACGTCACGGTGAGGCTCTGGCCTTCGGCCCTCGCGTTCACTATATACATCCTTGAGCCTATCCACCGCGTAGTAACCAACTCACTTTTATAAGAAAGTACTTTTGAAGAAAGCATCCAAAATTCAAACTGCGCAGTTATCGCCGGAGTGGCACGAAGTGCTGGTTTAAAAGACTTCCTTTGTAGTACCGTATACTAGACTTCAGCTTCTTTTGGATTATATTTTTATGCAGTAGTAGAAAAAGTTGTTCATATTTCGTGTGTGAAGTTTGTTTTTCTCATCTTTCATTTTTCTCGACCGACGGTCGCGGCAAAAAATCTCAATCTCGACGATGAAAGAAACTGAAACTTTTCACACTTAATGTGAAAATAACTATGTTCGAATTGTAGTTTTTATCATTAAATTGTCATCAAATTGTTATCACATTTACTTTATGTAACTTCAATAGAGTTCATTGTTGCAATGCATAAATAGTGCTGTGCTTTGCATTTTCTATATAAACTCAGTCAACAATTTTTGAAAATCGATTTTGTCGTTCATGCCGCTATATGCCTGTTAAATAGCAATACTGTTGAGACGATCTTGCAAGATAGTTGATCTCATATTCGTTTTGAGTCGACGCAATACCCAGAAATTTCGTTCATTTTTGGAATTTGACTTTTGTGAAATATTTCTCTCTTCTCAATCCCGAGTGAAATGTTCGTGTGGGTATAGCTACCCGCCATAACCACATTATCCGCTGGCCTAGGAACGAAAACTTATTTTTCTCAAATGACAATAAAGATTGTTGTTATCTTTTATTTATAATTAATTTACTTATGGGAAAATAGAGACAAGGAAGCTTACGTATACTATGAACAAGTATGTGCTTTTATATCACACATTACTTATTAAGCTTGTGTTTTTACCACAAAAATAATCAAATATTCTCTAAAATCCTCTCAAATATCGAATTTACAAAAATTTGCATTTGACCCCCTTTACCCTCACATATGGGTGATGGGAGTCACGATGTAGGTAATGGAGTCACTAAAGGAATATGAAGCAAATTGAATACATTAGTACGTCAACCAGTATTTATTTTGTTTAGAATAATGGTAGGCGTCTAAAGTAATGTGACTCCCAAGGTTGCCCAAGATCAGCAGCTCTGGGTTCTGGGCAGTTGGTCAAGTAAGGTTTTTATAGTGTTTGTGCCATTCGATGAATTCTTTATCCGTCCAGACATTCTTGCTACATGTGTAAGTAGCACCAGGGTGGTATTGAAACTCATTCAGATCAATCAATTATTTGGTTTGGGGCAATGGCAGTCAGGCTGCGATATTAAGAATCACTGACCACCATTACCCCACAAGCACATTTTTATCATAACTACTCATTAACTTTTATAGAATGTTTAAAACTACTCGCAATTGGTATCAAATGATTTGATGAGTTACTTCCCTGGCCACAAATTTTAATTCTTCCAGAAACCCCCAATCTCACGTGAGTAAGACCTTATTTTCTGAGAGCACCTTATAACGTCAACCACTCTTTCCCGGTACGACCGCGATATTGTTAGCTTTTTTGGCAGCAGCGTACAACTGGCTTTAGTTATCATAACTACTAGTAAATAGAAGCATATGTTTTCGTTTTGAAAGTGGTTTGTTTACAATATTTAACGACAATTTACTCATTACCCCTGCTTCCCCTCCGCACGCGAGCGTCTGAACCTCGAGCGCCGTACATTTAAGCGCCGGCGCCCGCGTGGGGGATGCAAAGGTCTGAAGGCCCCGACAGCTACGCTTCGCCTCCCTCGCGGGGAAGGTTCACGACTGCAGTCCAACAGGAGAACGAATTGCAGACGACAGTTCCTTGAGAATCGAAAACTTCGCGTGATCTGCTCACCGGTCGTTCGGCGTGAGACACATCTTGGGACCTATGGCCGTTCTTGAAATTAGAAAACTATTAAAATCATGACCTCCACTTAAACAATCACTTCCATTCTTTTCCCGTCCTTTTCGTTCGTTTTAGTCCTGAATTTACTGATTTTAAAACAAAAATTTATATCATCATGTTACTCCTTTTGTCAATGCAAGAATTTACCGATGCACATTGTATGTACCTTAAGTCTATCGTGACACAACATACAAATTGGAGAAATAGAGAAAGCTTACGACTCCTTAGTTCAATAATTGTTCGAGAAATGACATCCCTTGTTTCTGGTATGAATAAATCAGTCTTGAAAGATACTGAACCGGCAGTCGGTTTCATTTTTCTAGTAGGAATTCCATTACTTCATTATTAGCGCCGTTATAACAATTATCTGGCATTTAATAAATGAGTTAGTTTCCAAAAGATACCAGATTCATAATTTTCTAAAATTAAACTACACGTGTCAACACATACTTCGTGGGTTTAATAATATATTTTGTTTCTCATTTTTTTCAAAAGTACCAAATCGATTTCACTTTTCACTGCAAGAAATAAAGTTGAAGTAAAAGAAAATATAGTCAATGACGATGAAAACTTCTCGCTTCGCGAGTCGGGGATTTATCGACAATTTCCACAGCACTCCTGGTTTTACCTATGACTATTTCACTCATGAAATTAAAACTAATAGTGTTTAACTATACGTACAAGATGCCCCAATCACAGCTGTGTATCTCAAAAAGTTTTTCGCTTTTTTATCTTCAATTTTTCTTACCGCTTTTACCTACTGACCAATCATAAACTGTGACTCATCTAACTTAGGAGGCGGTGTACATCGATTGCTATGTCAATACCCAATAAACAGCGTATGTACTATAACATAACCTCTGATTTTAACACACACTTTCAGTTATTTTCAATATTTGGTGCATTTTGGATATTTGTTGGATACAATTTCACTCTTTGAATAGTCCTGTTAAATACCACTCGGGCTTTGGAAATTCTCAAATAACCCCCCCCCCCTTCAGGAGACGGGTGTCAAAGGCGCAGATCACGCTCTCCTTCAAAGTCTTCTCTTAAACTACTACTACGTGGTATAATGCTGCAGGAAACTAGTAGTGCTAACAATCGCACAATCTTTCTCCAACTAGTTTTTGACTAGTTTTATGGGTTAAGGATAGGAGCTTGATTATTCAATATCGGTAAAGTTACCTTATAATCCGAGTACTTACTACGTATCAATGAAAGTGATGACTAAAGTTGCAGTTTTCGTTCTTTCTCTGGTGAGCAGAACGTTGCTTACAGATGCATTGGAAGGAACCCTGGGGCCCAAAGCAGCGTATTGCAGAATGACATGACTCCAGTAGTGGCTACTTCAAACCCAGAATTTGAACAATAAGAATACTGGAAACTTTCTGTTTACTTCAATCATGCAGAACTGCATGCAAAATTACAACAAATACAATTTATTTATTTTCCCTTATTTTATTTAAAGCATAAGCTGACTACATCTTTTTAATATTGGCATTGCATTGATGTAACTTGAACAGGTACTTTCTTGTATTTTTGCTCTCTTAACACCTTCAGAGGTTTGACCATTGATCAATATTGCGTCGACTGTCTAACTTCACCAAAATTTTGGAATTTTCAAATGGCCACTACTAGAACAAGGGGTTCGAAAATAAATTAATAAAAATATAACACATTCAAAACTGGTAATTGTAGTCGAGGGATCTATTTAGAAAGATATTTATTACTTGCCCATTGAGTTTCACGTATCGAATTCAGTGTTTTGGTTTTGGGAAAATTGTAAATATACTGCCTTATATACTTCTGCCTTACCCCTAATTAATTTTTTACTTTTTTATTTTTAAAGTGTGGGTCGTTCTGCCTGTTTTCTGATGGTTTTTTTGTGACCCCTCATTTCATCTCTTTCCTTCCCGTAACCTCAGGGTCCGACACATCTTCTTTAACTTTGATGCTGGATTTGATTAATTGATTAGAGATCCCGGGAGCGTCAACTACTAAGGTCATTAGTCCCGTAAGGGCAGTGGCTGTTTTTCCTCGGGAGATGTCGGTTGTTTTGTCCCGCTGGACGGCAGGATTCGACCTGGACCTGCCTTTCGGCTAGCGGGGGTTTCCCCCACCAGGACCTGCTCTATTCGCTGCCCGACGGTGCTGCCTGAAGAAGCGCCAGCGCCCCTCTTCGTCAGTTTCCTGCTTCTTTGAGGAGCTGGAGGGCTTTTATGAGCCAGGATGGGAGAGGGATCGGGAAAAACGAATAGATTAATAATATGACTGCCACATCCAGTATTTCCCGTTTCCTTGAAGTCCAAAACATCTTCCTCAAACTTTTTTTCGCATTGCTGGAATGGGGATAGGGAAATACTGTATGTGTTGGGAAAGAGATTCATGGGACTGAAAGAGGGCCTCCATCCCAGAAAGACATAGGGAAATCATTTATTCCTTACGAGGGATTCAATCCCATAACGCGCACTTTGGTTTATGCTCCAAACTCCTGTCGCCACATCGCTTGTTGAGTTTGTTATTGTGAAATTTAGTGTCTCAATGGTGGAATTAATTCATAATAATAGTAACACCAAATTCATGATTTTTGGTTTATAGAACGTAATGAATAAATGCATTATTTCATTACGGTTCAATGCAATTTACTAGAGCAAATTCCAAATGTTGGTATGGTTTGCATTGTTTAAAATACGAAGTTTTTGGAAGAAAACATTCTTTCAGTTACTAGTAATATCTGAAAAGTAAAGAAAGAAGCACAAAAAAGTTGTAGACTATTTGTTTCATCAAATCTTTATTGGAATGGAAAGTTTCTGAATACGTATGGTATCAGTATTATTACCAGTATTTTGATCAGCATTTTCATGTAACACATTGGCCTGTGAAAATGAAATAATTTTCATCCGTACAAATGTGACGCAGAAAATGCCTACTTTTAAAATATTCTCACATGTGTTGCACTTTGTTTTTTTCATCACCATAATTATTATCATTCATTCATTACCATGCAAAATTGTTTTGAAAGTGCAACACTTCCATGATAATTTATAAAATATACTAATGAAGGGTTATTTAAATACCAAATTTCAAACAGGAGTTATTTATTTATTGAATGATAAAGCATAAACAATTGAGATCATATTTAATGTCAGAATTCTTAAAATTATGAATGAAACCTCGAAAGTCGTGCAATGTTGTATAAACAACAAACACAATAGTCTGACAATGACTAGAATCATTCAGCACCACACTGCATACATATCTTTGGTAAGATCAATACATGTAAGTAAATATAAAGAGAACTCCAAAATTGCTTAATAAACAATTAGTGGAAGTAGAAACTAGACATGAGATGGACATCTTTGGACACTGACTAGCCATTAAAAATATTTTAATGCCTGCAAGCAGGTGTTGAACACACAAATGAGTCCGACCAAAACTACAAAGTATTTGAGCAGAATAATCTGTACAACATAACAAATTGAATCAGGAACCATATTTATATGTACAGTAAATATGAAACAGTAGTAGAGGACTATTAGCAATGAGAGTCGTAGTAATAATTAAATACACTATGCTCTTCATGCATTGAAACATATGAGTAAGGTTTAAGAAATTCATTAAAAGTTATATTGAATCTTGAAGAATGAAATATAAATTAACACATCGATTGATTTTCATTAAATAAAGGACTATAATGCAATTCAATGTGTTTAGGAAAATAATATGACTTATAAATTAATACTTAATTTAAGAATAAAAATCTGCAACCAGACCGAAGAAATTGCATGTTATAGAAATAAACTCTCACAAAGTTCATAATAATACTGATAAAAATCACTAATCTATAGATGTAGCAACTTGGATAATTGAAGTTAAAATATGTCATCACTCATGTTCATACAGCGTGAAGATAAAAATCTTTTACCATGGTTTACACTACTTATCGGCAACGTTTTCTCAAATTCCTAAAAATATCTCTTGTACTTATCCAGCACATTAAGTGAAGGTATTTTTCATAGCATACATTTTTCTCTGCATGTATACTCACTTCAGTATCATCTTTTAAACTGGTAACCATCTGTATATAACAGTCATTTTACCTATTAGTTTTGAGAATACAAGATATCGATTTCTTGTCTGATAGAGGGGAAAATCTAACCACATTAGCACGAGAATGCATTTCTGCTATGCAATAAATTGAAATTGATTAAGAGTTAAAATGTAATGTGAGGTTTCCATGGATTAATTTTCAAAAGTGAATAAAATGAGGAATGCAGACTCACAGGTTTGAAGCTCATATTGAATTATTGCTTGCCTCAATTGAAAGGCGGTTTACCTTGTGAAGATTATACAAAATTGATAAGTCGTAAGGAAGTTATTGCATTAATAAGTTCAGAACTGCCTCTTTATTGTAGAATAAAATAATTAATTAAAGAAAATTTGTTTATGGTGATACTAATAAGTTCGTCATTCGTAACTTTTTTAATGTGAAAATAAGGTTTTATCGAGAACAGCTGTATTTTTCTTAACGAGTGATGATATGATGATTCCGCTTTAGCTGACTGCTCAATCCATGGGAATTCAACACACAGTTTGTTGCGTCTTGCGAACCGAGGATGGGCGTGCGTGACGGCGTGGAAGGCTCGCCAGTGAGGCGAGTCGCGCACAGCAGAGGCGCAGTCGTCGGCCCGTCGCTAGTGCTTGGCTCGGCCGCCGGCGACCCGGTGGCGCTGCAGGCGGTGGCGGGGCCGCATGAGGCGTCACTTGGAGGCGCGCGGGGGCTGCTCGGGGGCGAGCAGCGGTGGCGGCGCGGCGGGGCGGCGGCGGCGGCGGCAGCTTCGGCGCCTCACGGGCTGCGTCGAGGAACGGGAGCGCGGGCGCTTGGGGCACACAGCACACACTCAGCCTCCGCCCCACGCTTATTCCGTTTGTGGGGGCTGCAAAACAACAAAACATAAATGACGCGCAATTTACGTTTCTCTCTTTCTCAAAAATACGTTCACCATCGTTAAAATGAGCCTGGCCGCCGCCATCCCACAAGACACGATCTTGCACCCCTGTCCACAAAGACGCGGGTCTGAGGCAGCGTTTGGGGGAGGGCGAGTGGCCACCCCCCGCTATCAACCAGCGAGTAGGCGACGCGAGTGAGCCAACCTACCGTCTTGGTCCACCGCCGCCGCCGCCGCCTTGTCCCGCGCCCCCGACCGGCCCGCCGCCGCCGCCTGCGAGGTGGCCGCCGCCGCCACTGGCCGCCGCCGCGCCGCGGCCCGCAGGCACACCTGGTGGTGGTTCTCCCAGTCCTTGTGCTGGCAGAGGGCGCGCGCAGTAGCGCGCCATGTTGCACCGCTGCCAGTCATCGTTTGGCCCTTGCGGCCGCAGTTCAGCAGCTCTGCGGGAAGAGGGCGGCGCGCGGGATCGGCGCGCCGGCCGCGGACGCGCACTCCACCGCCGCCCGCCGCCCGCCGCCGCCGCCGCCCACGCGCCGGCCCACGCGCCCGCGCGCGCCGCGCCGCCTCCCCGCCGCCGCCCCCCGCCGGCCCCCACGCCGCCATCGCCGCCCGCGCGCCGGGGGGCGGGCTGAGCGACAGCGGGCGCAGCGGGCGGCGCAGAAGGTCGGGTGAGGCCGCCCCGCCCTGCGCAACGCCCTGCGCAACGCCAGCGCAGACTGTTAATTTCTCGTGGAAGCATAGTCTGCTTGTAGTGCACGTGTAAACACGGGGCGAGGAAAGAACAAGCAAGAGGAAAGAAAGATCGCGCTCGGTTCGTGGCGTTTTTTATGGTACTGCTCCGGAATTCGCTGGTCTTAATCGGAGAAACCACTGAAACTTGCCAATGAGAACAGCCTGCCGCTAGAATTATCTGCCAGACAGGGACTGAATTCTTACTATCTACCTAGAGTCGAAAATCCCGCCACCGACGAGAATCGAATACTACGACATGCGCAAGCTCTAATGTGGCGTTAGAGATACATCGATATTCAATTACACCTGACTTATCTGGTCCTGTAGAGTGTTTGATAAATATTATGATCTGCATGTGCTGCCATTTTAATGGTAGTGTGTGCTGCCAACAAAAACTAATCGAGTAAGAAAGCAAACATGAAAAGCAAATGGAGTGGTTTTGACCTAAGGGACAAAGAGATGGCCTTTAAAGAGATGGGGAGAGTTTTTGGACACGAACAGGCTGGCGGTGCCGTATAATCTTCGAATGAAGAAGAAATGTTCTTTCTACTGGATGCAGATGAAACCTGGCTTCCAAAGAGACTTTAAAGTATCAATGCAATTCTAGCAAATACAAGACATATAAGTGGAGAAAGCAGACGGCGAAAACCCAATAAAAACGCTATAATTGGACACTTCGTCGGTTGAATTTTAGTATTTATCTCAACATCCTGAAAGAGGGATAGATACTGATAATAGAGTAGAAATCATCCTAGGGCTTCACATATTTGACCAGCTGGTGAAAAAATGAAGAAATATCACGCTCTTTAAATGGAGTTGGACTGTGTAAACGATGGGTTTCTGTGATTACAGTGTCGATTGGGAGTCAGGTGTATTCTCAGAGGTCTGCCGAGACCCTTGAGCACCATAGGCCTCCCTCGCATAAGCGAGATGAGGAAAAAGCGAAAGGTGGCCCGTAGTCCGTTTATTCGGGAAGTACGTCGGCATTCTCCTGGTATTGATTGGAGAGACATCTCTCCGGACATGTCGGTGGGTCAGTCCTCGTACCACTGCATTTTATGGACTTTTCGACTGACCAATCGCCATGGCATTGCTGAACGTTACCGCAAAGTGCATCCTATAGCAAGCTTTGCATTGCTACAGGGGTGTTGGCAGTCGTGTAAACGACGGAGCGCTATCGCGTATCTCAGTCTCACTGCAAATGCTTCAAGCCCACCGGTGGCCCTCAAAAACCTCATGCAAGTGCCTCAGAACGCATTTTGCATCTAGTGCGTAGGCTGGAGGGGTTGACGATGAACATTGTTTGCCAATAAGGTATGAAATCTCATTATGTGATTAAATAGATCGAAGTTCATGCATTTCATTAAAGAAGAAATGTTGGCGATGGGAGTCAATAAGATGACGTAAAGGGGACATGTTTGTAACATTACAAAATGTATTGGCGATATGTTGGCGAAAAAAAGGTGGTCGACGAGAGCCTTGGCGTACCCTTACACTGACTTTGAATCCTTTTAATATAGCCAGAGGCAGGAAAAATGTGGAAAGAAGGAACAAATGAAGTTCTAGAACGAACACATATGTAAATATAAGTTTGAATAGTACAATTGAAGATAAGTGAGTGTAAAACATGTAAATGCGTCTAGCATTTTATTGTTTAACAGTGAATAATAATATACTAAAGGAAAAATTAAAAACTAAAGTATAATACTAAAGGAAAAATTAAAAATTAAAGTTTTGACAAGAACTAGTGAACTATATATCTATATAGTAATTGGATTGTGAATGTTAAATAAGATGATGCAATTTAACTCCACCAGGTTTTGACATCAAAGGACAAGTTCCAAGCCACCCGCCAGAGAGTGGAAGGTCTTTGCTCTGCTTGGGATGTAAGAGCTCTATACCGGCTGTTCCATTAAAACTGGCTTAGGGAATACCTTGAAAAGAGACTAATGAGACTTATTGGCATTGGTATGCATAATCTGAAACTCGACGCCCCACTTCTACCCGCCGGGGGTGCAAATTATTAAACACGATATTTTTTATTTTTTGGATTTGATGTGTAAATGCAGAGAAAAACTTATTTTAATGCTTTTTGCGCATTTTGATTTCTTACGATTATAGCGCCCTCAATGACGAAACGGAAAGACCGTCCAAATACAAAAGTTATATATTTTTTCGGAGAATCCGAATCTGCAATAAAGCACAGGGGACCCCTTTCCTTTTTTCTCCCCGCCTCCAAGGGTGGGGGTGCAGGGTCGATTTTCGTGTCGTTGGATGGGCCCCGATTGGATGGTCGATACGAATAACTTTCATAGGCCTCTTTTCTTGATCTGATGCGCACTTTTGGGAATATTCCCAACACCAGTTTTAAACGGAATACTGTATACTTAAGAGCCTTCCTGGCAGTTGGTGTTGGCAAGGGGCAAGCATCATTTTCCTCCGTAAGAAACAGTGCCCGCTCAAGGTGCGTACGGGCGGGGGCGGGGGCGGGGCGCCTAGAGGAAAACGCAGTGCAGGTGGTTGGC
>BOPP01000136.1:394901-408255 GCA_017312745.1 Gryllus bimaculatus | reverse complement strand
AGCGGGATTGTACGGAGTGTACTGGGGTGAGCGGGGTTGGGCGGGACGGAATGGGGAGGGATAGAGCGGGGTGAAACGGGGTGGGTGCGGAGGTGGGATACGGTAGAACGGAGCGGACGGGGCGGGGAATGACAGGACGAGATGAGATGGGCAGGGTGACAATGGGTGGAGCGGAGCGGAGCGGAGCGGAGCGGAGCGGGGTGAAGCGGAGCGCGATGAAGCGGAGCGGAGCGCGATGAAGCGGAGCGGTGGGTGTGGAGAGGAGCGGTGGGTGTGGTGCGGAGGGGGGTGGAGCGGAGCGGGGTGAAGCGGAGCGGTGGGTATGGAGCGGTGGGGAGTGAAGCGGAGCGGGGCGACGTGAGGACTTGCGCGTGGTTTCAAGACGGGTGGGGACGGCAAGGCGAAGCAGACGAGGGCGCGGCGCAGCGGGCGGAGAGGAGAAGGCTTCAACGGCCAAATTCTGACCCAATCGCTTGCGAGGACTGAAAAAGCTCACGAATTACAACACTCTTAAATGAAGTATGTTTATTACATGTTAACGAATAGTACTTTTAGTATACACCTACGAGTAGAGGTTGATGTATAAAATTCCAGTTTCCGAAATGCGCCCTAAATGACATTAGTTTAATAGAAATAATTATGTAATTATAGTATAATTTAATAATAATTCCCGAGGTACTGGAAAGCCGATCCGTTGCGTTCCTGCTTACGAGTATAGTAAACGAATTATTCGTTAATAAACATTGCACATAAACAAATATTCATTATTCTTCATGAATAGTGGGACTGTCCTGACGCAAAAAATTGGAAAACTGTGAAATAACCATATGAAAAAACCATTTTTAGTCGTGAAATGGAGAAACTCAGAGTCCTACAACGATTGGAGATGTGGATGCATTGAATTGAATGTTGTTCCGATCGCTACAAAGAGTATAGTCAAAGAGTAGCTCACATTGGTACCAGCAGGTTTTCAACACTAGCTAGATTTGTGGGTCGAATTACTCGCCGACTGGAGAGGAATTGTAGCTTACGGCTGCTCAGATCGGCAGTTTTCCTTAGTTCCTTCGATAAACACAGACATATCCCGCGGGAGAAACCTAACAAACGAGAACGGGAGGAAGCTAACAACGGTCTTTCGTTCTGTCTCCTTTTCTCTCCTCTCACTCACACACACACACACACACACACACACACACGCACCCCCCCACAGACTCAGGGCATCAATTGACGTCACTGCAGTCCCTCTGACCGGAGGTCGTAGTGTTAGAGTTCTGACAGTGGCAAGATTTTCGTCACTAGCTACATATCCGAGTCAAATTATGCCGCTGTCCGGAGCAGAATTCTAGCAACCGGCTGCTCTGATCGGTAGATTTCCATACTTTCTCCCATCAACTTCGTGCAATGCCGAAGCAGGATGCTAATAAACGGGTCTCGGACCGCGCACGATCATTCCTTTCTTTTCCTTGTCCTATCCTCAGCACACTACATACACACACGCACATGAACGTGCACTACCACACATTTCGGGATACCGTTCGGAAGCTTAGAGCTTGTGCCGACAGGGGCGGTGCCCCGCTGGTGGGAGATACTTGGGTGGGGATAACCCCTGCAGGCCGACATGTTGGACGGCGCCAGAACTTATCTGCCAGCAGGAACACCGACACCTCCCGGGATCAAACTTGCCCTGCTCTAACTGAAGGAAATAATTGCCATATATTTGATGTGCGCGGAAACGTCCACTAATTCGGGGGTTAAAGCTTGTGCTACCAGGGGATGTGCTCCGGTAAGGAACATCGACAAAAAGAACCACCATGACTACGTATAGGCTGGCGCCGAAACAAAAGTCCAACGTGGGGCGAACACCAGGGAGTAGCGTCCACTACACGTGGGACTAAAAATCTGTGCTGGCGCTCGGAATGAACTCGCTTCCTGTCTTCTCTTTCAAAATGTCACTGCACCTCAAACGCGTGGGCTGAGAAAATGATAATTCCGACCCAGCTCGTTCTACATCTTCATTGGATACTTGCTTCAATAGGAACCTCGAACACGACGGTGTCGATAATCCTGCAACTGTCGTGACTCGAACGCCTGAACCTCCTGGTCACAGGCACTGCAGTGACGTTAGCTGATGCCCTGAGCAACTTTTGCCGGTAGATGTTTTTAATAAGAACGATATGTTACAAAAATCATACAATTCTGTGAAGTCATATTCATCGTTTTTCGTTGTCTTTGGGAACGAACGCGGGTAGGAACATAACCTAAATTGGTGAAGAGGTGGTCGAATATGGAACTCTTAAAGGATCAGGCAACCACATACGAAAGATTAGTCACCCATTAACCATCGATATGAGATTAAGGGTTTTTCGTGAAGAAGAATCTGTCATTTACCTGGAATTGGAATACCTATTTCAAATGTTCAGTAAAAATTCTGCCGAACAGTATACAAAGAGAAGTTGCATGACTATGACTGCATGGATAGGTTATGACTAGGGGGCTGATTTTAATGATGTCATTGTTTTCTTTATATTTTAGAATAATACTGTTTAGTATAGAAATTTATTTCATGTTTTTACAAAACGCAAAGGCTCATTGTTATGTCTTTTACTTTTTTCGTCTTTTTTAAAATACTTTTGCTGATTTCACCGATTTTAATATCATTTTAATGGTACTTGCGTTGAACAATATTGACGAGGTACTACAAATGTTCACCACAGAATTCCTGGGAAGCATTTTCGATTTCTTCGATCATGTATTGTAATGTCAGCCGTTGTGAGTACTATGTAATGTAAGGTTCCTGTGACGCCTATCGACGCCATTGTCAGTTCGGCCGATATCGTGTTATAAAAAGACAGATATTTTCTTTTAAAGAACAGTACAAACCCAAAGTTTGCAAGCTGTGTTCACTTGAACAAACGGAAGAAGCGTCGATTACATCAGTAACACATCCAATAGCTTGAGTGGTTCATATATCCCGGGTTTGGTCCATTTTTTACGTCATTTTTCTTTGTATTTAAGGCATTTGAAAAACATTTTAAGAGCATTTTATTGATAATATTGGGCAATGTTGTAGGTCATCGAAATCTGCCTCTTATTAATGACAAACCGTACCTCCGTCGCTGCCATGCGTACGTAGGTATTAACCCTTTCAGAGCAGACGATGTTTTGGAAAAGGATAATACTTCAGAATCTGATGAGGTATCTAAAAAATGCATTTCGAGAAAAAAATTAAAGATGTTAATAAATTTTTGAGACATTTTTGTGATGCTCAATTGTACGAGTTCGAACTCGTATATCTCCAGAAACCTGCTGAACGATTTCTTACGCAACTCTCACCCCGTCTGCACTCAACCTGCAGTGATAAATTCAAGTTGTAGGCATCTGACACGTATTTTTGTACACCGATATCACGGACGTAGTTTCGGGAATCGAAAATATTTTACAAATGTTAATCTACCACATTTATTTTCTTTATAAAACGTCTCTATCTACGCTTCACAAAACAGAAACATCCCCCTCAGACCCTATTTTAAACACGACTTCCTCGTAGTCTCCGAGAGCAGTGGTCGGCTGAAAGAGAATATCCCGGAGGCGCATCACTATCATTGTAGGCCGCACACGCGACGGCTCCACCGCCCCCTGCGCTCCTCCTTCGCGAGCGGCCCGTGAGAACGGCCCCAATTCCTTTTCAAAACACACAAGGAAAAGACAGTTTGCGGGGTGATTTTCTTGCTTGGTTATGTTTACTGTGAAAGTTTGTTTCATTCACCTTAGTGTGGATTTAAAAATGTATAGTTTTCTCGGCTAATTTTTAAGATTAGAACAGTGGATCACAATTACATCAGCCCTGTGTGTTGCGAAAATTAACGCAAGGAGAATAGTTCCAGATGTTGCTGTTTATTGGTAGAATTTATTGAAAGACAATGTTTTATGCAAATGAGTATTAATGTAAAAGAATACTCAATATTACATGCTTCAGCTCCAAAATACTAAATACTAATTATGTGTACAATAATATTATATTGTCTTGGTCAATGGAAGGGTTTTGGCCATTACGCCTTCTTGCCACGTGCGCGGTTTGTGAATGGAGTATAGGTACATCATATCAATATATGCGAAGATCTGAAGATCATGGGGCGTAAGGGCGAATTTTCTTCGATTCCAGAATAGTCTCATTTTGTAGCTAATTATTAGGAAGCGAAGAGAGCAGAGCCGTGCAAGACGTTGGCGAATACGCTGATCTGGGGAACTCCTCAACGGGGGCCGCAGGCGCGCGGGGAACGCGCGAGTCGCCGCCCGGGGAGGAGGGGCGAGGGACGAGGGCGATGCGGGGCTGTCGGGATGCGACTGGGCGTGATACGAGCTGCATTATGAGCCCGGATTGAAACATTCGCCGCGCCTGGTTGGCCAATTACGTGAGAAGGTACTTTGGAGGGGCGGTTTTAGCCGGTCTTTCCGCGGGCGCCCGCAGCGCGCCCGGAGCGTCGGGGGCGGCGGGAGGGCGGGGGCGGGGGCTCGGGCAAGTTGCGCCGGTCCCGAGCGGGCCCGGGGAGGAGGCGGGGGAGCCGCTTATCAGCGAGCGCGGCGCGGGGCGGGCGGGGGCGAGGGGCGGGGCGGGGGGGAGGGCAGAACGCGCGGTTCCCACGCGCGGGCGCGCGCCGCCTTCCCGCCCTCGCCCCGGCCGCGCCGCGGGGGCGGCGGGCCGACGGATTTCGGGCCGGGCGGCGCGGCGGCGGGTCTGCACCGCGCTCCTCCGCTCTCGCGCCGCGCTCAAAATGTTTTAAGTAATTCATTCTGTGATGGATGTCTCCGGGCGGGCCGTCCGCCGCGCCGCCGCCTTTTCATGCGGATTGTGCGGACGGTGGAATTAATATTAAACATCGTTTTTAAATGCCAGCTCGCGGGTTTTTGAACGCGCTCCTCCAGCAAGAGGGGGTGGCGGTTCCCAGCGGTACGGTCTCGCCGCCCCGCCCCCCGGCGGCGGGCCCGGCGCCGGTCGATGCTCCTCCCCGCCGCCTCCGCCCTCCTTTGACCACGGCCCGCGCGCTTTCGTCCGAGCGGCGAGGGCACTCTGCGGGGGAGGGAAGGGATAAGCACGAAGTGGGCGGGGTGGGGACGTAGGGCAGGGACGGGGAAGTGTGGGGGAGACGGTGTAAGGCGGCACATTGTGGGTGTGGCGTGGAGGACGGAGTTGGGCAGTGTGGGGTGGGGTACAGTGAAGTGGGCTGGGCGGGGGAGGGACGTGATGTGGCGTGGTGGAGCGGGAAAGAAAGGAGGGGCGTGGCGGAGGAGACGACAAATCCCCTTTCCGACAGACGGACGGCTCGCGATTGTCCCACTTTTGTCCTCTCGGGAAGCTGTGCTTTTCCACATGTTGGATGTTTGTCCTTTTTGCGGTAACACGAGACACTTTTTGCTATAGATTGCAGCAATATTCATTGGTTATTGTTGTACATTCTTTAGTCTTCACACACATTTTTCTTTCTCTCGCTGAACTTTACGGTCAGATTCACCTCTTTCCCTGTTATAGCTCTTTCGGAAGTGTTAACTAGGCAGAAATATGCTCTACTCTTAGTTTTGAACCCTCAATCCTATATAGTAGTGTTCAAGCTATTTCTGCCACAGGTTTTCCCTTTATTCCTTTACGTCAACCAGATGTCCTGTCAAATCCTGCTCTGCATGCCCACCCTTCCCTCTTGACCTTGTTCTATGTCTTCCTATTCGCTGTTAATCACTGCTTGTCCCCCTCCTTACACGAGCTCGAGGCTGAAGCTTGGGTCCTCACTGCACCCCCTCCCACTCCCACCCCACTCCCATGTGTTGCGCCTTTGCCCGCCCCCCTCCACCCAGTGCAGTGACACCCTGAGAACACCTGCGAAAATTGATCGATTCATGTGTTTCCGCGCGCGTCAGAAGCGAAGGCCTTTTGTCCTATATTGTAGTGAATGCTATTTTGCGCGAGGTGGGGTGCTTCTCTCCTTTTGGAATGAGAGATCTGGCGCCGACTTCAAAGGCAGCTTACGGGGCACCGCCCCAGCGGAACAACCTTCTACCTCTCGACGTTTGAGGTAGTGTAAGGCATGTACGTATAACTGTGTGTAAGGAAGGAGTGATGATAGGCCAAGGAAGAGGAAGGAAAGATCGCACAATGTTCGTGGATCTTTTGTTAGGGTACTGCTTCCGAATTCGCCTAGTATTGATAGGAGGAAGTACCCACCACCAATCAGAGAGAAGGCCGTTGGACTTCTCTTCCAGGCCGTGGCAGTGTTCGGACTAGCTCTCTAGCCAGTGTCGAAAATCTTGCCACGACCGGGGCTCCATGCTTAGGATCTCCCGATCAGCGACGCTGCAAAGAAAATGACAATGCTGCCATTGAGCAAGCACGTGTCTCAGGGGCTGTGGGGCGCTGCCCTGCGCCCCGCGGATGTCGCTCGTCGCTGCAGCCTTCCTTCAGAGTCAGGAAACAGACCGCACGAAGCACACGAGGCGAACGGAACCGTGAGCAATCTCTCACTTAAACGACTCCCAAACCCTGCACCAATGCTTGCAGGGTTGTGCTGTTTGAACTCGAAAAAGAATCTCCACGATACAATACACTACTATGCGCATTAAACATAAAAAGAAAACACGATAAAATAAACATTTGTTGTAAAGGTTTTAATTCAAAGTCGATTCTGAATTATTACAATATTGTTTGTTAGTAATCAGTTGTGAAACCGTATGTTTAATGTTAAGACGTTTGCAAACCTTTAAGGAGTTATGTGTCATCTGCGTCCATGTTGAAAGAATTGCGCAGTAGTCCAAACTACTGTTTGAGGTTTCTTTGCAATATCAAGAACGAAATTGCAATCTTGGACTCTAAACATTGGCGCCCACGTTGGAGTAAGTGCTTGAGCCGTAGGCTGAAGCTAGCGCTCCCAGCGACGAAGGAAAAATCCCGTGGCCCGTGGCCCGTTCGTTACGATACTGCTCCAGCAGCGGCAGCCTCCGTCGAGGCTTCGAACCGCAGCGCCCTCGGGAATCGGGCCGCGGAGGCGGCAGATGCTGCCCCTGCGGCCGTCGACCGCGGGCCGAGTGCGGAGCGCCCGTCGCTGTCACTGTTTCGTATTCGGCGGCGGCGGCGCGCGGCGCGGAGCCTCCTGCGCTCGCGGGGAGGCGGGCGGGGCGGGCGGCGGGGGGGGGGGCCGAGTGGGGAGGGGAGGGGGAAGGCGGGGGCGCTCGATGGGGGGAAAATATGTCTGCCGCGGCTGGGCGCCCGACCGCATGTCCGCCGCGCGCCGGCCTATCCTCGCGGCCGCATGCGCCACGCCGCAGCTGGCGCGGCCCGCCCCGCCCGCCCGCGATTGCCGCAGCGCCCACCCGGCGCCGCTTACGCGCGCGTCCCAAAACACTCGGCGCGTCGGGCGCGACGTAGCTCGTCCTTGCTCCTCCCCCTCGATCACCATCGAGATAACGAAATGCAACTGCTTATTTTTCCTGATTTTTTTTTTCCCCGCACCGTCTTCCTCTCGCTCTCTCGCTCTCTCTCTCGCATTCTTTTTCATGATGATGGAGTCGAGACTTTTCGTTATGATAGTGCCAGGTCTTCCACTTTTGAAGTCCTGTGTTGTTTGTTACTGACGTAAATATAACCTACATCTTTCCAGATAATATCAATTAAATAAATATTGTAACGCCATGAATACTTTTTAAACATTTATTAAAATTTCTATAGTAATTTAAAGTGTATGTAAATTATGTAATTTCTCGTTTTAAAGAACAGTAAAGCACGCTATATTATCATAGCGCTAGGAAGTGATTAACATAATTATTGACCCAACATTTTAGCATTTTATTCTATAAAAATACTTCATTTATTGTAAAACAATTAGTAATTATTATGATCTTTTTATTAAAAAAACTACTTCAAACTAAACCAGTAGTAATACACAAAGTGTCTGCATCGTGTTTCTGATTTATTCTCATTTTTTTTAGAACGTTTCTCTAACAGCGATATTCGTAGTTATTTCTTCCATGTGTTACTCGAAAAATAGCTCTCAGAACTGTTTTCTAAACTGTTTTTGCTCTGGAATATATTTGTGCTCGCTGTTAAGTAGGAATAATTTAACATACTATACGAAAAGAAAATAGTTGAAGTTTCAATTATCATGTTTATTCAGATGACATGCGTTGCGCTTGTCTCTGGCTCCAGAATTTCCAAAAGAACAGCATGGAAAGCTAGTAGCTATGGTAATATTACTTTTACAGTATAGCACAACGCAAGTCTAAAAGCTCAAAGGTACACATAACTTCATTTGAAATAAATGCAATGTTTGTCGACAAGACCTAAAAGGAAAAGAGTAACATATTGGTTTTTAACTACACTTATCTCGACGTTTTCATTATCAATATGTCTCACGACATTATAAATGTCATGTCCATAAATTCACAAAATTACCAGAAGTAGAGCATACTTCATGCATAGTAGAGCGTACTCTTGTAATATAGTGAAGAAAAACATTTGCTAGTAAAATTTATTTTGACCTGTTCCTTTTTATTGGCAAACTACTACAGAAGTATAAGGTAATGAGGACAGTAGACCCTCAGAGTAAAAGAGGGCAGTAGGTCTTTGGATAGCTCAACGTAAGTAAGCAAGTAATTGAGGGTCTTCGAATCTGTATCTGTTTACGACAATTCAAGTGGTCGATTGCTCTCATGTTTTACAAGTAATGTTAAACACTACGTATTAATCACTGCTCGTGTTTCAAGAATTTCATAATTTATTTCATATTTCGGTTGTACAGTGCAAACGAGCGTCGTTACGTGCAAACGGACTGCCTCTCTCTGGAGCGCTAATTGAGTTCGCTGCAATCCCTTGGACGAATAAAATTATCCTTCCACCTGAGAGAGACATTTCTGCAAAACGTAAACGTCTCTGTAATCGAGGTACATTGGCTCGCGCATTACCCTTCCGCCAGTGGCGCTCAGATTCAACTCCGGGGCAAAGCAAGTGGGATTCGAAGCGGATAAAGGGAGGTCTGCGCGGCCTTCTCACGGTCTCTCGTGTTCTCTGGCTTGCTCAACCGTAATTTACCCATTGGGTCAGTACATCTACTCATTTGCCTCAACGACCCATGCACCCAACGGTCGAGGCGCTAGCGTCGTCAACAGTCGGACAGACACGCAAATATTTTGCCGTCAATCGATATTTCGGTATCAAGGACACACAAAACATGAATTCTGGCTGTACCATGTATTAGAGGATATTTTTTCTATATTTATTATCTGACCATGACGAAGTACCTTCGTAAGGGCAACAAGCTAAGAAAAAGTGCATCTTGATCAGAATGACAGCATCGTTCTCCACGTGCAGCGCAAAGCCTCCGCATCCTTTGCGGGTCCGCAGCAGTGAGTGGAAGGCGCACGTCCTCATTATTTCTCTAAGCAAAATGAATGTGCCTAATTCCAAAGCCGGAGGCGCGACGCGGGGCGGCAAACGGCGTCGGAGGACCGCTGATGTAAAATAACAGTAAAAATTTTCAATAAGGTCGGCGGCACGCAGCGCCCGCCGCCCCGCCACCCGGCCCGCGCCGTCTGCCGCCGTCTGCCGCCAGGCACACGCTGCGCTGCGCTGCGCGCGCGCCGCGACGGCAGCGGGCGACAGTGAGACCAAGTAAGCAGGAATTTCCAGCGCCGCCGCTCCTCTCACAGCCTCCGGCCTCGGCAGCTGTCGCCGCCGCGGGGTGGGCGCGGACCAGGTGGGGTTTAAGGGAGGGGATGGGGCGGGGGCGTTGTCGCCGGGCGCCAGGCCGGCCTCAGGAGGAAGGAAATGAAGGATTGGGGCCGGAGGAGGGGCCTCGGCCGATTACACCCGTCGGCGGGGGAAGAGGGGGAGGAGGTCACTGGACGGAATATGCAAGGGGCCGAATGGCCGCGGGGGCGGGGGCGGGGCCGTCCAGGAAGCCCTGCGGAGAGATCTCGCGGGGCGTGGAGCGGCGGAGGAGGCAGGGAGGGGAGCCTGCTAGGCGGACCTTCTCCGTTGGTGGGTGGTGTACGCAAAAAACGAGTGCAAGTAGATCGCAAACGAGGAGAGGAGGATCCTTTCCGTTTTGGTCCCTGAATACATCTCCATATAATAGAGAAATGGCCAACAAGGTGCATTGCAATTATGCCACATCGCATACGTCATATTATAACATTCAAATAATTTCAAGAAATACTAACAGGCCTACTTAGAATCAAAAATGCTTGTATTATAACTACAATTTGTAGACAGACCCAAGGGCCAAACTGTGCATTATCAAAAGGCAAAAAATGCCACACAACTGATGCGTTATTAGTATCAACTACGACTGGACTGGACTGTGTTGCTAATTTGGCGTACGTTTGACTCATTTATACACTGAAGTTCTTTTTGGAAAATCTGATGTTCACAATTTTTCAAATGTGATCTATATATTATTGCCTGTGCATTTCGACAGATAGGACGTGTTATGGGTACGGGTAAATACCAATATACCTTGAAAATCAAAGGACATGGAGCATTTGTTACTACCAAGAATTTGGCATTTAGCGATTTCATTTCGCCTTTCGCATATGATCTTCAGCCTTGAGCGCCTTCCTGTAATGGGGATCCAACTGCGCTTTTACGCGACTTCTGTTTCCACAATTGGCGAAGGCCATTGGGCAAAACACAAATGGCGGAGGGCGTTGAATGAATGACCATGAGGCTGGCTCTTCCGGCTGACCACGCCAGCTTCGCGCTGCTCCTTCCACCATTGAGTGGAGAATGAAGGCGTTACTCGGGTGATGAAACAGGCGAATTTAGGATCAATCGTCTTTTAAATCTACCTACTACATGGGTTATCCCGCTTCACTACCGCTCTGAAGGTAGATTTAAGAAGTGTTCTTTTGCCCTTAAAAATTCACGGCTTTGTTCGGGTTTGAACGCGCAAACTTGGGTACAAGAGGCCGTTACGCTGACCGTTATACCTCCGATCCCGCACTTAGGGCGTTGAGTGGTTGACTTAGGGTCGTGGATATTCGCGGCACGTGGAGTGACGGGCGTTGAGCGGGACGCGTTGAGCTGGACGTAGCTGCAGCTATAAAGCGTCGAAGAGGCAGCTTGGCGCGGCTGCCTGCGCGCTCCGCTGCAAGCCACGCGTCTCGCAAAGAAGCCCTCTTTCACATTTATTGAATTACCATTCGCTATATGGACCAGTTCAAATCGCATCGTGTCATACCAGGTACCGGCTTTCGCGGCCCCCTCACATGGCAAAACTACGTCCCCAAGCTTAATATTTCTGGAGAGTCAAAAGGCAGCAGAATCCGCTCTAACTTGAATAATTTCGGAGTCGGCCAAACTCGTGATCCAAAGTGATGGTACACGATCTCGGGCAAATAAAGAAAGGCAGCTCGTAAATCGGTACGAAACCAATCGAAATGGCTAGCGGGGTGTCAACGTTAGGAAGGCTCTCCCACGGCGCGACATGTTCCTGTACTGACTAATATTTTAATAAAAAATCATATATCACAGTTTTGGTTAAATATAATGATAGTTTTGGGACTACCCGAGGCTCAGAACCACGTACCAACAGAACTGTATCATTGGCGTATTGCAAAAAGTGTTCATTCCAGCAGGCGTGATTAGCAACAATTGCATGTGTGGTAGTGTAGTGCAACTAATAGTAAGTAAGGGATGAGGAGAGGATCGCCAGCGCGCACATAAATTGTTCCGGTCGAGACCATTCATTACGGCATTTGTGTGCGTGTGTTCTGAGCTACATTAATAATACTTTTTCCAAGTATTAATGAAACAGGGGAAGAAAAAATAGCGTCATCGTCGCTACAAGCACGATTAGGACTGTGAGGGTTTGAGCAAGTGCGCAGAAAACACGCTTTGAAAGGATGAAGTCTTGGCTGCAGAAGCGAGATACAGACTCTCATATTTGCTCGTGACAATAAAATGAACTCAGCAGAAAAGCTGAGAACTCGATTCCGCCACACAGTACACAAAATCTTACGAAACCACAAAATTGAAAAGGTTGGAGGGGTCTGCGCCGTAAACAACTCCGCTAGTGAACGAGTCTGCCGTCTGAGGCGCTAGATTCAAACTGCACGCTTTCTGGATGAAAAAGGAAAAATCGAACATATATGTTTTCATGCAAACTAAACTGCATTCTTTCTGTGAGTCCAATCGCCACGAAAATTGTACCGTGTACAAAGACCTTCCCTCCAGACGCAGCGCTCGTCTCCGCGCAGTAGGATTTTGCGCCTGGAAGCAGGAAATGAACCTCGTTTTCTCGAAAGCGAACATTTTTGTCAGCAAAGAGTTTGCACCAAACTTTTTGTAATACTTTTTAGAGCTGCGCGATTTCTTTGTCTGTAGAATTGAGAAACACTTGTATATTAATTCTTGTTTCTCTTACGAAGCTGTACATCTGAAATTAATTTAGTGTATAATTCAAAGAACATCTGAGGTATTCGAGCTAGAATATACAAGTGACATTCCGCTTTTATTGATGGGCTGTTTCAGCACTAGGAACAAAAGTAAGAACTCTTACGTTCATACTAACTTTTAAAAAAATATTTAGAATTGAACTAGATGTAATTTTCAAGTCTGATGTATTCTACCATTCCATACTACAACTCTGTTATCATATAAACGTAATTTACAAATGAATTAAATTAATACACTAAAGACAATTGCCGTTTTTACGATAGGAATAATTGAGGTAGTATCATCAATACTTATGTATCAACTGCTTTAAGCATTTGCGTGTGCATCGGTTGGTGAACATCATTCTATCGGTAGCTCGTACTAATAAATTCTTACCGTTTGGTCACCTCCGGTTCTGTGAATCTGAGATCTCGTCATTCTTACATCTCTTTACAAAGCAGAACTTGAGAATTTTGGTTATATAGTACCATACACATTATGTATTTTCGAAACTTATGAAAGTTATATCAATTACAGCTTTTCATGAGTCCTTATTATTTAAAAATAGAAGTCTCCGCATACTTCATTAATGTGACGCAAGAAAAGTTTGCATTTTATCCTACTCTTTTTATGGGGACGTTTTTGGGAAGTGGGATATGTTTTTTTATCTAAAAACGACTCAGATAAATAAAAAGTCTAAATTTGAGACTCGACCCGTCCTAGGGGCGAGGACGGAGCGGGAGAGGCGCGGGAGTGATACACGCCCCTCCACTCCGCCCTCCCCTTTACTCGCGGAGCGGCGGCCCCTCATGCTAATCACTGTTAAAATATCTGGGAATTAAGAATTCTCGGCGGCGGCGGCAGCGGCAGCCGGCGCCGCTAAGAAAACCATTACTCATTTTAATAAAACGGGCGCGGCGCGGCGCTGCGGGGGCGGGG
>BOPP01000136.1:342006-391249 GCA_017312745.1 Gryllus bimaculatus | reverse complement strand
CCCCCCCCCGACAACCAAGAGCATCTCATTTGTTCTCTAGGTCTACCGTTCAATATACAGGAAGTGTCAGAATAAAACTTACAACTTTCTAGGCCATGTATGTAGAAGTGTTGAAAATGATCACCTTTTGTCCGAGAAAATTTAATGAAAAGTTGCATAAAACTAAACAATATGTATTTATTCTTGCGACATTTCTCTCTGATTTTCATGCAATCCCGTATGCACAGACACTTTCAGCAGGTACATGAAATCTCCTTAACTGCTTTTGACCACGACCTGCTATGCATATGTGAATATGAAGTTAGAACATGTCAATATAACTCCGTTCTATAAGCAATTTATCACTACAAAATCACAGGCAAAAGTGATATCATTATCGATCTCTCCACATGTTCTAGAAGTTTATAACATTTATTCTGAAACTTGCATTCTGAAGACGCTTCGCAATCACACCGCCAAACACTTCTTCGAAAATTCGGATTCTCCTTTGTGAAACGATACACGAAAACCGCTCAATTGAAGGGCTTGGGCAGCAACAAGAACTCCTCCCAGCCTCAACAAGCCTCCCTCTGGACGTAAGCGGTCACGGATCTTCATTTTGTTGTTGGTGTCTCATACATAAGAACAAATATTAAGTAACAACATGAGCCCTACTTTCACCAAACTCGATAGCAATATTTACAAATATAGGGGAACTTGCTCTAGCTTATCTTGTTACTGTCTGCCAATCTTTCTATCTTGAGTTATAAGAATGAAATTCAATATTTTTCCTTATGATATTCCCTTATCCTTGGGGATACGACACTTCAGAAATACGTTCTTCCATTGAGCCCCAGTGGCAAGGCGTCGTGTACTGCTTTGGAGAAACTGGATCATGTTAACACACATACATAGTTTATAAAGTATTGAATATTATTAGGACGTCGAAACCAGAAGGCTCTAAAAATTAACATCGCTATCACTAATAATTGCAATCGCAATGACAATATTATTACAAATAGGATATGAGTACTAACAGAAGTGACCATGGTGCGGATTATTTTGAAGTTTTCTTAAAATTCATGGGCTACGGAACTAAATTTGTCTAGTGAAACACAACGGGCGTTTAGCATACCTCTTTCTGAATATATATCTTGCCTAAAAAAGCAAATTTTTTGTTATATTTTATTAATTTATTTCCAAATTGCGATCTTTTCCTGTAGTAACATCTTAAAAATTGTAAAATTTTTGTTCTGATCAGATCAGATAGATACAGATCAGATGAGTAATGGCCAATCGATATTCTATCTCCCGAACGTGCTGGACACTCAAAAAGTCCAAAAACGTACTGTTTCATATTACATACTTGCAATGATTTTTTTGTTTTCAGCTTACTTTTAAATATAAAATAAAGGGAAAAAAATAAGTTATCTTCGTTCTAATCCTCATCCCTAGAAGCGATAAACTCAATATTCTAGAAGTTTGAAGCATATGGAAAGCCTTTACTTCTTATTGTAAGAATTTCGTGCGTGAAGTCTGCTTATAATAATAATAATAATAATAATAATAATAATAATAATAATAATAATAATAATAATAATAATGTCTTTATTAATGGCGAGGCTCAGGCCATAGGCCATCAGGCCATTACCCTTCAATCATTATGTAAATATTCAAATATGAAAATTCAGATCACTGATACATATTGACACTTAAAATTATTTGAATATTGTACGATTACTACTTGTCGCTTCGTAAGGTATTATTTCACCGTAAGGTTCTTTCGGTTTTAATCAATATTTCAATTGAAATATATTTGTTTTAAGTTTCAAAATTAAATTTTGAAATTAAACCTCAGGTATTTTAGAAATATCAGTAACGCTGTTTCAAGTTACGCATATTTTTAATTCTTGAAGTATTTTGTAGCAATTTTACTGAACGTTTCCCTCACAGACATTTTTTTAATGTTTCTTAATGTTTGTAGGTGGCTCTTGCACCCTTGTCATTATGAATGTTTTCCTCAATTTTGTTCTCTGCTCGTATTTATATGAGCGCATTCTTTACTTTCGTCAAATCTAGGTTTGTGCGTGCAAAACACTTGGAGCATGAATGTGAACAGTTGAACGGTATCATTCTCGAGCTCTGTTTCAATCCCACGAGTGAAACCTTCCGCGAGTTGGAGAGGGGAGGTAGCGAGGGGGTAGCGAGAGGGTGGGGGGAGGCCCCCCACGCCCCTTGCCGTTGGGGCCGTTCGCTGCCCCCCCCCGCTTATCACGGCCACCTAATCCCACGTCGGCGCAGCCTCCGCGCGGCTAATTGGAGCGGCTGTTTACACAGAATCGGAGCGATGCAGAAATAATAAAACTTACTAGTTGGGGCGGCGGGGACGGGCAGAAATTTTGTTAATTTGGTTTCGCCGGCGGAAGGGGGAAGGGGGAAGGGGACAGAGCTCGCGGCGCCGGCGGCTGCTGCCCCGCCCTCTCTGGGCTGCGGGGCGAGAGGGCTTGCGAGAAGACAGCGCGGGGGCGGACAAGTTCATCGAAGGAGCGGCCGGTTCTCAAGGGCTGCGCCTATAACATTACAGTATATTCTCGTGAAACTCTTTAAAAAAAACATTGAAACAAAACTTTAAGTTTTTGTTTCTGGAAATCTACCATCTATCTTAATTTTTCTCACAAGTACTTAAATTATTTGGCAGATGTGGTGATATAAACCTCCAATGACCGGCCTGAATAGCAGAGGTTGCTAAGGCTGAAGGCTGTGGCTGCCTTTGCTTCAACCCCGCCCTGGGCGTGGATATTTGTTTGTTCGTATGCGTGTTCCGCTGCCGTTACCCCAAGATTATAAATCCACTGTTAAATTACAGTTTTCACTATATGACCATAGCTGCTGAAAAACGATCTTAAGTAGTTCAGAAAAAGTTCAATGCCCTGGGTTTTAAAAGATTTCATAAACAAATTACATATGAAAGGAAAAAAAGCAACGAATATTTTAACGACATTCTTTGATAATTAATTTAAAGGAAAAACCGACTACACATTGTTATGAAAATAATGGGTCTATAAGACATTGTATATTTGTGATGTATTCTTTATCTTCTAATATATATTTTTTAGGTTTAAACTTCATTTACTTGACGGTTTTTTTTGTTTTGTGCACTGTTTCCAGCAGATAAGACAAAGTATTCATATAGGGGTGAGCACCGGTAATTGACAGTTTGTGTACTTTGAAATTTGAATGTGAGATTGAGAAAAATGCATACTTTTTTATGCTCAGTAATTATTTTAATTCCAATGAAGCAATTGATTCAATAACACTTCTCCGCCTTCAAATGTTCATTCCAAACGGATGAAGCGCAATGAGCGGGAGGGAGGGAACAGCTCTGCAGGACGAACGGGCGAGAGTTATTTGCAGTGAATCGCCCCAACGTCACTCGTTGAAAACGAATCGTCAGATGAATAGGTCCTATGTAGCCAGCGAACCAACTACGCAGATTGCCTGAAACAACTATTTAGTTTGGTTCGTAAGATTGGTAGAATTTCACTGCTTCCTTATCTTCCTCGTTGCAACCTTTCGACTACATTACATATGATAGATAACTAAGTTGAGTGTCATTTATTTTTTCAATAAAATAATTATCAATAATAATAAATTATTAAAATTATTATTAAAAAATAATACTATTATAATATTTCGATTAGCATGCCGTGATTTCAGAATAACAAGGTTCCATTTGACCTAAAGCAAATGTTACAGTAAAGCTTTTTTAAAGTTTGGAGTTTGTCTGTGTTTAATATACATGCATAGAAGTAATACATAGAAATACAAAATACATACATAATACATAGAAATGCAAATGGAACTTTGTAATGTTCTGTACAGAAGAATTTCTGTAAGTGTGATTTCCAAAATGTTTTGTAATGTAGTAAATTTTACAATAGAGAGTTGGAACACGTAAAAATTCAGGGTTTGGGAGATTTTTGAAACGTGTACTAATACCAAGAGGCTTCTTGAGGACTCCAATGAGGGCGTCGTGAGGCGTCAGGAACGTTGTGAAGCGCAGAGGGGTGAAGTGGAGGGAGGGGGGAGCGGAGAGGGGCGAACCGTGTAGTAGCGTGGCAGGGCGTCGCTTGAAGTGTGGGAGCGAGGCGTGTGGGCAGGGGTTAAGCGGCGCGGACTTGTCGCGGGGGGGGGGCCGAGGTGCGAGCAGGGGACAGACCGGAGCACGCGCACCTCGTAAATCGGTAATTAGTGTGGCGACGGTTTTGGCGCGAGGCGGGGCGGAGCGGGCGGGGGCGATTCGGCAAGGTGCGCCAACACGGACGGCCGGGGGGCAGGCGGCGCGCGTGGGCGGGAGGGGGCGAGCGGTGCGCGGAAAAAACACGGAGTAGCGCGCAGACCTATCAATTGTCCTAATGCCACCTTATAAACTCCCCCGCGTTGCAAACGGATGGCGTCCTCCCCCTCCCCCGCTCGACGCGCGGAATGGAACAGGGGCTCCGTCCAACGTGGCCTCCCCCAGGGCCCTGAGATCCTCTCGCGCAATCCACGCCTTCAGTCAACGTGCATTTGCACGGCTCGTGCTATATCAGCGTGTCCAAAGCAAACAATTTCTATGTGCTTATTCAAAAAACCTCCGCAGAAAATTTCTTAGCCGAAAGTTCCCTTCAATATCTTGTTAAATTATAAAATTACTTGTTTGAACCTCAAAGTCAAATTTAAAAAAATGCGTGAAGTGAATCTTTTAGAAATAATTGCCAAGAATGTGCAAGGAAACGTAAGCAAACTGTTTGCGGCAATCTTTGACCGCACACCCTACCTTGATTGAAGTTGCGCCGTCGGTGGTCCGCGGCAGGGGTGCGTGTGGGCGGCAACCGGTTGCCTTTTAGAATTGACAACATGCGTCAATTTAGAACGAAACAGAGAGGGCATAGGGAATCGACGTTTTGGGCTGTTGATGGACGTGTGCGTGGGGCGAGGGCTAGGCAGGGGTGTCGAATCGCAGGGCGTTGGGAGCCCGCGGTGCCACTGTCGGCAGGGGACGAGAGGAGTCGATCGCAGAACGAGAGGTCGTGGAGAGCGGTTTAAGAGGGGAGGGCGTAGGTACTAGCGCCTGGGGAATGAAACACGTGCGGGGCGTGGGCAGTAGGGGCGTGGGGGTGGAGGGGCGTGGGGGTGGAGGGGTCGTGGGGGGTGTTGGGCGTCAAGGGGCGTGGGTGCGTAGGGGCGTGGGGCGTGGGGCGGGGGGCGTAGGGGCGTGGGGGGCGTGGGGCGCGTGGGGGCGTTCTCCTAGGTATACAATCTAGTAGGAAGCTATCTCTTCTCAGCCGCCGAGCAGTGGCCGCAATAGTGGGTGACTATGCGATGGCAGCAGTGGGGGCCGTTTCGATACCTATTACGTTTTTGATTTATATCATTTATATATGTTAGACATTAACATAGAGTGACTAGGGGGAACGCGACGCAGGTAGGACGCCGAGACTTGCTCGTCGCTGTAGGTGGTTCCTCTGGCGACGGTGGCACGTTGTGTATTCGTGTAGAGGCTGTGGGGCGTAGGGGCGTGGGGGCGTAGGCGTGGGGGCGTAGCTAGGGGGTGGGGGCGTTAGGGGCGTGTGGACGGAGCGGGCGTGGGGACGGAGGGGCGTGGGGGCGGAGGGGCGTGCGGGGCGGAGGGGGCGTGGGGGTTTCCGTAGCGGCGTGGGGCGGAGGGGCGTGGGGGCGTAGGGGCGTGGGGGCCGGAGGGGCGTGGGGGCGGAGGGCGTGGGGCGGGAGGGGCGTGGGGGCGGAGGCGGCGTGGGGGCGGTAGGGGCGTGGGGCGGGAGGGGCGTGCGGCGGAGGGGCGTGTGGCGGGCGAGGGCGTGTGGGGGCGGAGGGGGCTGTGGGCGTGGGGCGGGGGGCGGGGCGGGGGCCGGGGGCGGGGGGGCGGGGGGCGGGGAACTTAGGGCGGAAGGGCGTGGGGTGCAGGGGCGTGGGGGCGTAGGGGCGTTTGGCGGGCGGAGGGGCTTGGGGGCGTAGTTGGCGTGCGGTGTGTAGGGTGTAGGGCGCCGTCCTTACCTGCTTGGTGAGCCTGGCGAGCGCGGCCCGAGGTCGCGCGTGAGCGCGGGCAGATGGGCGCGCAGGAAAGGGCACGACGAAGGGCCGCGCGGGAAAGTGCGTGGCGTCCTGCAGCGCGCGGTGGGAAGTCGTTCGACCGGCAGCGCGCCGGCGGCCAGCGACAGCACCAGCCCGCGCACTGCGCTCGCCCGCCTCGGCCGACAGCGATCGCCGGGCGAACGCCACCAGCGTGGAGGAGAAGCGGCGCAGGTTTTGGTGGGCCCGTGCCGCCGCACCGCGCCCGCCGCCGCCGCCGCCGCCGCCCGCCGCCGCGCCGGCCGCCGCCGAAGCGTCGAGCGGCGGGCTGCCCCCACCTGCGCACGCCGCCCCTCGCTGTGGCCTCCCGCCCGCGCACGTCGCAGCCAAATTTCAAACTGTTCAGCATTTTCAAACTGTTCACGCGTAATTACAGTGATGATGACACATTTTGATATTTTTTCTCCGAGATTTTCATTGAAGAATACTAAATTCAATGGACTTTATATTTCCCTTATTAATACCCCCGAAAATAATATAATCTTTTTACAAAAATTAACAAAAATTACACTCATATCGTGCAATCCTGGAAGTGAACACAGTTAATTAATAGAACTGCACATATCAATTTTATTGGCCATTCGTTGAGGCTTAAAGATTATGAATTCAATGTCCCTTATAGTGTCATAATTAATTCCATCAAAAATAATATTGTCGTTTGTCAAGTACTTACGAAAACGGAATTTAAATCGTGGAATTCTCAAAGTGTGCTGATTTAATTAACAGAACTGAACATTTAGATTTGTATGAAATAACGTTGAAGTATAGTAAATTAAATAGTCTTTATTTCCGTTATTAGATAACCCCCAAAAATAATATTGTTGCTTACCAAGAACTAATGAAAAGGATATTCAAAGCGTACATTTCTGAAAGTGTTTACAGCTAATTAATTGAACTGCACTTTTGGATGTGATTGACACTTTATTAATGCTGAAAGATACTAAATTCAAAGATCGTTACATTGCCATTATTAAATAACTTTCCCTATAATATTGTTGCTTACCGAGAACTAACAAAAACGACATTTAATTCTCAATTCATTTGATGTTCCATTCACTGCAAATTTCACTGACCCTTAGTTGAGGTCGTAAACTAAGTATACGTAAAGGGAAAAGCCCTTGGAAAACGATACCCTTGCAGTGACTTGTAATTGTAATGTGATAGTTCTTGAAAATGACATAATATTCAAATGATGGGAGGTGCGCGTTCATTCTATTAATTTTAGTATATTTTTGAAGTTCAGTTTTAACATTGAAACCAGTTAATTAGAGAAAATACACATCTAGGACGCGCCCCCTTTTAGTAAAAAGTCGGTAGCGCTAGCCGAATCTCGTAACTACTCTGCGTGAAATCGCGGAGGTTGAGCAACTCGAGACATTGCGGGTTCCCGGTCGGGTGAGGGTGCGGGAAAGCCGGGATTTAACGGCGCCGAGCCCCTGGCCGAAGGGATAAAAGGCAATGGCGGACTACGACTGACGATGACTAAATTAAAAGAAGGATTTCTTGAAACGTTCAATGCCAATAGACGGCTGAATGATACATCGGTGTTACGAATTGTAACAGAACTCAAAAAAAGGTTGAGCCGTAGATTTATTTAGTCAGAAAGGTGTATGTGACTTAGGGAGGAGAAAATTAACTCCGCACGCTTTCTTAAGTTCCAGAATCCCTTCTTAACTATAGATGAGTTTAAGTTTGAACGATTGAAAGATGAGTAAAATGTTAAAATAAATAAATAAAAATAAATTTTAAAAAAGAGCGAGATTAATATATGTGAAAAAATAGACCTTTTCGTTTGCGAGTTACTGAAAACTTATTTGCATCGGTACACGAACTGCAAGTATGATTTTTCTGCATTGCTAACAAAATAGTAACTCGCCCTTCCCTCTACTCCTACCATTACGTGGAAGAGGAAAGTTCATCTAAACGTACGCGTAGTGAAGTTACATTTGCGTCCAGAAGCGAAACAAAGGGCCATCTCAGCATTTGCTCAACAACCTGAACGAGATGGGGGTCATTGACCCGGACGCTGAAGTACATTATTTGTCGAAAAGTCAACCTTGTTTCTTAACAGTGAACATACATATACATTATATAGATAGAGGACTCACTGCTGGCGGCGCCGTTTCGCAGCGGGCTGGCGTCTCCGTTGGCGAGGCGCGGAGGCAGAGGGGGCGCGCCGGGGCCCGGCCCGGGGCTCCCGTTGCCGCCCCCGCTGAGGCGCGCGCCCTCGGGGCTGTCGGGCGTCTTGACGCGGTCGCTGCCTCCGCCGCCTCCGCCGCCGCCTCCTCCTCCTGCGACAGACAAGGCGCGCGGTCAGGCGGCGATAAACGTCAAACCATTTTATTGTCCGGGTAATGTTTATGTCTACTTGACAGGTGGGGGTGGGATAGAGGGATATTGCCACTTACTCGAGCGGCAGGCGCGCGGTCCTTCTTGCATCAGATCACAACGACAGTAGCAGTAATAAGAAACAAATCGCAATGAGAGTACACAGTAGACGACACAGAAATGCACTAACGGCGCAAAACCAAGCAAGTAATGGCGCTGTTCCATTTTCAGTTCCTTTGCACTGTAAGAAGTATTATTTCGTAATAAGCATTGGCAACTCTGAAGTGACACTATCAAAACTTGAAGCTTCTGATTGGATAACTGAAATATTATTCGGCCAATAGGCAGCCACTAGCGTGATGAAGAGACATGAGTGAGCTAAAGTGCACCAATGTTTGCTCGTTCTGTGCACAGCCATGTTGCGCGCAGAGGGAGAAGTGTTGATAGTCTCTCTAAAAGTGACATAAAGCGACAATTTTCAACCAAAAATAATACGATGAAGATTTAATAGTAAATAAAAGATGTTTGCAATGTTTATCGTTGATTTCAAGATTTCATGTAATACCAGCAATCAAGTATGTTGCAATCCAAATACATTAGGAAGTCCTCTGATTTAATGTAAATAGCAAGATGTGTATAATTAAATAGTTATGTGTAATATTTAAGTGTAACATTTAAATAATTTATTTAATGAATTAAATAGTGGTTACTGCCAATCTACGAAGGGCGTAAATGTGAAGACACAGGTGTTTCTAAGGAGACAGGAGAAAAGGGGACCATAAATACTGAAATAGTTTTCCAGCTCCTCACTCATCTAACTACTGCTATTCTTCAGATCGATTGAAAACTTTAGGCCAAGGAGGCATGTTCTGTAAAAATGGCAAATGATTTTCTAAACAAGACACTAAGGATAGCATTCAAACGATAATGGTTTTGTTGTTGTGTTGAGTGGTTCGAGTACAGAGATGAAGGAGTTGTGGTGGGCTGATTCACTGCCACGCAGCCGCCGTCTCCCACCGACGCCCACTCAGAAGAGGCTTGTGAAGAAACTACCGGGTGCGACAGAGAGGAGGGTGTTGGTATTGTGGTGAGCTTTCGTTGGCATTTACAATGAAATAATTATATGAGTCGTCATTGCCGGCAATATTGTTTATTACAATAGCAGCTTTCGATGGCTTAGCCATTATCATCAGTTTTCTGCTGTATGGAAGCCACAAAAAACGACTAGAGGAAGGTATTTTTTCTCAAAGGTTAGAAAAACAAGAGTGCCGGGTATATATTGTGTAGTCACAATATATACATGTGAGAGAAAAGTGAATTACGTTTACGTCCACAAGTAACAAAAGGTGTTAGTGGCGAGCTCGTTGGTGCCGGTAATTGAAGAAATCCCAACTGAATACATGAATTCTAGGGTCCCTACTTTCAAATTAGAATGTTAATACGTTTAAACATTAAATGAACTCGATTATAGAAAAACTACAGGAAGAGAATAAAGAATATTCACTGAATGGATAACTTTTATGCTTAAAATGAATATTGGCTTTGGAGATATGGGTTCAGTTGCTATACGTCAGTATTTGTAACTTGACACCTACACCTGGCAGTGGTAGATTGAATGTAATATCATATAAAAGTTCTCTGTCAAGGAGGGTTCATTACCTTTTTCAACGAAAACCATCAGAAACAACACAAATCTGCAGGGCAGTAAAATCACAAATGAGGTCACACGATCCAGAAAACGTTAAAAATAAATAACAGATGTGATACCAAAGCAGTGATATCGCACAACCAACGGCAATATATTTCATTCGGTTTTTTTATTTTGCACAGTAAATGAATACTTTCAATTTAAAAATACTTAAACCAACACGATCAAAAACTCCCAGTGGCTAACATTATTACGCCTGCAGCAAATATCTCTGCAATCTACCGATGATTCGAAACAATAAAGTTTGGTTTCATTATGTAAAAATTTGGCTCTTCACCTATTGAATGGAATGCAAATGTTATTGAAAATGGGTCGTTTATCTCGCCTTCATGAACATAACTCCCATTTCTGAGGAGTATGTTATGAGTTTATTTTTATAATTATATTCAACGACTGAACAAGAAATAAGAAGAAACTAATAGAAATTCACAATCACCAGAATTGTAGCATTCGATTCCCAACTTATAAATCTATGACTTGTAATCGTGTGATTTACATTTCGCAATTTCGATATTTTAAGACCGCGGCGGGCGAATCTCAAAATTACTTGAATGAGAGCCCTGAATATTTCTCCAATCTTCCAAATCCTTCGCAGATAATTACAGAAATTATAGTTTATTTAGGCAAACATTCCATTAGAGAAAAAGTTCTATTAGAATAAAACATATATAAAGGTTTGGATTACACATTTTAAAAATACAACTCTTTAAGAAGTTTAAGGTAATATTGACGATCCCACTAGTACTTATTCCGGGTATTGTTTATGTCACTGGCGTGTGATGAAATGTTTTTCTAGGGGAACAATTACATTTCAGGTGGAAGATATTTAATTTTCTTCCATGACTACGACAACATATGAATAATGTAAACTAGAAGCCCGATAATCCGAACTAACTGGGGTGTGGGCTGTTCGAATTTTCAGCAAAATGTACCGTACACTTACAAAGACATCTGCAGCATTACCAGACGATGCAACGTAGCGTGCGATGTGAGAAAATTGCAACACAGCATAGTGATCACATCGAAGTGCAGATTCAGTTCCCTACGGCACGAGATTACCTTTGTAACAAGATCCTCTAACGTTGCGCAGTGATGTTTATGGGTTTTAGTAAATCCTTTTTAATAAATAAAAAAACAAGGGACATAATTTTTGATATTCATTGCGAGACATCGTTCAATTGAACGCAAATGAAGTTGTGAGAAAATGAAATTTCGCTTTCTTGTATAAAAGATTTTCTGCGTATTGCAATATTCCGAAAAGCGACGTGGAGCAGAAAATCCTACCACTGAAGAGGCTCGAACCTAGAACGTACAGGTCTACCAGCTTTAGTTGTCTACTCGCAAGTACATACACTACCGCAGCGAATAGTTAACAGACATATTGACACAAAACATTATTTAATTATTTCAAATACATAAACAAAAACAAACAATTAATTATTTCAAATAGATGTTGCACATGTTAATCCAAGTAAAGTTTTTGAGAACTACTTGAATGATTTATGAACAGTCTTTGCACGATTGATATATCTCATAAATCTGACATTTGTTTATATAGATAATTGTTTTTATTCGAGGTAGTGTGGGGGTGCTTTAACATTGCACTCTGCGAAGTTCTTACGAAAGAAAGCACCTGCTATTAAGAGGGAAGGTACTCGCCATCTTGCTCAGACACTATAGTATATTTCTAATTAGTGAGACATTTCAAAGCAAAGAATATGCATAAAATGCTGACACTGGCAAAGGTGGCGCAGAGCATCAGCTGATGTCGCTGCAAAGCGGAAGGTCCTGATGGGGGCAGGGCTTTTGGAACTGTTGGGTCAGTTTCGAATGCTGTCTGAAGGAGAATTCCACCGGTCCTCTGCTTTAATCGGTAGTTTTCCGTGGGTTAACCAAACAACACAATCTGGATGACAGAACAGTTCCCTAACAAGCGGGCCACAAACCTTTCCTTTGTCTTCTTTGTCCTAACCTCACTCCTTACTTACTCCCACTTAACACACTTGCACTACACTTCCGCACTTATCAGGAGATAAATAGAGATTGCCCTGGCTAAGGCGATGCCCCGCTGATGGGAGACACCTGGTTGAGGAAAATCCACACAAGCTGACGTCGGTGAACGCCGGATCTCCCCAGCCAGCGGGGCAAAACCACCGATGATAACATGCACTGTACTTACAAAACTAATGACTTTAGCAGTTGACGCGACCGGAATCACTAGTCATTGAATCTATCGTAATACTCAATGACTATATGGCAAACGGCCACATGCTGAATAGTTGGCAACCCGATGGAAGATTGTCGCATACGCGTATACACAGAAGAGTGAAGGCAACTCGGGGTATTAGTTTGCGGGTGTCCGTCGGGAGCGCTTCCTACCGTGGGCGGGGGGGCTGAGGCCCGAATGCCGACGACGTGCGCCGCGGGCTTTGAATACTAAGGGCCTCTGCGGGCGCTGCCGCCTGCAGCCTTAATAGCCCGCGCCTCGCGCCGCCGCCTTCGCCTGTCACTCGGACCGGCTTAGGACCCAGAATGGGACTCTAGACAACGGCTGAAACCGACCAATCTACAGGTCTTGAGCTTAACTCGCAACGCATGTCTGAGAGCACTTGTTCTTGTTTTGGCAATTTGGCGACCACACCTTTCAATACAGACGAGCCTCGCACGTCGAGACAGCACCGAAGGCGATCGTCGGGTCGTAAGCACAGAGTGGGAAGGGTGGGGAGGAGTGCGCAGAGACATGAACAAGAAACAAAGCGCCTCGTTAGCTGATTCAGCTCAGTATGCTTAAGAAACAAAACTGTAATACTGAAAATGTCGAGGAAAGTTATCATTGTTTATCAATTTATTAACACCAACGTGACAATAATTATTTAATGAAATTCGGCTCAGAGAGAAATTAGAAAGATATCTCGTGAAACATTACCGCCAAACTCTTTATCGTTTATAACAATAATAATGTATCATTAATATTATTGAATATGATTATTAAGCAAAATAGAAAGCCTCAATTAAATGATTAAAAATACCAATAAAACATAAATCAGTAGTAAATTAATAATTATTGAAAAAATTAAAATATATTTTCTTAAAATGACAAAAAACTGACCGTCGACTCAAAGTGACCACCATTTGCTAAGAGACAGGCGTTTACTCTTTTCAGTGTTGTGGCTGCAATACGTTGAAGACTAACAAGGACAGGATAAACAAGTGCTTTCTTTTTCTTCCATCTACCATTAGCCACATTCTCTCGCGACAAAGTCTGAGGGCATGCCGCCGTGGGTCGCTAAAGAGAAAGAGATGCCAAAGGTATTTCATGTATTGCTAAATTCCCAAAACAACAGGTGGTGTTTTTAAACATGGGTTGCCAGTTAAGCTAAAGACCTTTATTTACCGAGGGGCGCAAACCCGTCACAGTTTGGACTGGAACCTTGGACTTCCTGGTCAGAGTGGTTGCGAAGTCAGGATCACTGCTCACTGTGACATCAATGTGGAAAAGTGTATTTAAAGATGCGCTGATATCTCGTTGTTCTGGTCTGAGAAAGTGTGTGTGCTCCTCGTATAAGATGATGCTCCAGTTTTCAGCAGAAAGTGATATGAAACATCAGTTATTTCATTAACGTTTCACGACAGAGGCAAAAATCTCTTGATATTCAACGCATCACGAACATTTCTGGCACCTGCCCGAGGTCCAAAGCGCAAAGTGTCAATTGCCAGCGTTCTATATGGTCAAGTCTTTCTAGCGGCCACAGCAGTCGGGGTGAGCTGTCGCAAATGGAGCCACATAATTCAGTATTAATCGTTTCCAGCGTTTTGTCTTCTTTAACTCCCGTTTTCATCACTTCTGATAATATTTTAGGATCAGCGCCAAATTTGTAAGAGAAGGAGAGCTCCATACTTGTAATTTCTTTGACATCTACCTCGCATCATAGGACTTGAGGGACTTCCTACTGATGACACTTTTGCACAAAATGCAGGTTTTGAAACTTTGAACAATGTTGTCTCACAGTCGTATACGCATCGAAAATAATCTATAAGATTTTCGCCATATCACTTTCTCAGAATACTACTGTCTGGTCTGATATAAGTGTCTAAGCTCTAAGCTCCCCACTGTCTTTCGTCATACGTGGTTCTGTAGTGAATGCAAGTATATATGTAAGTAAGGGGGAGGGTAGAATACAGAAGAGGAAGGAAAGGTCGCATGCGGTCCGTGGCCCGTGTATTAGGGCACTGCTCCGGCATTCGCATGGCGTAGATCGGGAAACCACTTCCGATCAAAGCAGCCGGTCGCTAGAATTCTCATCCAGACAACGGCTAAATTCGACCTAGCTATGTTTCTGAGGCTAATGATAACTATTATGTTTAATATATTAAACGGTTGGATGGCAATTAGAGGGCAGTATTCAGGCGATGCCACCTAGCAAAGCGTCCTAGGTGTTCCACGTGACATTAGCCAAGCAGAAAAGCAATCATATTTTAATTGGTAATTCACGAGTTTAATTTGCATTAAATTTATTAACGGAAAGTTTTCAGAATTTTTATTTTTATTTTATATCACCATAATTACATGCAATCTCCGTAGGAGCTTCAGTATTCTGATTATCTTCTGACTTTTAAAATCAGGATAGAGCATATTCGGTTTTCCACCACCCACCCACAGGTTGTCTTGTTACAGTAATATACACAATCCAACAAAACATTTGTGAGAACGATGACCAATAATTGGTTACTTCTCAGCTGGAAACCACTCTGTAATTTGTCAAACACTTTTACTACAACGAAGCTGAATCATATTGACATCATGTAACGTGCTGCAGCTATCTAATAGAATTATACGATGGGAGTAGAAACAAAACATGATTATAGTGTCTGGCACAACACTCTAAATAAAATTTCTTCATCCATATGACAAAATGATCCGTTACGGTCAATTTAACAATCCACATAGTTAGGGAAACCATTTCTTGAGAAGAGCAACACTGCATCTCATTGAAGGTGAGCCTATTACTATCAGAAGAGCTCATTGCATTGACCAGAGTGCTTGGAAGCTTTTCAGACGAGCAATACATCAGATATCACACAGACTGGGGGAAATGTTCTAGAACTGCGTTTAGTGAAAATATCATTCAACAAAATAGTTTAGTTTCCAGCTGTAATCCATATTGCTGAAATGTATAGATTCACTGTTCAGATATACAGTTGACACAAAAGAGTGAACAGTCATGGAAAATAGATACGTAATACTTTATCAAATAGAGAACCATAAATCCCATTCAGTCGCTGGTAGTAATTAATTCTGAATGATTTAAATGTGAACAGATTCCATATTTTTGTTGGCTGCAAAGGGATGTGTTTCTGTTTTTGAATATGATGTTTTCATGTAGAATTCAAATTTGTTTAACGAGTTTTTTTCGTTAGTTCCTATAGTTTTCAGTGAAAATCCTAGTTTTTAGTGAAAACCCTATAGTTCTTTACTTTTCAGTAAAAATCCTATAGTCTTATAGATTTTAGTGAAATGCATAAATAAGAGAGCAATATTTCAAATATAAGTTTCATTCTTAAAGGTTCCAACTATAATAATGATGATAGAAATATTATGGTCAACATAACGGCGAAATTCACATTTCTGTCAACAGTTCTGGAAAAAACTTATGTGCCAGATAAAAAACTATTTAAGTAAATAAGCATACGTATAATTTTAATATTTTGAGGGACGCGCTCCACCATGAGAGGAAGGAGAGAACATTCTTCAAAGAGCACCGTTTATTAGACGAGCTGCTGCTCCTGGCGTCCGAGCCCTGACGCGCGCGGGTTTGGCCCGGGGAGGTGGGGGCGGGGCGCTGGCCACAGGCGCCTGGCGCGGCCGCGCGCACGTGGGCGTGTGTGAGGGGCGGGGCGCGGGTTACCTTTGCTGCCGGCCGATCGCTGCACGGGCGGATGGCGCGGGGGCGGGCGGGCGGGGCGGGGCGGGGGGGGTGTTGGCAGCCGCCGGCACAAAAAACACAGATCGGCGGGCCGGGCGTGCGTCTGACACTCGAGTAATGCGGAGCGGTCAGCTGCTGCCCCCGACACCCCCATGAGCCCACGCCGCCCCCGCCGCCCCCGCCGGCCTGCCGCTCCCGCCGCTGCCGGCCGCGCACTTGTCGCCCTTGCGAGAGCCGCTGCGCCACGCGCCCGGCCCCAACTCCCTTCGCCAGCAGCCCTCCTCAACGCCCACGCCTCCTCCAACGCCCACGCCTCCATCCCGCCCACGCCTCATCGCCCACGCCCTCCTCGCCCACGTTCCCGCCATCGCCTCACGTCCCGCATCGGCCCAGCGCCCTACCACGCCTACGGCCCGCCATCGCTCACGCCCTCCACCGCGTACGCCCGCCCCATCGCCCACGCCATCCATCGCCCACGCCCCGCCATCGACCCAGCCCTCCCATCGCCCACAAGCCCTCGCCACGCCCTCCGTCGCCCACGCCCCGCCAACGCCACGCCCGCCATCGCCCACCGCCGCCCATCGCCCCACGCCCTCCATCGCTCACGCCCTCACCGCCCACGCCTCACCGCCCACGCCCTCCATCGCCCACGCCTCATTCGCCCACGCCCTCCATCACCACGCCCTCCGCCACGCCCGCCATCGCCACACCCGCCATCGCCCACGCCCGCCATCGCCCACGCCCTCCTTCGCCCACGCCCTCCATCGCCCACGCCCTCCATCGCCCACGCCATCCAAAGCCCACGCCCTCAATCACACACACGTTCTCCAGCCCCCATACCCTCTCCATCCCCCATGTCCTCCATTACTTACGCTCTTCCGATCACCCACGCCCTCTCCATGGCCCGCGCTCTCCATTTCACAGGCCCTTGATCACCCAAAACCGATTTATCGCCCACGCCCTCAATTGCCCACGCAGTCTCCATCACCCACCCCTTCCATCGTCCACGCCCTCTTCATCGTCTACATCTTCTTCATTGCTTACGCCCTCTGCCTTGCCCACCCGCTCCTCATCGCTCCTGCCCTCTCCATCACCCAGTCCCGCTTCATCGCTCACGCCCTCGCCCTCTATTGCCCACGCTCTCTTCAGCGCCCACTTCCTTCATCGCCCGTGGCCCTTCGGACGTCTCCACCCTCACCGCCCACGCTCTTGTTTTGCCGCTCACACCTGTTTCAGCGCAGCCCCTGCCTCGCCCACGCTCCGGCCTCTGTGGCGTCTGTGCTCTCCGCGTTGCTTTCGCCATGGGAAGGGCCTCCTAATTAAAGGAATCGGTTGATGTGGGGTTCTGAGCGCATCAACTACTAAGGTCATTAGTCCCGTACGTGGACTGCATTTTTGCCCTTGGGACAGGGCAGTGATCTTCCCCCGCGAAATGGCGAGATCTGGAGCCGACCTACAGTTGGCCAGTGGGGTTTTCCACAACCAGGTATCTCCCCCGCTAGGACAAGCTCTTATCATCCGTCTGGTCTACCAGCATATTTTAGTGCAGTGCTTGTTAATGTAATTGTGTGTAAGTAATGGAATATGACAAGGAATGAGGATAAGACAAGGAAACGTTAGGAAAACCCGTTTGTTCGGGTAATTTTCCGGCATTCGCCAAGTATTGATCGAGGAAAAGACGTAAAACTACCGATCAGAGCAGCCAGACGCTAAAATTCTCCTCCAAACAGCGAGCGAACTCAGCCGTTGGGACTCGAACCTAAGATCTCCCGGTCACCACCTCTCAATTAAAAATTGCATCCTTCCTAACGGCGCTAATAACCAGTTGGAGATATTTCGATTGCCTCTTTGTTCGACCAGTCTCCCAAAAATAACTTCTGCGAGTAGAATTTTGATGACACTGAGGACTAGGCGATCGCTACTCCCAGCGAGTTTTTTGCTAAGCAAGTTTTTTGAATTTGGCCGCGCGCCCGTACCTTCTTGACCGGATAGTTATATTTTATTGGTTCACGTTTAATAATCCTGACAGGTAATTAGAAGTTAAGAACTTGTTAACTTGTTATTGTTCAAAAAAGATGAGTTCATACTCGTTGCATGTAAAGTGCCACTTACTAAATATCAAGTTCTTTTAAATATAAGTTTGTCTTCCTCGCGTTTATGATTATAGTATGTCGAACATAGGACTATGTACTATGCCTTCATAATTGTCTTGGAACGTACTTGATAATAATACACCTTTTTCATTTTCTTCTTTACTACCTAGGATTAGGCTTGCTGACTGTGGCTTATTCACTTCAGGTATCTTTTTTGAGCATCCATATTTCACTTTAGCGTTAGGTTCATAATTTACGTCTGATTTAACTGCTCTTTTATTATCAAGTCTTTTTAAATATATCCAGTATTTCTATTTTTTATTGCATCTATTCATAGGACAGTTGTTCATATCATATATTATATCTTCGTTTTTCATATTATTCATTATTAAACAATCTTTGACTCTTAACTACCTTTACCTTCGACTATTAAACAATCTTCGATGTTAGTCCGGGAATCACTTCCAAACGTAAAGTACCCATTGCTTTGTAAATTATTTTTCTCTTTTCCGTTCCGTGTTTCATGTCTTAATATTCTTTGAATTATGCCATTTATGTTCTGGTATTTACTAAGTGTGTCCTTCTCTCGTTTATAATTATAGTACAGTATGTCGAACATAGGAATTGCATGCCTTATGTACTATGCCTTCATAATTGTATAAGAACGTACTAGATAAGAACTAGGCGGCGGATTTCAAAGAAATACCATTTTTTCTTTTCACTTTAGAACCGTGCCTTTTATTATAGACATTCATATTTGTGTTATCATATTTGAGTTCACTTGAACGAAAGTCTCGATTACATCAGTAACATATCCAGCATCTATAACCATATATATCTATTACTATCTATATTTATCAGCATAATACTCGCAGAGTATTGTAATGATTGTTTGTAATAAATTATACAAAACCGTAATATATTTTAGTTTATTATGTTTAGACCCTTAAAGACATAGGCTTGTTAAATTCTAGGTACAAAATATATGCGAAAATAATAACTAAGAGAGTTTAAGCAATTGTCGAATATGTACTTATAGAGAAGAGAATGGTTCCAGGAATGGAAGGTGGAGTATTTACTCTCAAACATATTATTGAGAAACTCCGTGAAATGAACCTCTGAACCCACCTTTTTTTATAGAATTAGAAAGGACAGTAGAAAGAATAATAAGGAATACAATTTTGGCAAGCATGGAAAAGAAAGAAATACCTAGAAAACTAATAGAGGTAATAAAAAGCATGCATGATGCAACTATCATATTTGTGAATATTCGAAACACAAAGAGAAGGGAGTATTTTAAATTAAATCAACTTGTTAGTCAAGGGTGCTCTCTCTCCCTCTCTCTCTCTCTCTCTCTCTCTCTCTCTCTAATATATATATATATATATATATATATATATATATATATATATATATATAATTATAATCAACACACTTCTCTTAAAATGGAAGGAATGATTTAAACTATGACGGAATTTCAATAGGGGAAAAAAACTACTAAATCAACATTCTTGTTTGCAGATGATGTAGTATTGGCCACTAATTATGAGAAGAGGTTAAGTTAACATTTAAATTAAAAATAGATTGCAAATGACATATACTTGTACAATAACAATAAACAAAAGTAAGGATTTGGCTTTCAGAGGTAAACAACAACACTATCAAACAATAATCCAACTTTCAACATAACGCATGCAACGTAATGCATCTTAACGACGTTGATGTGGAGCAAAATATAGGAGAGCCAATTGCGACACGTGCCAAACGAATTGTCAATTAGATCATTACGTGATAAAGGGGAATGTTGGCCTGAGTGGGGTGTCTAAGAAACAAGGTGCTGTCGATTTTCCGTGACGTTTCATTTCAGTTGTTGACGATGCGGAAGAATTGAAGGACAAACCCTGTGACATTCACGCCTGGCTATTATTAGTTCAGAAAGAGTTTGGTAAATTAGTGTGTATGTCTCTGAAGGCAGGTCGTTCCCCATTTAAACTTTTTTTACGTCAACCGCACCATATGGACCTTTTGATGCTATTTGCCGCAGATTTTATGCGAGCAGGAGACCATCTGAATTGAATACTTCCTACAAGTGTAGTGCAAGAAAGTGTATGTGTAAGTCAGGCGTGAGGATACGACGTTTCACGAATATGAAGAAAGATCACGTGCGGTCCCTGTCCCGTTTGTTAGGGCACTGCTCCGGCATTCGCCTGGTATTGATTAATAATATTTATTTGGCTACAATTAGCTGATTAATTACAGGTGCTAGCAATAACCCTACAATTTTACAATATTTGTTCATATACAATCCCAAAAAATTACAATATAAAAAGAATTTACAATACAATTCTTTCGAGCATATACACCCATTATATAAATATACACAGACGTATACACAGATCTATTGCAAATATATACACACATGTACATTGAAGAAACCACGGAAAACCAGACTGCGCAGTCGGCCGCTATAATTATCCAGAAAGTGTTATTACGAGTGCAAGGTGTTAATATTTCTTGAAGTTAAATTAATTAATTGAAATTTGACATTTGCTCTCGACGCAAATAACGCATCAGATGATTTTCAAAAATGCAATGATTTTTGGTTTTCGTCTTAATATTTTTTAATATTTTAAACAAAATGCTATCTAAATGGGCAGTGAAATTATTATTTTTATGGTTTTCATATGAACTAACTTTTTAAGTGTGAAATAATTTCTCTTGAAACTAACAACCGATTTTCATGTTATATTCCAACATTGTGTTTTCAGATTCAAAATAACTACCATAATAATGCATTGGGCATTGAGCATTGGGCATGGATTTCTTGGCATGTTCACCATAGCCTAAAATGAAGCCAAGAGAAACCTGGGAATATCCTTTTAAACGCTTTTATTAATGATTGCCTGGTTTTAACAGCATGATCACCATTTGGGAAATTGCAGATCAACCTAAACATAATATTCATCAATATTACTCAACGCTGAATATCCATATTTGGAATGATTTCAAATAAATACACATTTGGAACCTGATTAAGAACAAATTAAAAATTGAGAGTAGACATGTTTTTATTTTGTATAAAATCAATGTTGATAATAGAATGAAACATTTTGTTTCCAACAATCTAAGAAAACTCATTTAATGACACTAATTTTTCGAGATGTCTGTTTCCGACCATAGTCGAAGTCTGGTCCGTCTTCCAGAGATTGGAAGCTTCCAGCGCTAGCATCCTCCTCACCCACGCAAACTAAAAACACAGACGCCCCCCCTCCCGGTCGTGTCAGCTCCCCCGTTGCGTCCAAAATTTTCTGCCGGCGGCCGCAGATAAGGCGGGCGAACGGATCGCCGGGAGCTAAGACAAAACGGTGGCGGGCGCGGGCGGGGGGGGCGGGGCGGTTAGGCGGCGGGCGGCGGGGCGGGGGCGGGCGGGCGGGGGGCGGGGGCGGGGCCGTGGGTACACAGCGGGGTCAAGCCGCTGGTAGTCGGCGCGTCGCATCTCCGCCGCCGCAGCCCTCGTGCCTTATCTCTGCGCGGCCGCGACCACGCGCGCCGCCGCCCCGACGTCTCGCCTCCCCTCCCTCCGCCCGCCAAAAAAGCCGGTCCCCGGGGCGCGGCGGGGGGGAGAGGAGAAAGGCGCGGCGCCGCACCGGCCACCCCCCCCCCCTCGCGCCCAACGCAGCGCTGCACTGGGGGATGTGTCGGGCGACCATCGCTTCTCGGCGCTCTGCGAGTAAACAGCCCATCACGACACCTGCGAGTTTTACCCTAATGGCTGTTTTAATCTCTTGATAGAGACCCTTCGGATTAATGTTAATACACTTTTACCGCTGAGAGGGCTCAATGACAGCAACTGTTGCCACTGCAGCGGCTCTGACTGGCAGATTCTAGTTTTTGTGATCGAGCTTGTGGCGGATACTTGACACCAGCTCAATATTGTGGGAACTCTGAGGCGGTATTGTAGACGTCATAACATGAAGAAATAATGGAAGTCATTCACAAGTTAACATATTTATTTAGAGAGTCGGATTTCAACGACTTTGCCGACATTTTGTCTCGCTGTGTGTGGTGAAAGTCGGGCTAGACTTCTGCCACACACGGCGCAGATGATGACGACTGATGATGACGGCAAAGCCATCGAAAGACGTATCTCTGAATATATTAAATATATTAAGTTGACGGAGATGACTTCCATTATTTCTTCACTAGCTAAATAGTTAGTACGAATTCAGGCTCTTTCTGGAGGGGAGTTCGCGGGGACGGAAGTTCTGATTTCCGTGCAGTGGACAGCTTCTCAGACCACAACCAGACTAATGCTAGCAATGCATGCAATGCTTCTTCATATCAATAGTCATTTTGAAAGGTTAGAATTTGTAGTGCCTAAAATCTCTACTTTTACTTTTAGAGTATGAACATGTAAATTTGTCCGTTAAAAAGTTTAATGTTTGGATTTCAGTTTTATATTCACAAAAGTCCACTGCCATTTTCTGCTTTTAAAATGATTCTGAGTGGAAAATCTTAAAGCTTTTTTAAACATTTACTTTTTGATCGGCTTTTCTTATATTTTTTCTCATGTTTAAAAAATACTTTTAAGTAAAGTAAAATGTATTCAGAAAATTTACAGATAAGTTTAAGTTGTATTTTTACGGTATTAAACATTTTACGATTTTTGAAAGTGCGTTTTAGACACATAAAATGCAGATTTTTCAGCCAAAATATCCGAGAATGGTGACATAATATTGAAACTGTGATGTAGAATGTTATTATTTAATTATTTACAAATTCTACAAAAGAAATTCACCAACTTACTTTAAAATTGTGAAAAAAAAACAAACCAGACACACTGCACTGCACGGCAATTGTTGGTCCGAGTTCAAGCTTCACATCAAGTTCAAGCTTCGGAATTGTTTGAGCACTTCATTCAATATACAATACCCAGGAGCACTGAATGTAATCTTTAATTCAAAGGGAGAAAGGCAAAATAACGCAGAAAATTGCGTAGTAGTCTGTTTTAATTCACAATCTAAAAGCTTTCGAGTTTTCGAATTTCACATAAAAGCAGTAATAAGGAAAGTGATGCAAATATGGCCCGTGCAGGTGATATTGCCAAGCAGGGCTATTATGTTAGCTGAGACTATTACCGATTGCTTGTGCTAGCATGCAGTCTGGGAGAGTGTGCGAAGTGCGTTACCACTCTCCCAGACTCGTTGATTCGCGCATTCACACTCTGCAACTTTTATAGTCGAGAACGCGCAGATGGCGTTCAGTCCTTGTAACTCTTTATGGACTTCTTATAAACTCTTGCGCTATTGTTTTAAAAAGGATTTATTTCAGGCCGTATTTGTGTAAAATTAGAGTGAATGTAAGAGTGTAATTCATATTATATATTAGTAAAGCTAGCCCTAGTTCAATGGTCATCCTACAAGAAACAAGTTAATTTGGCAATGGCCATAAAACCTGCACGTAGGCACATTACCTTTAAATTACAATGTTTTTTAAAAGAACAACATAATATTCCTGAATCACTTTTTTCTGATATAGCTATTTTAACTTGAAGCAAAAGTATCAAATTTCATAATGATGCTGTTTATTTGGCCAAATGTTCAAATATATAAACAGCAAAATTTGTGGCGCTGAACATGGCCATATTACCTTCACATACCTTACTTTCATTTTATGCATCACACAAGTTAACTTATGTGTTGTAACAGCTACAATGAAACGAAAATTCGTAAGAAAAATATAGTTACTTAGGAAAATTAGTAGTCGTGTTCCATTCTGTTGTTTTGATAAGTGTTTACATATTTTCTTGTTAGAAATATTAGCTAACACACATGCATATCACCAATTCTACAAACGAAGAATATTTTCTACAATTTCGAACAACTCTAAATTTTTTGAAGCGTTTTTGTATATTTTATAGTTACCTATAATATCATTGTAATAATTAAAATGATTAAAATTGAGTGAATTGTCACTATTTAATTTGAACGTACGGTTTAATTATTCAGATACTAACCGCAAGTTTTATTGAGCTCTGATTTTACTAATTGTGGTAGGAGTTGAATAGGTTAGAAAGTTTGAAATATTTTGGTAGAAACTATTTTGTTAAAAATGTTGAAATATCAATTATGTAGTTCGTTTACCACTGCAAATAATTTTCTACCACTCGGCAGAATATGTGTCTAGTTTTGAATGTTGCTAACCTTGCTTCGGTATCACTTTTATTCTTCATTCAACTATTAAAGTTTAAAAGGTGGGGAAGAAATTAGAGATCAAGAACACACATTTTGTCCTTTGACAAAATAAATAGAATCACATAAATCAAGATTAAATGTAAAGTTAAAAGTAACTTTGTGCCTAAATGCTAATAACGCTCATCATACTTTCTTTTAATCATATTTAATAAATTTCAGTTATTCTTAAATCGTTAATGTAATAACGGTAGCATAAAAAGGAAATAATTCGGTTTAATGGATTTTTATAATAATTCAAATGAAACTATCGGTGCGTCAGGCAGCATTGACAGATCTCTCGTATTTGTTCACATTCAGTAGAACAAGAAGCAGAAAGTTGGGATAGTTTACGGAATTTTTGGATTCCTATGTGAAACGTCCGATACTTCGTACTTTCTTCTCGTCGCAAGTGAACACCATTTTTAGCAACTTATTAACGTCAATAAGAAACTCTATTAACATGCGGATAGGCAAGTTCACATTTTCACAGTACCTTTTGATTAATTGAAAACCAGCTAGTTTTGCTAACGTATATAAAAATTAATAACTTAATCACTTTCGTATATTAAAAACTGTATATTTACATTACATTTAATTATATTTCAATACTGTTAAAGCAATATGTGAGTGTGACATTGTAAAGAACATTTGAATATCACGGAAGGGCGAGATTTTTTTGCCGTGAAACATTGTGATGAAATTCAATGAAATTTCCCCGTTAATGAGCATTTCCTAAGACCGTGATCAATTACTGACATTGTTCCGTATTCGTTTATGGAATGATTTCCTTCAATACTCCTACGCTTCAACTTCGAATACCCAAAAAAAGGTATTGTGCTTTACTAATGAAATAAAAACTCGAGAAAAGAGAGGAAAGAAAAGAAGAAGCGAGCAGCGATTGGTGGGTGGGAGGTCGGTTCGCTGGCGAAGCAAATCGCAGACGGCGAGCGACAGCCCCCTCCCCCCGCGGTCAGCGTCCCCTTCGCCAGGCGCCGCCCCCGCCTTCACTTCTTCGCCCGGGGCCCAGGCGCGCGCCGCGCCGCGCCGTCACCGGGGCTTTTCGCGCGCGTAATATTCAGACGCGCGTTATCAGCGCGCTCCAGCCGCTAGCAGTATCAACACACTTTTACACCGCCCGCGCCGCCCCGCGCCGCCCAGGCCTCCGCCCCTTCGGGCCTTATTATTGTAATTGCGGGCGGCGGCGCGGGGCGGCGCGGGGCGGGCGCGGTTGCGGCGCGGTGCCGGCGCGGGGCGGCGCGGGGCGGCGCGGGGCGGGGCGGGGTGCCTGGGAGGCCTCCGCGGCCGCCAGTGCAGCCGCCGGCGCCGCCACAGGCGCCCACAGCCGCCGCCGCTTGATCGATAACTCCGGCCGCGCAGGGGGCGTTGCAAGACGGAGCTCGCCCGCAGATGTTCACCTCCCGCGGGTCTTGCCCCCCCGCTCCGCCGCGCAGTCCTCCGCGGCTGCGCGCGCGAATGTGTCGCGCGCGCCCCGCCCGCCCCGCACCGCCGCCCGCCCTTCGTCGCTTTGCCCGCGCCCCGCCCACGCTGCCCGGTTGCGCAAACACGCCCGGCTGCCCAATTAGTTTGGGCTCCTTCGTTGCGAGTGCGTGGGGGCGGGGGCGGGGGCGGGCGGCAGGTGCGGGCGCCGCCTGTGCCATCACCCGAGGGTGTGGAGGGCGAGGGCGCGGAGAGGTCTGAGGCGCTCAAGGGAGAAAGGGCGACGGAGACGTCAAAGGCAGAGGCGACACCAACAATGCCCTCCTCTTGTTGGACACGTAGCAAAACTACTATTGGGCTGTGGGAAAACGGCGTTATTGTTTTCTGCGAAATATTGCATCTTTGACAGTCCTCTACTTAGGAATGGGTTATGGAAATTAACAAACTGTACAAAAGGTCACGTTACGGTTCGTCTATGAAAGTTAACTTCTTCAAAGTGCTGTGTAAATATATGAAAACGTCTTCCGACGTACATGTGTTTTCACAGTCTTCGGACACCCAACGTGATTCATTGCGAGACGCCAGTTATGTAACTAAGACAAATGGCTAATAGCGTTTGGCTACGATTATATTGTTTACTTTTACCAGGATATTTTTCATAAATTTGGTTGCACAGTTGGAATTTGTTTCTTTTTTCCCTTATAACGGAGATTTATTACTGAGCTGTTGTGCAATTGCTGGCACGCAACGGACGATCCCATTTATCCCCAGAACATTCACAGCTGTTCAGGGCGGAGCAGGTCACTTCAGCTTATCCGCTTGATTTTTTCGAACCGCGACGTAATAGATTATAATTTGTAGACGAAAGAATTGCGATGATGATACAGAAAATGCCGGAATCCAAATTGTTGCCAATGTCGGAATCATTTTCTCTAAACCGTTTTCATAAATACCAAACCTCCATTCATCAAAACTTTAGTTCGAGGGAAAATGAGAAAATAAACTGTCCAGTCGATCATCACTGCCATTACCATCACTACCTTCACCGTCGTCATCGCTACCGCCACTCACGGAATTTCAATACAGTCGTAACACGCATGGCTAAATACCGTTCGTCTACCACGAAAAACGCATCCTCACACTCACATCTGATGAGTGCCACAATAATGCTACATTCTACGTTATTGCTCTTCAGTCTATAACAACGACTTCTAATGGCCCGCATGTCAGTTGAATCGGTCATTTTTAAAACTTCATAAGTCACTCTCTTTTGCGTTTTCGCATTCCGTGAGAAAATAGAAGCTGCAGGTTAGATGCATCTTAGAGCTTTCCATAGTAAATCCCTTAAATCAGATGAATAGAATGGGCGAGATGACACTGCAAAGTTATGGTTTAGTTTTGATACTCTGTAAGTCATTATCTTGCGGGGTATGTATGACTGTGTTTGTATGTATGAATGTATGTGTGAATGTATGTATGTATGTATGTATAAAGTATGCAAAACTGGGATATCACTGACAGAGAGATTGGTTAAATGGAATGTTCAATACGGAAATATTCCTATGCACTATCGTAGATAATCATATTTCAAGCAACTCTTTCTGTCATATGAATCATGACTGATGTAGACGCACCTTGTCATTTCACATGATATTGTAATAAACGTGCCAAATTACAAACTGAATCTGCAATGTGTAATTATTTACAAGTTTAGGTTGGAAGTTCCCAATTAGTTTTTGAAATCCCGTCATGTTTTTAATAAGTCCAGTGACTATTGTATTATTGATACAAGTAAATTACGTATCTCCATGGAATTCTCAATCAAAATGATGCATCAGAAATAAAAAAGGTTCTCTGTCTACTTAATTATTCGGTGTTTCTTGTTTTTCCACAAATTTACAATTCCTGACTTGCTGAGTTTTAAAAATAACCAATTCAATTAACATCTCGATCGGGTTTTCATCAAGTTTCCCTGACGCATTGGCAAATGCTGAGATGGCCACTTGTTTTGCTTCTGAACATAAATGAAGCCTTCCTATTAACACAGTTTTTTGAGCTCTCCTTTTGCTAGTTCTTGTAGGAAGAAACTCAGAAATATGGGTTTCTATTTTATTCGCAATACTAAAAAATCAAATCTATAATTTATTTACCGATACAAAAAAATTTTCTCTAACTCGGAAGCGTAAAGATCTAATTTTCGAATATTGCTAGCTTTGCTTTGTTGGTGCTCAAATTAATTGTTTTTAAATCAAACAACAAAAATGCTTTGTTAGCCCTCTATGCATCTTTAATACGTTCATTGAATCAGGAGCTTCTTGGAAACAGCACAACCATCAAAATAGTTCCATCGCTCTGATCTCTCTATCTTTTCTGGATCAAAAGTCCTCGCTTGTAAATGGTAAGGTAATGATATCTAGCGATTAGCTTGTATCGTGCTATTGTATCTAATTCTAATCTTAAATTTTATTTCATTTACTCTATTCACTTCTGCTACGTCTTGCTACGCTGCACTACACTGCAACGCCCAGCCCCACACTCCACTATATTTTATTTTATTTTTAACATTGGTAATGTCGCATATCACACTCAATTTCCCTGGAACTGCACTTCACTTCACTAAAAATAGCTAATAATTTGAAGAAAAGAAAAATAAAAAAATACTATTTGAGACTTCTTATGCGATTTTTAAAACACTTTACATCCTTAGGAAAGGGCTCCATGACTGTTGCAGGTATTTCATTCCAATCCCTAATTGTGCGATTTACAAATGAATATTTACCTGTATCAGTTCGCTGCCGTTTAGTTTTTATTTTCCATTTATGATCTTTTCTCCCTATACGTGCAGGACTGTCTAGTATTCCACTTATTCCCTCCCACCCACTTATTCACTCCCTCCCATTAGTAAAACGGCTGTTAAGCATGACGTCACACCGATCCGGAGGACTTAGGATTTCGGGAGACTTATGATAACAACGAATGCTTTTGGAGGGAACGGGTGAGTAGTACGTTTATCGAACGCAAAATCATCAGAATAACATTGAATGATACAAGAACCAAAATTGAAACCATCTGAGGAGCGAATGTCAGCAATAATTGAAGTATGTTGTTGACACTGACGAAGGTTCAACTCGCCTTAAGAAGTCGAAAACCTAAGGAAAAAATATTCGTCAGCAGAAACAAAATATTGCTGCTTAGCACTTACAGTGTTTCTCGGGCTTGGCGTCCTGTAAGTGAGGTAGCACAGTAGAATAATTGAAACAAAGACACGAAAAGAGAGCAGATAGACGCCAGTCGGTCTCGTCGGATAGCAATGATTGCTTCAATGTAGCAGAACACTGGCAACGACATTCCGTGGCATCAGGCCGCCGGTAGCCTCAGAGGAGTTCTGAACGAATCGTCGTAAAGTCGCCGACGAACTAATTAACGAAAGAACGTCTAGGGGCTCTGTGTTTCCGTGACACCGAGTGACAGTAGTGTTATTGCCCATGAGGCTAGTGGGTGAAATGTAAAAATATTTTCAGCATGATCTGAAATTGCTGCATGGATTTCCTCCAAAACATCAATTAAAACTTCTCCGTAAACTCCAATTAAGTCACATTCGTCTTTTATGTGTAGCACTCAGTTGACCAGAGCAAGTGAAGGGGTAAAGATTAGCTGAAAGTGGGACTTCTATGTAGGTATGACGAAATCATCTGCAGGAGAATACATATTACGAAAAGTTTGAGATTAACAAGCGCGGTTAGGGTTGTAAAACTCCTCTCAAAATAAAATTCCCGAAGCAAATGAACCCATCCAGCGATTTGTTTGGCAAGCTCAAGGATGAATAATCTAAAATGCGCAGCAACAACTAAAAAGGTTCAGCATCTACGTTTGTCAATTCATAAAACCCACAAAAGCCTTATTATCTGTGTGATTTTTTTTGTTCAAAATTCCACAAAACGCATACACTTCATGGTGAAAAGATAATATGAATTTTCCTTTCCCTGGGCCACGATGACTCAGCTTGCGGTTGAGTGAGTGTGAGGCCGAAGGTCGATGAATCCTCAGTCGCCGCCTTCCGAAGTCCGGCCTTCAAAGCTCCTCGCACCACAACAGCTCAAGACGAAGAACGCTTTCATCGGTCGTGCTTCACTGCAGAGACAGCGAGGGCGTAATGGACGTACGGTTAATGAAGAAACGCTATGCAACTCTCACCAGCCGAAATTTTGCTAAATGGTAGGACAATCTACACGTTCTTTAGAGTAGGGCTTTTGATTCGTTTGTTGTAAACAACTCAAATGTAGGATACCGTTTGTAAAACGCTGTGGATACTTTAGCAGAGAAGTGATCTTCAGAAATATTTTGCATGTAGTAACTTCGTAACACCCATTCAGATAATATGGTAAACACGGGATTCTTACTACACCGTAGAGCATAATTAGGCTATATTTTTTCTCACATTTATAGCATTTATGAATTTTCTCGCTACTAAACCTGAACATTATTTTAATAATGTAGTGCTCAATAGAATTGTTTGGCCAAGCTCTATTTAAACAAAAAAAAAAAACGCTGTTACCGTGAATGAAAATTGGAACGTAAGTAAAAGTAGTACCTACAAATAAATAATAAATTATTGAATGTATTTTAGAAGAACATCATCAATTAGGAGGCTAGCAGCGCGCGAGCGGAGCGCGGGGCACCCTGGCCCCAGGGGTCGAAGCGGGCCACCCGGCGGCACCTGCCCCACGCGCGCGGCTGCGGTCCGCGTGGCGGGGGCGGGGGCGGGGGCGGGGGGCGGGGCGGAGGAGGGGGGCGGAGGAGCGGGCGGGGCCGTCTCCGCGCCCGCGCGCCGGGCGCTGTCCGCTGCAAGCGCTGCTGCGGCGCGGTTGAAAGCCGCCGCAAAACAGCGGCGCATCGCCCGCCGCAGCGTCGGTCGCGGCCGCCGCCCCCGCCCCCACCAGCACGGCGCGGCGCGGCGTGTGCCTACAGGGCGCGCGGAACTCGCGGCCGCCGCCCTCGCCCCCGCCGCCCCGTGTGGTCGATGCACAGCGGGATTTTCCGATTTATGGATCGCTTGGGCGGGAGGGCTCGAAGGGCGGCGGTGACGGCACTGCCATAATGCGCGAATGCACTGAAGGTAACGTTGCGGTGATAACCCTTAATGATTAAAATAACGTTCTCTTAAGTTTAATCGTTTTGCCATACTTTTGTGAGGAGTAGAATAGATTTTTGGAAGAACGAAAAGTAAGCAATAAAACAATAAAGCACTTTTTTATCATGTGGAATTTGTTAAATAAATACTAATTTATTAGTAATGAAAAAAAAGATTGAACATCCACCTATGTGTAAATAATCAAAAAACATGTATTTTCATGTGATTTAAGACATATTGTTCGTAAAGAAAAAAACTCAAACACAAAGCTTGGATATCAGAGCCATTGAAAGGAGCTACCCTCTTATTTCGGAGAGGACTTTCTTCTTAATGGGATTTTTCAAGCTAGATTTTTTATTGCACTATATTTTCAGAATTTTCTTTTAAATTCTCTTGCATGGTAATTTCTTTTCATTCATTAAGAAAAATGTTGCATATTGAGAGAGCGCATGCACCAAAACCTAAAATGCCGTGTCCATAAAATTTTCCCTTATGTACTCGATTTATGATATTATTGTTGAAATTTTAATTTTTCAAATGATTAAAAGTTCTGTAATATTCTACGACTAAAACTACTACAATATAATGGTAATATAGATGATAGTTCAAAAATCATTCTTTTTAAGTTTTTGTGAAAATTATTTATTTAGTATTAACGTGTAAAGAGTGTTTTAATAAGTATACAACTTTTTACGATGCGCATCTAGATTATAAGTGTTACCCCACGTCGTCAACAAGAAAATACAAATACGTGGGAAACTATTACAGTAGATACAGAACATGTTGCACTATTTTTCAACGGAATCACCATTAGATTTGTCATTCCTTAGAATCAACGTTTGTAGCGCTGTGTGGTAAACGTCTATGAGCGTCGTTGTGATGCGCGTAGCACTGACCAAGGAGGTTTTTCGTGATGAAAACGAAGAGATCCGGTCTGTAGGAGGAATGCTCGCTCATTTGCTGGGACACACACGGCTCGGATCACAACACATCTTCTGAAACACCTTCTGATGGGAATGTGTGAACATCTACCCTATAGTCTGTATGTCGCCTTCATCGATTTCTATCATTTATTACCCCTAGAAATTATTCACCAGGCAATATTATGCGTGCCACAAAGACACAAAGTTCCAGGTGGTTGTCAAACACAGGTACCCATTGCAGGTAGCAGACTTGTACGACAGAGGATACAATGTTGATCCTACGTTTTGACAAATGCCTGGTTCTGCTGGTGCTTACGTGGAAACACAATTCAACATGTGCTGTATCTGCATAAAACATTTTTCTATAAAAATTGGGTTTTCTTTTTATTAACGATCTAGAAAAATTTACTTTCTAGATACACTTCATTCATTTTGGTTGAATTATTTTGGATTTAGATTTATTCTGTCAAAAAAACAGTAAAATTGTATGTGACATAGGGGGGAAAAGATTATCTGCGCACGTTTTCTTGAGTTCCAGAATCCCTTCCCGTCATTTTAACTATAAATAGTTGAAAGATGAGTAAAAGTTTAACATAAATAAATAAAAATAAATTTTAAAAATCGCAAGATTAGCAATGTTTGAAAAATAGTCATTTTTGTTTCTGAGTTGTACAAAACTTATTTGTAACGGTACACGAATTGCGAGTATGGTTCTTGTGCATTGCTAAGAAAATAGCAACTCTACTCTTACCATTACAAGCAAAAGGAGAGTTCAACAAAACGTGCGCATAGTGAAGATACATTTACGTGCAGAAGCAAAACAAGGGGCCATCTCAGCATTTGCTCAATTGATCAAGGAAACTGGACAAAAACCTAACCAAGATGGGGGTTATTGACCCGATTAAAGTACATTAATTGTTGCAAACATATTAAATCTTTTAAAAACATTTTTTCAATACAAATGTAAACTAATTCATTACATATCACTGTTTTCTTAAAATAAATATTTTGTTTCTTTTTGATAAAAAGCATAGTCTCTAATTGTATAGAAACAGTTATGCAGCAGAAAACATTTTACTTTTCACTTAAATTTGAGAACTGGCTTCAATTGTTTAATGTCATCTGGGAAAGCGTTGAAAAGTAACGTACATGTATTTCTGATAGTGAGCTGTTGATACTGACACTTATAAATATCAGCATTGCATGAAAATATGTTCCCACCGTTAAGTAAGTCAATTTTACAAATATTACAGATTCGTAAATATATAGGCAAGGCAATGGTAAGATTTCAAGCTCAATAAAGAGAGGCTTGCAAGGATAACGCGGATGGCATTTTTTCATTATTCGAATAATTTTCTTTTGCAATCTAAAGTTCTGAGTAGTACATGATGGGTTTCCTCAGAATTGTATACCATATCACAGGCGGGAATGTACATTTGTAAAATACATGCAACGAGCTGCACGAAGGCTGACAGAATTTGATAGAATTCTGAATACGTAACATAATGAACTTAATTTAGTGTAATTTTGTTATATGTACATTCCATTTGAAGTTTGCCTGAATTGAGAGACTTAGAAATTTTGATACCTCTTCATGAGCTAATTGCATATTATTCATTTTCAATGAAGCATGCGATTGCTGATTTGAAAGGCAAAATTGCTTTGAAACTGTTTTTCTTTTATTAACTATTAATTTGTTATAACAAAACCAATTTGAAACTTCTAAAATCGTACTATTTATTGTTTCTTTTTGCAAAGAACATTCGTGTCATCGGCAAATAGAACCGTTCTTCCGTTTTTAATAGACGACGGCATATCGTTTACGTATAACAGAAAGAGGATAGGACCTAAGATCGCGCCTTGCAGAACCCCATATTCAATTGGTAAAGAATTGGAAAGATAAGTAAATAATGTCCTTTCGTGTCAGTTCGGTATTTCTACTCTTTGAGATCGATGTTTAAGGTACGAATTTATCCAATCTAGGGCGATACCACGAATTCCATAAGAAGGTAATTTTGATAGCAAGATGTTATGAGCAATAACTTCAAAAGATTTCGAAAGATCTAAAAATATTCCAATGGGTTCTTCATTTTGTTCTATTGATGAAGCACCATCTTTAAGAATAGAAAAAATGGCGTAATTAATCTACATTTTGTTGTTTTACAATGGTTATATTTTCCTGAAAAACGTAGTAGTTCACAGAGTATTTACTAATATCGTAGAGGGGAACATGATTAGCCTTCACTACCAAATAGTATCATATTTAACAAGAAATGTTAAATATGTCCCGGATTAGAGCATTTTTGCATTCCATAAATGTATATCACAAAATACAATAATAAAAAAAATTCTAGAGAAATCTCCTACTGTTTTATTTGGTCTTTGAAAATAAAATATGAGGAAAAAATAAATGTATGTGATTATTTGAGAAATATGTTCTAGGTTATTGCATTTTTTCTTACCACGGCATTTTTTCTTACCAAGACCTTCCAAATCTTGACGTCTTCAAATGAAATGCATTACAATGTCCATTCAAGGGTTTTCATTTGATATTGCGTAGTCGCAAAACCGTACACGGAATTTGATTCTTTTAAGTGCAAATACTAAATTTGTATCTTCTAGATTTTGGCTCATGTTGCTGAGTTTACAGTTTAGAGTGTAGTGTTATGTCTTGACAATGCTCGTTTTTTGGAAACGTCAAAGATTTATTACATTGCTTTGAAGGGTGGCTGATTTTTTATCTTCCGAGATATAATTCTACTGTGAGGAATAATTTGCTTTCTGAAGTAACTTCAATGACTATTTTCAACATATATGTATACGACACAAAAGAAGAAAATATAATTAGAAACCCAAGCGTAAACATGCAGCTTTTGTTCCACTTCTAGAATGCAATAATAACCGATTTTGTAGAATATACACATTTAATTGTGTTGTTAATTCTTACCGATAAAATGTTGATTTTAGAATAAAAGCATCTGTTAAACACAATTTTAGCGCATTCCAGTTAGTAATTCTTAAATCGTAATTTATTAAAAAAATAATTCTCATAGAATTTCAATAATGTAATTATTGCAGCAAATATACATTCAATTTGTATTAAACATGACAAAATAGTAATTAATTGTAAGCCTTGTCTGTGCACAAACGACCGCGCACTGAGCAACGAGCGATGCCTGACATTTGGTTTTTGCGAGGCTGTTTTGCCTCACCTGCTTCATGCCATGTGCTCGCTCTCTGAACTGATCAAAAAAATTACGCGGAAAGTCCTTTTTATTAGAAATGCTAATATACCCCTGTTTTCATTTATTAGAGTTTCTCATATCAGCTCGTACGAAATATTTAAATTATTCATTAAGTAATAAAGTCGATAATAGTAAAGTTTTCGCTAGATTTTTAGGAAACGTTTTTATTACATTTCTGGCTTCTTTATGCTATCCTAAAATTCATACTTTATAATAATATACTAGTAATTGTCATAATCAATGCTATTTGGAAACGTTCGTGGAAAAGTGCATTGTTACTCATAATTTATTTTTACGTGTCCTCTGCATATATGAAATACAATCATTAAATGTCATATGATGAAAATTGAAATTTAGAAATTAGATCTTAATGAAACAATATACCATGTTACTATTAAAAATATTTACCTTAATTACATCGTTCGTATCTTATACTCCGATGAAACTGAGTGAACGTTTTTTATTCTCCAATGAATGTGGATCTCGAGATGCACATGGTCTGAAGATCGGCCAACTCTTAGAGCGAGGGCAGTGGTGGATCGATTCCTCATTTCTTGAAACAAGACCAGCATTACAGATCAGTTTAACCAACGACTTCTTCTCATTCACATTGAAATATAATCAACGAAAGGAGTGCTAAATATTGCAAAATATGCATTTCTAAGTTTTACGATAAATTATTGAAACAGCTTTCAAAAGCTGTTTTTGAAATAATTCCTTACACTATAAAAGTAATATTAAATAATAAATTTTATATTTATTTATGTATATATGCCCCCAATTAATGTAACTATTTGCCGAATAAACCTATGTATATTTTTTGTTACAAATATTTTTAATTGCAAAAGTCTTAACATGTTTTACAATAACGGATCTTTTTCATTTTTAAAGAACTAGCAAAAAACTGGCAGGCGACAGTGTCTTCGAACGCCTTCCTTCGGAAGGGAAGTAAAACCCGCTCCCATGTTGTAGACTTACTACATGTAAAATAACCCCAAGCCTAAAATAAGCCCCTGAGCTAAATTCAACATCGCCTGCTGAATTCTCAAGTTATTTCTCGCCCAAGTAATACCTTTTTTCTTCGTTAAATGGTAAAAGGAGAGTAGCCCAATTTGCGTGGTCAGACGGGAGAACGGGTCCGAGTCTCGCCACGTAAAACAAGGAATTAACTGACACTAACTAACAGTTGACGTCCGCAACGGGCTTCGAGCCATTGCAGTGCAGGGCGGACGCTCGGGTCAAGGTTCTCAGGCCTCGGGGCGAAACAGCGGAAGAGAGAGATAACAACCAAGAGGTCTGATGGTGAGAATGACGATTCTCTCCCTCCCTCTCTCATTGTCTTCAAACAGGCTTGCTTGTCGTAGCCAATTACTTAAAAGTTACTTTGGTAAGTGTCTGCTGTCGCGTCACACAGGCAGATTCAAGGCTATCGATAAACCAATTGAACCATAATCACCTTCAAAATTATCAAAAGGTTGCAAACAAAGTAAAACTTGCTGAAACGCCTCTCTCGATTACGCGGTCACACTCATTAATGACGATTTCTCGCGTAAATAATGGAGTTTGCAATAAGATACGTGCAAAATGGTCGCCTAACCTCTGTTCGGTTAGGAAGCTGGCATATTTTGCACATTAACCTGTATTAAACGATTTCAACGTGCCGACAAGTATCTTATTTGAAATGTAACACGATAAGAAGAGAAGGCCATTATTGTTGATTCACTAACATCCTGTTTCAAAACGGATGGTAAGATTACATAGAAATGATGCAGCAAGATTACATAGCAATGATATATAGAGTTGCATTGAAGAGATAATTCTTTTGTGTTTGAGATAACAATAAATTATTTTGATGTTCGCTTTGAAATTTTTCAAAGTGTCAATTGCAACTTCTACAGTCGAAAATTATGTTCACGAACTCGTAAAAACAACCAGTACTGTGAAAAACAAAAGTTTAAATACTTGAAATTAAAAGGTTTTGAATATGGGTTGTGTGGTGCCGTATGGAATTTTGTATATCAAGTGTGATTAAAAATATACTAACAAGCAAGGCATACATAACATCATTGCCAGTAGCAAATTTACGCAATATTCCCGCTTCTCAATTTCTCAGAACATCAATGAAGCGGCCATCTCGCCTAACGGCTTTTTATCTAGAACCAAGTGTCCGCCTAATAAAGGTTTCACTGTTATTTAAATATTTAGATTAGATATAGGCAGGGCAAATGCAGCTAAGGTCTAACAGTTTTGCTACTTCTAAAACAAGTGCTCGTATAACCCGCAGTTGACATTTTGAAGCACTTCAGCAGTATAATTTAGCAACATGACACTGGTTAGCACTAGTTGCAAAAACATGCTACCGTAAAGCTCCTGCAGTGAACACGCCAGCACGGAGACCACACCAATGGACGAGTGCTATGCGCACCAAATGAAGTTATATAGATTCGATTTTCATTATCAATTAATGTTTGTTAGAGAGAATCACTCCAAGTTGTGTGAAGGCTGGTCACGTGGGCAGGCGGCGTGGCAGTCCGCGGTGCGCGGGCGGACGCCGAGTTACGTGGCGCGCTGTAGGCGGCGCGCGGTGGCTGTCTTGCTGTCAGAGCTGTTGTCCATTTTTAGCTGCGCGGCGCGGCGCGGCGGTGGCGGGGCGGCGGCGGGCGCGCGGGGGCCGGCGGGCGGCGGCGGCGGACATGAACAGATGGGTCGCGTAAAAATATAATAATTCGTCGGGGCATGTCAGCGCCGCTTGCGCGTGCGAATCGCCTTGATCGCCTGACGGACAAGCGCGCGGCCGCCGACCCGCCCGTTGCGCGACCGCGGCCGGGCGCCAGGGGCACCGCCCCGTCCCCGCCCCCGCCCCGCCCGCCACCGCACGCCCCGCGCCGCCGCTCGTCTGCGAATGGGAGCACGCCGGGACTCCTCCCCCGCCCGCGCGGCGCTCGAGATGGGAGTTTTGCCTCGCTTAGTACGGATCATGCTAGGAGATAAAGGGCAAATAAAGTATGAGCGAAGACTTTGGAGAAACTTTTAATTCTGCTGTCAAAACAATCGGTTGATGATTGTGTGTTAATTGTCAGATTTTTCTATAATACCGGAATTTTCTTTAATTTTCCCAATGACACACGAACAGTAAACGGAATTAGGAAATATACAAAACAAGAAAAATACAAAACAATACCTCCCCTCCAGTGCCAGTGCTTGAGATTGGTGGCTGAGGGTTTTTGCCTCGGTTATTACGAGTCATGCTAGAGATAGAGTTCCAATGAAGTATGTGCGAAGGTTTTATTCTGCTGTCAAAAATCACTCAGTGATAACTGGTGTTAATTACATTGTTTATTATCTGTCGGCTTGTTCTATTACACTCCAAATTTTCTTACACAGGAGGTAACAAATAAATTGGGAAACATTATACACCGTAAGAAAGAAGCACAAATAAATGTGTGAAATCCAGAACGGTATAAGTGACATTGCAAAGAAATTTATTTAAGACAATATTAATGTACAATCGTGCTTCTTTGTTTCTTCATTAAAACGACGGCATTTCAATCGTTCATTAAAACGACGAAATTACATTGAAATTGAAATATAGCCTCAAATAAACAGTTTTTTCGTGAGAATTTATAAAATGTCACTTATACCTTCTGGTTTTCACCCATTCATATGTGAAGCCTTTTGAACCAGTTTCTTTCAGAAATGTAGAGAAGAATTAGAATAAGTTCCCTAGCTCGAAATATTTATGTCTAGAGAGTATCGTACGTTCTAAAAAATGAAAATTGGAAAACAGTATTTAGTTTCATTGATGTCTATGAGATGTTTGTAAACACTTTTCGAATTCTTGATATGTTAAGGGTAATAGAGTATTACTGCGCACAAAGGTGTGACAATGTAATCAAGGTAATTCGTATGATTAGGAAGCAATGTCAGTGCAATCGATCACATCAAGGTAAATATGACGAAGGAACTTTTAAGGTCTTGAAAGATGATGGAGAGAAAAGTGGACACCATATATGGAATATTTGAAAACACATTTTTCAATAAAAGCCCTTTGTATTAAAAGAACAACAATTCAACTGAAGTATATTCTTCATTATCAAAGCTTTTTAATTGTATATAGATGAGATTTATTGAGAAAATGTAATCATTTGTTCATTATCAAAAAATGAACTCTAATTCAGGATTTTTCGAAACATTTCCAAATTTTTTCTTTGATTTTTCCTCAACAAGAAAATAATATAATCTGAATTTTTGATAAATTTGAATTTCACTTACAATACCCAAACATTGTTTAGAAAAAAATCATAAATTAGCTTTATTAATTCGGCAGTGAATTTCATAAAAACAGATTGAAATATTCATATCATTTTATACTCCTGTATTATTTTAAGAACTTTGATTTTCAGGGGTTTAAAAGACATTTTAAACCGGGGTTAACTAGACATTTCAAACCATGATATTTCAGATGTATTTATTTTTGTATGTATTTTTTATTTTATGAGATCCAGATAGATTCCCTGAGTAAGAATTCCGAAAGTTTTTACATTACAATACTTACTTTCATGTGTATATAAAATGACTTATTGTTCTTCACACTTATTGTGTATGAAATATTGGCGTCGATAGTCTTCTACACGATCTTCTCATGTTTTTATTAAGATAGATCATCAAACTGATATATTTCTTTATTGAATGACTTCTGAATTAAACACATTTTAATTGTTAATATATTAAAGTAGTTGTCTCAGATTGTTGCCTTTGAGAATTGGATTTTTTAGTAAATATTAAAGGCTCTTTTCGGACTGCTTTTCTGAATATATTTATTTTAATTTAGCTTGATTAAGAGTATAAAATGCGCTTAAGGCAAACAGGATCTCACATTTTTCTTGTGGAAAGGGGTGGGCGGAGAGCACATATGTAATCCCAGTTGGAGATTTCACTCATAAATATTAATGGTAGCATTGCCAGTGCACGTCACCATTGGCCCGTACAATTTCAGGAAAGTTCACCTCCACTTCGACAAACCTTGAGTGGGGAATTTTAATTACCTATTTAGAAGAGAATTATATGTTGGGAACTCTCTATGGAACGCACTCTTGAGTTTTCAAGGAACAATCAGAACTTTTCTTCACAGCGATTCCCTCACACTTGAACAACAAGCAGACCTCGCTCAGGACTTTCGGAGAGTGCAGACCTTTGGCCCTTCGCCCTCACCCCTCGCCTCTCGCCCACCTGCTGCGGAGGGCGTCGCTCGGCGCATAAATATTTATCGCCGCAGACAAGGGCCAACTCCATCTTCGCCTTCTTCCGATCGCAAAGAGCAGAGTTTAAATAGCGCATTGTTCTCTGCCTTTGCGGTGCCTTCGTCTGGAGCACCATTACCGCCCGAAGGCGAAGCCAGAGTTATTAGCGGCGCATCACGTCCATCCCCCGACAAGCGGAGCCTCGCAGCTCCTCACGTCGCCACGCCCACATGTCGCAGAGGGAAATCAACCCAGCGGGAAACCCAACAGAAGTTTGTTATTGCGTGAAGACCTTCTGCGCCCTACAAGACTGAAAAGTGCCAAGTTGAAAACGAAATAAAATTGACCTATCTCTTTCTCTCTATCTGAGGTTTTGTTTATGTCTTTATCTCTATTTTTTGTCTTGCTACATAGATATATCTATGTCATGTTGACGATAAAAGTAATTTAGATACTTAGGTGCTTTCATTTATTGTTCTGAATAAAACGACTTCAAGCATATATACCAAATATGCACAAAGATTCAATTTCATGTTTCTCGTAAAGAAAATGTGTACCGGATGTATAGTAGCTAGCACACTAGCGTAGTTCCTGAAATTTAATTTTCACCTTCTTCCAATCGCAAAAGAGCAAGTTTAAATGACGCATTATCTGCCTTTGCAGCATCGCCCTCTGGAACGCCCCCTCCGAAGGCGAAGCCAGCACAGTCATTAGCAGCACATCGACGCGCCGCCTCGCAGCCACGCCCACAACTCAAAGGGCTCCAACTTCGTGATACGAAAGCCTCGGAAGACTGATTTAAAACTTTTGAAGAAATGAATATAATTTTACTATTGCGTGCAGACCTCTCTTCACTCTACAATGCTGAGTAGTGTGAAGTTAGTAACCAAATAAGAAAGTGGCCTATGGTTTGTCCCTCTACTTTTCTGTATAGATACAGAAATATGTCTATGTCATGATTGACGGTGAAGGTATTTTAAGTACTTGTGTGATTTCATTTATAGTTCAGAATAAAAGAACTTCAAGCACTTATGTATACCAATATGCACATATAATCAACGTCATGGCTTATGTAATATATATTTTTACTGGAGGTATGGTTAATATGCAAGCATAGTTTATGATATTTCACTTTTGTTGGATTCAACTACGGAATGCGATTCAGGAAAGAAAACGTTTGAGATATAAAGGAGGCACCACAAACAACACGACTTTCGGTTTTATAGATTCGACGACAGGAGTTGTACGGAAACATTCGATGAGTTTCCATTAAGACTTGGAAGAAGAGTTTAATTTCATGGGGCACCTCACGAGGGTGGGCGAAGATAGGGACGTAGCACGCCTCACGTGTGGATGAACATCTGGTTGAGGGTGAAGGATAACAAAAGACAATAGGAATGAAAGAAAAAAATCACTGGCAGCAGCTGAGGACGTGGCAGAACATATGTGTGATGGAAGGTCACAGGTAGATCAACAGAAATATCAAGGAACTTTTAACAGAACCAGACAGACAGAAAGAGCAGAGTAAGGAAAGTAAATATGTATTGGGAAGAAAGAAGACCTACAACAAGCCTGAAGGATTTTAACAAACCGGAATAAGAAATGCACGACCGAACTTGAAATATAATAGTGAAGTGAAATATATTCAGAGAAGCTTTAACATGATTAATTTTCTTAACATTTATATTTTAAATCTGAACAAACTTATTACCAAAGGTTATTTAGATGAAAGTGTGTTTATTTTCTTGTTTATGCATTATACTATAACATTCCAATAATATTACTTATTGGAGTTTGGCACAGATTGTTTACAAATTCAATGTATAAATATATAGATTTTCGAATTTTTCGTTACGGTTCGGCTAATTCCGTGACCGTCTGAGACTTCGGCTGTGTCCACTGCAAATTGCTCTGTGCCGAATTCTTGCTGGACGTGTAGCGGCCGCTAATCGCCGGATCGGATCCGAGTGGCAGTGCTGGGCAGCGGGCGCCGCGACGCCGACGAAGCGCCGCTGCCGCGGAGGGCGCCAAAGGTCGGGCCTTGAAGGCATCGCCCACAATGGCCGCTTTGTGCTCGCGCCGTTTGGCGCCATCGACAGGCGAAGACAAAGGGGAGGGTGAAGGCGAGGGCAGCGCCGCTTCTTCGCTAATGAAGGGCTCGGGGGCTTGGCACCCGCCCATCGGCTCTGGGCAGCAGAGGATCGGGGTGGCACAGCCACCGTCGCCGCCAGTCGAGGGCTAGGATTTGTCAAACGTCCCACGCGGTGTTCATAACCTCAATAATTTATCACCGCGGAACGATTAAGTACTGACAAAACACCACTCTTTTCTCCCTCACTTGGTAGATTAGCTTGGAGTCAACACAGTTGCCTCTGCGGCATCGTTGTCTCGGAGGTGCAAAAGTTTGAGACATAGGCGGCGGCGATTTTTCAATACCAGTTAGACAGCTCGGCCGAATTGAACCACTGACTGTAGGAGAATTGAAGCGGCCAAGTGTGCTGATTGGAAGTTTCCCGTGATTTCACTGACCAGTACCAGTCCAAAACCGGAGCTGTGTCTTATCAATCGGACCATCTACCACGCACGATCTTTCTACGTCTTCCTCGTCTTATCCTTTCCTCTTTTACACACACAAACACACTCATACACACACACACACTAGCATCCACAACACTGCTACTTATATTCAGAGACCAGATGGGAGCTTAGAACCGCAAGAGGCGGCTCAGGCAGAGACTCCCTGGAGGACATACCAGGAGCAGAAAACTCCGCATGCTAACGTGTAGATGAGAGTTGGATCTCCAGTTTCAGTGGCGGAGGAACACTACCACCGCAGGGCAGCAATATGCACGACACTTATGGGACTAATGATTGTAGACGATGACGTGCCCGGAAACTGCAATCTCTGCTTTGGCCGAAGGAGGAACGGCCTACGAAGGAGAGCGTGTGGCCCGGAGAGGGGTCGGGGGGTCTCGGAGAACAAGTAGTGAGGGCGCAACGCCAGAGCACCCGCCCCCGCCCGCGCTGCCCTGCGGCGAAACCAATGAGGCGCAGGGGGCCTCAGAGGTCCTTCGAGTGGGGATTAAATGAAATTAGCGTATTTAAGATCGGTTTCTCTGTGTAAACAGACATGTCACTCTTCGCCCTCACGAACTGCTTGCCCGCTTGGGAAGCCCGGTGCTCCTGAGAGCAAAGGCAAATTCCCCAAACTTCGCTGTCGTTTCCCTTCCAAATCTAGAATGGGGTGTACCTGCGCAAACTGAAGTTCTGAATGTACGTGCAAAGAATGTTCAGAAGTCAACGAAGAATGAAGAGGTTTCATTGGAAAATGGTTTTCTGGTGTTTCCCATCGAACAAGTGTATGCATTTCACTACATACTCGTATTACTCTAATTTATATTACTTTTCTTTTTTAAATTCTGTTTTGTAAAACAATGTTTGTCAATGAGGAAGATAACTCTCAATTATCTTTTCAAAAAGACTGTCATGGGCAATGTATTGAGTGGCTTACTTTTAAACCACCCGCCAGTTGCTCCAGAAGCGGTGCTCGTAAACTCTACAGACCTCACCTGCGACCTTGACATGGCTGGTGTAAAATATTTTTTATCGTGATGATTCAACTTTGACAAAGATCTTTCATGAGAACTTTATCAAAAGTCTTTTACGTAAGTAGGTACAATGTTTAAATTGTGCTTAATGGTTTTAATTTATTTTTGCAATTGAAAGGCAGCGTATTTGAAAGTTGGATTTCTGCACTTCAGCTATTTTATTTTCAATAATAATGTCGTCCGTTTATTGCTGAATATTAACTAGGAAAACAGACACAAAACTTGTAGTTTACGTCATGAATAACTTAACATGAACAAAAGGGCTCCCATAGATAATCATTAGAAAATTGCAAAGTGTCGATTCGAGGAGTTATATTCGAGAGAGGGTCATTTGATTTGCCGACTAACCACACATGAAAGAAACCCTAACCACGATAAGGAACGCTTTTTTGCTCTCATGGTATTTCTCGGTAATTTTTAGATACTGACACTGATAAATTTACAAATCGCGCTAAATTTTCTAGGCTAAATTTTCAATCTCCAGTGACGTTATTTGTATGCCTTGAGTATTTCATTTCGGCTGTGGCGATGCGTATGTATTGAATTATATAATTTCACCATCTGTTCATATTCTTACGATCAATTTTAGATAAATGAACTTTTACGCGTGAACTTATTGAAATCAGTTATGAAAGAAATCTTTTATAAAATATGACCAACTGCCTAATACATTTTTGTTTTATAAACAATGTCCTAAAAAGCTCTTTTAGAGTGAGTATCCTTGCCAAAGATCCATCCTCGCGCACGAGTCTGAGATTGAAGAGCAGAGTTCTTTCGCGGATAAGTTCAAACTCTTTACACGCCGCGCTTCGCAGAGCTGGTGCAGCTCAATATTTTCCAACCTTATTCCGGAAAACCTGCCGAAGTGTTAATTAATAAAACTTCCAATAACCTACACGCAGAAGACGAAATTATGGATGGAATCAGTTTGAATTGGAGCGAATAGGAGCCAGGCGCTCGCTCGTTCCTGTTCGTTCACGTCCAGTCGTGCGCGCTCTGCCGTCCAAATTGGGTAATTGTGAACATTCCCTCCGCTTCGGTTACAGCCCTTGCCGGTGCGTGGACGCGCCTTAAACGGGAACGCCCTTCGTCAAGTCCGTGTCCAACTATCCCATAGCAATTCCACTTTATCACTTGCGTGTCGGATACACAGCACTGGAATTTTGGTTGATTATTTTATAATTTGCGGGCAGCATAACTGCTACGGTTGTAGTCCCGTAAAAGAAGTTTGTGATTTTATCATGGGAGATGGAGATGTTCTTCCCACGGTTGATGGTGAGATCCGGCGACAACCTACACGTTGGTTAACTGGTGACTTCCCCATCTGGATACCTCTCACCAGTGGGGCATCGCCCTACCGGGGCAAGCTGTAAGCTCCCGACTGGCCTCGTAACGTGTGGTGGTGTACTGCATGTGAGTGTGTGTATAAGTAAGGGTGAATATGTCAAGGTAGAAGGATAGAACTTGCGCGGTCTGTGGTACATTTATTAGGGAACTGCTTCGGAATTTGTCCAGTATTGATCAGAGCAACCCTGAAATACCACCGATCCCAGCAAACGACCTTTAGAATTCTCCCCCTACAGATAGCGGCTGAAATCGGCCAAGCTATCCAGCTGGTGCAAAAAATGCTGTCGCTTTCGGCTCTCGGACCTTATAACGTCCCATGTCCAGGCACTGTAGTGACGTCAGCGCATGGTCTGAGCCACCCAAGCCAGTTCCTCATCCATGGCCCTTCAGATCATTTTTTCCTGCTACCGCTGGTGCAAGTATCTTTTTTTGGGAGGGATCAGCATTATAACTGAATCCCGATTTTTATCCTCCAAGGTTGTTAGCCCTGAGGTTTGGGCGATAAGGTGATGGTGAGCGGTGAAAGGACCGCATACGCATGCACACATATACAAATACACCCATGTCCGAGGTGGCACTCGAACCCGCGGTCTTCTGGTCCGAGACCGCTACGGCACTACTGCCCCAGCGATCTAGGCCATCTGACCGGCTAAGAAAAATTATTTTTATCAATTCTATTTCAGTTTTGTAATTAGTTTGAGTACCGTTCAGGACGGAACGTCTGGCATCTCGACTCTCACCTGCCGATGCAAACAATTTCCAACATCCGGAGCCTGCGTCTGGAAACAGTCGGTATATGCACTTGTGCTTTCACTGACGCGTTTGCGACGTGAATACAGCTCATCGAAGGCACCTGGAAATTCCGTCCATTTTCGACTAGTTTAAAATAAATAGCGGCCGCTGGCTTGTCCGCATTTGCATAGAAAAGCGCCGGCTCCATATGGATCGTGCGTTGATGGCACCACCCGAGGTGCCGCGGCATTTTAATCACGCGCGGGGGGAGGGGAGGTGGAGGGGGGGGAGGTGGAGGGGAGCATTTCGGAGAGCGTGCGCGCTGGCACTGCAACATCGCAACAGTGGCTGACGGCGAAAGAAAGCGAAAAAAATCCATTTTGGGAAAAGTGTGTCAAATGGGAGATATTGCAAAGTGTTGTTTTAGAAGCTCTTCTGCAAAAGAGGAAGGATACTTCTGCAAAAGAGGAGGGCGTATGCTCACGCAACTATTATGTTTGGAAATATTCCAGTAGGAAAGATTAAATTTGTGGACAATTGATTTCTATTAATTTATTACATGAAATGTTATTCAATTTTCGTATTCTTTAAGATATAATTTGCAATGGTTACTGCAATCTAATAAATTCTATTAAAAATACTTCTCCTGCGTATAAATTCCACTTAGATGGTTTCTGGATCTGCATTCGTTTTGGAGCAATTTCTAAGGACGGATTTACGAAAGAAATACTTGGGTTCAGAGGTTAATGTACTCAATTATATGGTAGAGGTGGGAGTTTGCCATTGCAAAACACGTCACAACCACGAGAAGCAAGAGCGGCCTTTGCATAGGTCCAAAGCGAATAACTAAAGCGAATGCATAGAATTTGTCACTAAAACCGTTGTTATTCTCGACAGTAATTGAGAGTTGCCCTACAAAAATCTTTACTACTTTCAATTAATATTTATTAAGTTGATAAATAATTTGTAATCATATACAATACATATGCTATAATAAAGAGGTTGCTTTATAATCCCTCTTTCTATTATGTTGCTATTAATCCCTCTTTCAGATTATTTTGCTATTTATTGTAATTAAACGAAGTAGTCGCAAAACAATAAACATTTTTTTCTTTTCTTACCGACTTTATATTTACTCTAGAATTTAATACTTCAAACGCTTTTTTAAACTTGTACTGTCATCGACAAAACTTATAATATACCAGAAACATTTCTATATTTCTAATTAAAATAGAATTGCGAAATTTAAGAGAACGATAACTTCGATATTACACGGTTGTGTATTTTTCTTTGAAAGATAATACATGGTTATGTATTTTTCTTAAAATATGGATTATTTGAAAACTTGTATATGTACTTACGGTAATAATACACTATTAGCTTGATATTGATACGCACAGAATTTCCATCTCTTGTGATACAAAACAATCTTTTAAAAAAATTTTAAATTTTCATTCCAGAAAGTTATCGATTCTTCTGCAGAAAAAAAGATATTGAATAATATCGCCCATGCAATCGACCTTACAAATGAGAAAAAATAAAATAGTTAGTTAAAAGCGTTTTAAAGAGCGTATTCATTCTGAATAGCTTCAGAAAACGCAGGAAGCCCTCCGTCGGCCCGAAGTGGCAGGTTTTCGGTCGCTGTGGGCCGCTGCGAGCCATCGGGCGATGCTCGCGCGCTCGGAGCCGGCGGCGGGTGCGCTCATTAATGCGGTCTCCACTCATCTCCATTCGATATCCCTTCGAGGCCCTTTTCACTCGTAGTTCGGCTCTCCCTCGACACTCCACGCTGTGCAACATTATGCCAGCTAATGAAGTGCGAAAACGCTCCGCCACTTCCACCCGACCTTTCGTCAGAGGGAGAGCGAAATGTGTTGACATTTGCGTGTGTGGGGCGAGACGAACGAGAGAGAAGGTGAAAATGAACTTGGCTGATACGTGTGAAGTTCCGAGAGAGTTCTTTCCTCATTTTGACGTAGAGGACATGCTTCAAAAACTACGCAACAGGGGCAGCAGTGATTGTGGTTCCGTGAGACAGAGGAGTATTACCGGTTGCATACTGCGCCTTCGGGGACAGGAACATCCAGAGCAAACTTCCGTAACTACCTGCATAATCAGAATTGGGCGTTGCCCAGCCTGCAGATAACCGAAATGCACCATAGTGAAGATTATGCTTTTATTATTATTCATAATAAAATAATCGTGGTTGGCTTCGTTATTATTTATAAATTTCCTTTTACTTTCTCGTTTTGATTGATCTACAATTTGATTGATCTACTTCGAATTAGAATTAGTTGCATTTTTTTAGAATATTCTACGGTTTTCAAAATTAGTATGAGATTACGCTAAAGTAAACAGTTTTTGAGATGCAGATTCAGAGAAGCTTACCTAAACAATATTTACATTTAAATTTGAGAGAAAATAAAAAAGGCCAGAATATCATGATTCACAATATCTGCTATTATTTTGTTTACTCGGACTGTTTCTTGTCGCGTTTTATTTTGAATTATTGCATTGGTACCGAACCTTTTGTCCAACGCCTAGTACAAATGTTTTTGGATTTCTTTAAACATTGCATAGAACTTTACGACAATCTCAACAGTTAATACTCAGATATGTTATTTAATATTTGGACAAAAAAAGTAAAAATATAAACTGACTGGTCTTTCTCTCCAGAAAAAATAATGAAATTGCTCATTGAATATAGTAACTTTCTCTTTCTGATATTTTTTACGAAGTAACATAGTTAAAACATATCAAAATACACAATTACTAAACAAGCGAAAGAAAATGTTGGAAATTTTGATGTTTCTCGCCATTGCAATGTGAGAATTGCAATTTAATGCAAGACTACAAGCTCATCTGAAGGTCGATCAAAAGAATGTACATGAAGCCAGGAGTAGCAAGGGATTTTGCACTTGTCTCGAAGTGGCGGCCGGGGCTCCCCTGCTGCGCCTGGGAAGGGAAAGGCCCTGGAGCTGCCTCGCGGCGCACGGCGGGCACGGAACCTCTGCGCGTGAGCGCCGACGGCGGGCGGCGGCGCGCGCGTGGCACCTCGCCGCGGGCCACCCCGCCCCCGCTCCGCCCCGCCCCTTGCTACGTCAACGCATCGTCCTTCTCCTGTCACCCGCTCCCACCACCCACCGCTCACCCAACAGGCCCCGACTCCACGGCCCTCGCCCAGCA